>JAHQIW010000330.1:0-505430 GCA_019055375.1 Parelaphostrongylus tenuis
GCTTTCTAGGTTATTGCAATAACCTCTCTTGGTCCTATATGGACTCAACTGACTCTCCCTAAGTGATCAACTGTTCACAAACCTCCTGAGGTCTTATTTTCGACATTTTTCCTTAGGAGCTCAATGGTGCTTCAATCCTTGCCAGTCCCCCAAATGGTGATGAAGCACAGGTTTCTTCAAGCGACTGGGCACTTTTTTTTTGGTCCAGTGTCGCGCTCATTCCCTTTTCACTTCCAAGGGCTTTACAAGAAACGATTTCTCGGTATATCCCGAACCCAACAATCGCCGCAACCTGTTTCGACCATCTAGACCCTGGGCTTATTTTGCCAATAGCTACTCATGGAAACAGAATATATCGTCTACAAAGTGCACAACAAGATCACAGTTGTTTGTTTTAAAACTCGCCTCCTGTGTAGGGGGGAATGGCCAACGCTACCAAAACAGCATACAATTCATAAAGAGCTTGAATATTGCAAGGAAAAATTTTCCATGTAGTTACACTGACATTATTTATAATATGACATTTGAGCTCAGGTAGAAGTTGGAAATGTCTTGAAATCTATTTGCAACTGTTGCTTTGGAAACCATTGAGACTCGACAAAACCTCACATTCTCCTTCAGGATGGCCGGTAAAAAGTAGTGTCAGAGTGCTTTGAAAAAGTTCGATCCTATTTTATAATGGGCGTGGCAAATGCCTCTGACGAAGACCTGAGAACTTTACGAAAGAACTTACTTTAGAATGCAGGGCAAAATCAATCAGTCATCGGTGATATTTTGTAAAAAGAAAAAAAAAAACAGAGCTCCTAATTGACGACCAAAATTACACACTTAGGGAAGGCTTTTAATGGACAGTATGGCGAAAGTAATGAAAAAAAGAAGAAAATGATTGAACTCGCGCATATGTAGAGTTGGATAATATGATTAAATAAATGGTTTTTATGGTCACGTTACAGAGTGTTTTGAAATGGTGTTGTAAATAACAGACGCGTGGTAACTGGTGCGACTTCCCTCATCGTGCTTATAGGGTTCGTTCAAAAGTAAGTGGAACTATTCAGCAGTGCGTCATTAGGCCAGGATTGTGTCAGGAAATACATAGAAGTCAGTGGAAGTGGCCAAATGATTAAGTGGGTGGCCGAAGCGTGCAGGAACTGGTGCGACTGATCACTCCACACCGGACTCATCAAACCTCTCATTCTGCAGTCGCTTGCCAGTCGGCTTAACTTTTTCCATTCTCGTTTTTTTGGGATTTTTTGAGTAGTTTGAGGTTTTCAAGAAGCTTTTCATTGTTTTGGATACCAAGTAATATGGTTAATAACTGAAAAAATCGATTTTTCCTCTAAATTTTCTTTGCTCAGGCGACAACGTTTGTCACTTTCTACGGAACAAACATCGCTCCTTTAACTTAGAAGAATTACAATTAATGGCGCATGAACTAGCAGAATGCATTATGCGCAATGTTTTATGTTGCGTAATGAGTAAACAACTGAGGTGGTCAAAGATGATTAACGACTCTGGCAACAGGTCGGCCGACGAGTCTGTTTGCTTGTGTGGAGACGGCCGTCAATCTTGCTTAGTCGTCGGTGTGACTCTCGACCTTCCACCTGGCATCTATCCGTCACTCCAAGCTAGACAACGTCGATGTTAAATTGAATATGCTTTTGATTTCCTTCTTCGAATTCAACGACTCTCGTATATTGATTTTGCGCGACAGTTTGCTCAGGTTTTTTCTCGCTCTTTTTTCCATTTTTTATATTTCGCAATCAAATTCAATCTCAAGGGGGCGGCAGTCGTAAGCGACGATAAGTATGCCATCGCCGGCAACCGCCTAAGCCATAGTAGTCTTTAATTTCCTGGCATTTTCAATTTTATTGTAGATCATTTGTCTTTAGCTTGTTGAACAGCTTGTAGTTAAGCATCTGCAGTCGACTACAGAAAGGATAAGTTGACTTACATCACTTTAGGTAGGTGTTTTTCGCTTCGTGTTTCTCTATCGACTTGCATACTTTTTATGATATACGATTTCAATTTTCATCACTAACCATCTCTTTGTTCAATTCTTTAGCATAAGAATGGCAATGAAAATATAAATATTTTTTGCAGAGCTTCATTCTATAGACCGTATATGGAAGAACACATAGGACATTCCTCAGTTCTGAACTATTGTATGCATTAGTCGATCATCTTTACTTGAACGAGATGTATTTTCCAGCAAAAACTATGATAGCTTTTTTTTTTCTTTAAGACCATCTGGCGGAATTGGAAACTGATAATAGCAGAATTGGCATTAGTGTAACGTGATGAGAAAATTGGTGTCGAACTCCAAGTCCTCACGAGGCTACAAGTTATGCTTGAAATCTCACTAGACCACACTTACTGATAGTCCTTAGACGTGTACCATGCGAAAATAGTGATGATGTTCATAGCTCGCAACAGTTTTCTGCCAATCTGACAAAAACAACTGCATTTTCCTTGAAAAGCTTCAATAAATTCACTCTCCTCCGCCTCCACATCATCTTGGAAAAAGCTTCATTGCAATGCTTTAACGCATACGTGAAACTTCGACGACTGCCTGCGGTGACGACCTTGAAACAACGAGTGGAACTGGAACGAGTTTTTTCAGTATTTTCGCGAAGAGAAAATTTTTTCACAAACCAGCAATTTACCAGTTCTAAGCTGTATCACAAGCGGCCTCTCTTGTGAAGTCTAGCCATTCAAGTGTCTATAAAGTATTGAATGTTTTTCTAGGACGTTCCCTTCTAGTTCCTTATCATTTTGATGTTTTCGTCTTCTCCTTCTTTGATTGATAAAAACATTAACGTATACCTGTAATGTAGGCACATGTAGCAGTCAATAAAATCGACTATTTTGAGGAATCATTCCAGAACATTTAATTTGACAGTGTATTTTGAGGCTTTCATGAGATCTGTTTATGGGCACTATACAGTGCAAGACACGTGGTTCAGCCCCTTCTACTAGCCCTCGCCATGTGCACAGTGCCTTTGTTCGTTCAGATCAATGTTCTTCGTCGGATCTACACCTTACATAAAGGGACCGAGGAGAGGCTTTTTTATAATCAACGTTAGATGGAATAAATAACCACGGGTTCTTCCAGAGTGTTTTGATTGTCGGATTATAGAAGATTGTATTGTTTTTGAGCGAGGTCTCAAAATAGTCGATTGCATTGACTGTTACATATGCCCACGTAACAACCATACGTATGAATTCGACAAGCAGGTACACTGAAAGAGCATCACGGTGATTGTGTCACCGTACCTTGAACGTAAAAAGTTCGTCGTCGGCTCCCTATGTAATGGCTAGATCCCCGAGAACCTCACTGAGCGAAAAAGCACCGTGCAACTGACGAGGCTGGAATGTCGAAATACGTGTCTTGCACTGTAAAAGTGCCAATAACAGACCTTATGAAAGGCTCAAAATATATTGTGAGATTACGTTACCACTTTAGATTGATGGAAACATTTGGTCACAACATTAGAGACTTTTGATTTTTCTTTGAATACCAATCAAAGTGCCATTCATTAGAGAAATAGCTATTCTCGTACTTTTAATGAGCGCCAAATGCTCTTAACATGCTACTTCAAAAGTTTCATTCACTTTTAAATAATCTCAAAAGAGTGTCGGCCGCGTTTTTTTGTTTCCTAATTACATTGGCATTCAATTATAATACTCATCATTATTTTATGATATCTTGTGCTCTAAGGGCAAATAGGACATTCTTAATATTTACGAGTGACCTCTGTAGAAGTAATGCACACTTACATTCCGACGAGTGACCTCTGTAGAGGTCATGCACATTTTGAAAGTAGTACATTTCTCAGTGCATGAAGCAGCTATTGACTCAAAATTTTTCCCTTCCTGCTTTTTTCCTGGAATCTATTTTTTTTAACAAAACAAGAAGACCAAGCGGAATAGTAGTATGATAATTTCGAAAAAACCAGTGTGCCTCACCTTTACTGATTACTAACTAAATACTTTATTCGAAGCGCATAAAGATTGCAATGAAAGGACGTGCCCGAGTCCATTTTCGCCGTGGATCATGCTATCGCGAATGTGGTAACTCAGTACTTTTTTATTTCATACACTTAGTGGTGTTTACAGTACTTTCGCTTTTATTTGTACATTATCAATTACAGATCTCTCTCGATCGTCTTCTGTAGTTCAGTGATCAAATTTCATACTTTGACAGAAAATATTTATGAGGCTTTACAAGCTATTTAATTTGCTTTTTATGTGACCTCAAATCTCATATTGCTCTGATCCCAGCAATTTTTCATTCTACTGAATTTCCGAATCAACAAAATTCTTCCAAGATTTATGTAAGTTCAGTACCTGCCCAAGGAGTTTGAATTTTCTTCACAGTTTTCAAATGGAGGTTGAGTTTATTCTTTTAGAAATCCTATTAAGGGCGTGTATAGCGTTCCCAGGGCCTCACCAAATGCAGTCATCAGCCCTTGTGGCTCTAAGCGAAGTTTTCTCAAGCATTTTTTTGATGCTTTCATTATTAATCCTAAAGGGATTGTCGACTTGGATGCGAAGGAGAGACGTAAAAGCAGAGAGAGTACGCTACTGGTACCAGTGATCGTTATGTCTCTGTTCCCTCTTGCATTATCAAAACGCTTAATATTGTTGTAAATTACCATTTAAACTCAACTTTAGGAGACGATTCTATCTCAGTCCAACGCATTCATTTTACCCAGGTCAACTGATATGGGAAATTATAGAAGACGCTCCTGTAGAGCTTCAGTGGACTTTATTTCATCGTCAACCTTACCTTGCCTTAAATTCATTCAGAAGTCCGCATTCAGGGTGCGTCAAAAGTTCTGTTAATTTTTTCATATATTCCAGCAGTAAAAAAAACACTGTACAAATGAATTCAATCAATTAAAGGATATCTATGTTTGTTAGTTCGACAATTACAACATTGAGCAAAAATTCCCCAAAATTGCCTCCTTTGGTCCTTTGTACATTCACAAAGTTGCTTGTGAATATTTTCAACGATGCTCGCACACGTTTTACCAATAATTTAGTCCCATACTCGCGTCAAAAGTCGTTTTAAGAGCTCTTGCGCTAGTATACCAAGTAGCCAAGACTTTGTTCTTCTGTATAGACCACGCGGCACAATCCATTGGGTTGAGATCCAGCGAGTTTGACAACCAAATATCCTTGTGTCAAGATTTTGGAAACTGCTCTTGACAGGTGGCAAATCGTCGAGCGGGTCGAATGCGAAGGAGCTCAGTCTTGCTGAAGTGTAAATCGCTGGGCGGCAAACTGTTGAGTAGTCCAAAGCTCCAGTACGCTCTGTGAAACTTGGTGATGATAGCTGGCAGCGTTAATTTTGACGTTTCCGTTGATAAAGGCCAACGGCGTCTTACCGATGGAGCGAATGCCAGCCTAGGCCTCAAAAATCACTTCAGCTCATGATCCATCCCAACTTTTTTCGAATTCAGTACTTTATGATCTTGCGAATTTTCCATGGCTTGACTTGTGAGACGGTTGATTTACCGGCATGTAAATTTACTAAATTGACGAAAAACTCCTCGATAATCGCGAAAAATTCAAAATTTATGTTGGTTTCACAAAGTATCGATCACTGTAAATTTATGAGAATATCTCGGTAATATTTCCATAGCAGCTCCCACGGCAGCGAAGCGTTGAAGGAAAAGTATCCGACATTGATTCGCTGAAACTGCGCGCTGTTTCAACAATGCCAAACCTCACTCTGCAAGAAAGACTAAGGAAAAGTTTGATGAATTGAACAGAGTTGGAATCTTACCGCAACCAGCCTACTGTCCAGATGCTCTGCCGTCCGATTATGGTCTTTTCCGCTCAATGGAGCATTTTTTGCGTAGACGTCGATTCGAGACATTTGATCAAGTAGTTAAGGCATGTCAGAAGTTTTTTGATGCAAAGCCCAAGGCTGGTATTTCGAGCATGCCCGAAAGCTTGCAGATCGTTGGCAAAAGATCGTGGATAATGGCCTTTATTTTGAAGAATAATTGTAGGTGTTTCTAATTCAATTTATGAATAAACTTTAGATTTTCAGCGGGTGTTATGGGACTTTTCCTCAACCCAATATCATTCTTCCACTATGAGTTAGATGCAATAGAATGGGCATCAACGACCAGCTTAGCATGTGACAACCTTGCAAAATACAATATGGCATTCACTGTAGAATGGAAATTTCGAACGCATCAATGAATAATATAATTCTAGCTTATGCCTTCAAAATAAAGTTGAAAATCTTCGCGAAATACCAACGGAAGATGGTTCCATTTCTAATTCTTTTACCAATGCTGAACTTGACTTCCATATCTAAATACCAACGAATGTCATACTCTCTCATTCTGCTCATTTGACGCTGATCTAAAATGTAGACGAAGATATTCTTCACTGGATGCTCTCAAACCTGTTTCAATACTTATGCTACTCAAATAGTCTTGTGATCGTCATACTCTCTGACAGTCCTCGCTTTTGCCTTAAATGCCCTGAATTTCGTTTTGATTTACACTCTGGATGAAAGTGATGGAGATTGTTGATGATGCTTTCGTGTTCATTTTGCTGAAAAAGATCCTAATGTCAACAAATGTACCGAAAAATTGCAGATTTGTACGTTTAGCGACTGTCTATTTTCTAAATAAAATTTTCAAAGGCTACAAAAGCAAGGGTTCTGAGTTTTATGACCACTATTCTGATGAGGATATAACGTGTTTTGAGCCGTTAGGTCTAGTGCTATACAGGTGCCTGTTTCGTCCCATTCGTACTCATCAGTAGCACCCTCCCTCGATTTAGCCGATCCCCTGAAGCTAAATAATCCTCTATAAAGGAGTCGACGCCGAGAAATTTCACTATTCTTGTGGTTGCTTTTTCATCGTACTTTGTCATGAAAAAGCAATAGGCAGTGATTAAGAATCAATATTATAATTATCACCATAACTTCTGTTAAACAAGAGTCAATGCCTCTTCAGATTAATTCCTCTTAAGAGTGATTTTTGATAGCATCTCTACGGTTCAATGGCTGAGAGCAGAACGAGGAGCTCAGTGCTACAGTGGGTAACGATGAAGGTGGTAAAGAAGGTGATCGTAAGTTCGAAGAAATCCCAGATTCCGAGTTTTGTTCGCTCTTTAGCAGTTGTGTGCATATGTTGAGAAAGCTGACTCTTCAACAAACTGTATCTAATCCACCAATTCCATGCGACAGTCGGCTTCCAATTGCTTTTTTCTAATCTGTCGGGTGTCGTCCATCATCAACTCTTTATTGTAAGCGTTCCTTATGCTACAGTACTTACCGCACTCATATTAAACGATCCATTGCCGCTAATCTTCTTCTTTAGTCCAATCCTACGTTCCTAGAAAATCTGACGACGACCGCGCAGTTTCTCCTTTTTTCTTCACAAGGATTAGCTTCCTTCGCGTCTTTCCATATCTTTCTTTAGAAGATTATCGTCATCTTAATGACATACTGTATTTTTCAACAGCTACTTGGAACGTTAAAAGTGTTCATGTAAAAGCAAAAATCGTTTTCCTGAAATCATTCAAACTGTCGGAATCGACAATTTCGCTTGAAACTAGACTTATTTCAATTGTTCCCGGGCATCAATTACTAGAAAATTGGCAGTTTTGTATACTTAGTGTGAAATGTCGAGAAAGGTGATTACAGTTATAACGTCGAATGGCCAAACAGCAGAGGAAATAGATTTGTGAAGAAACGATTAACATCTATTGTGAGATTGTCGCTGTACAATTCTCTACTATTTGATGGAGAATTGAGTTACGCGTAAGAAAGACTCTTGGCTGTTTTTCAAACCATTAGGAATTGTCACATTCCATAGAGATTCTAACATCTACGCGACGACGTGACCTTATATGGAGTTAAATGACGCAAGAATATTGGCCGCTTTCAACTTCAAAACCGTCATACTTCACCTCATATCCGACTTTTTCAGCACATCCTGATTGCCTGAATCAAGAAATCTTTACCTTTAAATTGGATATATTGGTCTGAGTTTTGATAATCCTTGCAGGCTTATAAATTTGCCAGGATACACCTTTCCATAATCCGTCAAGATGAAGGCAAAAAAGGTCCTAATTTTTTCAAAGCAGAAGAAAGAATTCTCCACTTTCTTCCTACAAGGCTCGTACTTTGAACACGATAGCAATTGACTGAGCGTAAATTTGTCCAACAGAACGTAACAGTGCTTCCCAGCGTCTCATACGGTTATTGCACCTTCTGCGTTTGCACGAGAAATTTTTTTGATTGAAGTTTCGTTTGTTTTCGGTTTTGGAGTTTTTTATGGATGTATAACTGAGGACGGTTTTTGTAAATAATGCATCTTTCTGAGAGGATGTTTTTTTTAAATGGATTAAAGTTTCTTTCATAAGTCTAGGCCTTCACCATATCTGTCACTTAAAATATCATTATCTTTTGCAAAAAGGAGCATCAACGTCGCGGTGGTGTCAAATATATTCAGCACTCAAATTTAACTTCCTAATTGTCTTATTGAACAAAAATGATTAGTTTGATACCAGAAGGAAATCCTCAAAATCAAAGTTTGTTCAAACCACCCACAGAAATTAATTCATTCTATTTTGTATGTTAAAAAATTCGTAATCGCGTTTGATTCAGCTGGCGAACATTCTAAAATGAATCCTAGGTGCTTCTAAACTTTCTATTAATAGTATTACAACAATTAGTAGCTCTCTTTCTGTGCTTTGGTGTCAGAATAGTCATTTCTTAGGCAGTAATGACTTGATAAACGAGGTGATCATGAGTGCAGCTTATCTGCACTGCCTCAGATCCTAATGGAAAACGATTGGATAAGTCTATCTTTCAGTCGTTCTCACTAGCGTTACTGTGTTTGTTAAACTGACTTGTCACAGCAAACTCTCATACACGCATATTTCATGATGAGCATTGGTCCGAAAGAGGCCTTAAGAACCATCGCAAGAAGCATAAGCTCTTGGAGTATTTTTATACATTAGAACTGAGTTACAGCTATTTCGCCTCCTCTAAAATGAATGAGTGCTTGACTTATAGAAACGAAGGTAGACTAAGCTAAAAATCACGTGTACATCCAAGCATTTCAAACCGTCGTGATGTACGCCCCCATATCGCAGATAGCGGATGCTTTTGAGCATGTCCTCATCTATTTCGATAATTGTGAAAGATCCAGAGAACGTGAAGAGCTTTCAGAAACGATTTTGGACGTCATATGAAAAAATCGGAAATGGTCAAGACTATTTCGGAGAAACATTCTATTTTACCCTACCTACATCATAATTTACTGTGTGGATCCCAACAGTTCTTGCATTCCGATTTGTTTTCTCGCTTTTATCCTTCATGAAGTTTCTTAAATACTCACGTGTTACTTCAACTGCTGTTCGAAGAATTCGTTCTCTTTTTGAGCGCCGTAGAATTCTAGTCAAGACGATTGCTCTTGCAGCCCTGTAGGTAACCGAGCTGAGGCATTCGTTGATTGAATGCAGCAGTTCCGCAAGAGAGAATGGAAAAATGTTTTGCTTACCACCTCGGTTCCCGGAAGGCCGCATCAGTAATCGTTACGCTACATTGTTCTCAGAAATAGTTGATATCTTCGCAATGAATTATCATTCACGTGGTTCGATAGGCAAATTCTCAGCTTAGCGCGCGAAGTGTAAAGCTCTTCAAATGAGGAACGTCATTTTACGCTGAGTTTGTTCATGTTTGAAAAGTCTCCTGAGTTCAACACAATCCGAACAATATGAAAACTAACACTATAATGCGACAGTAACACTATAGCAGCACTATAGTGTTCAAACACGATGGACAGCTTTCTGAATTTACTATACAGTCAGCCTCTCTTCCACGTCCAACATTTCTCTTCCTCCTTTTTTCGTTCCACTCGAAAACTGAGTGATAGAACGGTGATTTTCTAGAAACCCAGTAAGCTGCACCTCTTTTGAGTCTTATGGGAAATATAGGCCTATTTTAGTGCACAAAGATATCGCATTTTGGAGATTGTTAAAAAAAACATCTCAACGTTTTATTATCAACAAATTCGATTCTGTTAGATTATAGTGCGCTTTCTGGAGTATTTTTTGATGTTCTGATTAAAACCTAAATCTTTTCTACTGTCTTCCCTCAATCTTATTGAACTACTTCGAACTCGGTGAAGAAGCTTACTACATATCACCATGTAACTAGTTCGTTATATATTGAGCTCTAGAGTCAGGCGTACTGTAATGACATGCTGCAATGATCGTAATATCTGCGATGTTGTAAAGACTTGTTCTTGATTTTTCTGTATAATAGTTCTAACCGAAGAATAATTCGTATCTTCTTGAATACGATGGAGTACGTTCGCAATTTGTCAAGCTGGCTTCTAGAAAGCGCTCAACTTCTTCGCACTTTAAAAAAGCCTCATTGAAATCTTTGAAAAACCTATGCAGTTACTAGAGTGCTGTATTCACTACTAGCACATACGCTGGAACTGGTAGCTTTTGTAATCTTTCCAAAGTAATCGATTTCTATTTTTAGGGATTGATCTTTATCGTTTTCACTGTTTAGTGTAGACGTGTTAGATTACGGCTTTTTGCTCACCTTAGATCACTGTACCAATATGTACAAAATGAGTTGTAAGTATAATAAAGCTAAGAATTCATAGATTTTCAGCTCAAAAGGTTGAACAACACTTTGTCCTCTCTACAATTCAATAGCTCATTGTATAATAGTAAAGGCTAGACCAGATAAGCTTTGCTTTCGACTCAGTGGATTACCTGAAATCATTCTTTTAGACCATTTTGTTGAATGGTAACCTGTCTATTGATTAGTTGTTATCTTATTTAGGTAATGAATGTTAGCTATTTGTGTGAGACTTATGGAAATAAGACACATTGACTATGAAGCTTTTAAATGTTGGCAGCAATGTAACTCCGTGACTGACCATAATAATATATAGTAAATAGTCCTATACATACCATCCATATCTATAGAACGATAAGGCAAAGTCCATTTCACAATCTATCGTGTTCGCAACCCTTGAAGTCCTCTATACAGAAGGAAAAATTATTGCTTGTTGTAAAAACGCCAAAAGTTCCTAAAGGCTGTAAATTAGGCACCAAAGGTCAGTTATATGCCATTGCAGATGATTTTCTGTAACAAATGTTTCCAATAATTGAGTAAGAATCAGTCCAACAAGTTCAGGCCTTAGCGTATTCAAAATTCTTATCATATGCTCATGATTGTTCGGAATGTGAATACTCTTTGTCATCTAATTCAACTAACGCTGGCTGCTCCTCTCCGAACTGCGTGATGTGCCCAGGCTTGGACCGGATAGATCAGTACATAACACCATTTCTCTATTTATTTTCTGCTGCATATGTCAAACTTTCTTTCTTCAATCCCTTGGGTACGAGAGGGACGCGCCGCTTGCGCCGGTTCGCCGTACGCGACGGACAGTCCGTAGTGCTAACAGGTAAGGTGATGCATCGCGGTTGATATGAATTTCTATAGCCTATCTTGGGATAGTTTTTATCTTGTGTCAGCACTGGCTGATAAGAAAAAAAAGGACGCAAATAACATTTTTCCAGTGATCAAAATCAACTCTAAACAGCGATTCCATCTTTGTTCGTTAGAATATCAATCTCATATAGTAAAGGAAGTGAATTACTACTAAAAACATCAAGTGCAGTTCGCTATGGAATTTCGAAAACTCGTTTATAATGCCAATTGTATCAGTGGAATTCAAACGTCAAAATAAATCTGACTGCCAGCAATTCAACTCAAAGCTCGTCCGATTTTCATTCGAGTTCGCCGTCGTTAATGCTCCGCGTGGCGCCAACCGTCGTCCTTCATTGTTGAGAAATGGTAATACTAGCACTTTTAACTCATTCTTTCCAATCATTTATCCATTTCTCTTTCTGCTGTGGACGACCTCAATAAGGGGCACTTAGTTTTCTGCTACACCTCTTGATTAAAATTTGTCAGGGATCATCTACGTGTGCAGTGTTGCACTCGCCTTCACTATCTTCAAACGAATTTGCGAATGTCAACAATGGGCACGATTTTCCACAGAATTATCTACTTTTAAGTCATTTGAAATCTAATGGATTACATTTATTAGCCTATTTCGCTATCGATGAGCATATTTATTACAGAAAGATTCATAAGACGAAAAGACTAATTGTGAATGATTCGATGAATTTCTCATTTGAAGAGCTGAATAGAAAGAAGCAAAGTTCTTGTAACGTTGAAAAAAGGCACTTCTGATAGTTTGATGGAATTTTCAACGTGCTATCAGATGTGAAAAACCACATGCGATCATTCTTCATCATACCATATTTATATGCACCGAGAAAAATATTATTATAGCGAGTAAAGATATAATTCCAGGTTTGGTAGGTGATCAGACAGGATGGTGTTTCCCATGCAAGAAATCTTTGATCATCTAGATAATTCTGCAGACTTCTCTAGACGTTTATTCATTTACTGAAAAAAATTGTCCCCAGTTCCCCCACCAAATGCCAACTTTGGAATTTATTGAATAATTCAGTGCACCATTTGATAAACAAATCCGGAATCCTCAATGACACTATTCATTGAATAGAATGGTAATGCAGCGCAGTGACATACTGTGACTAACGTTACGACGGTTTCGCCTTCCTCAGAGCCTGGAAAGGTGTAACTGAAATGCAATTCTTTCAGTTACATACTCTCATAACTTTGGAATAACAACGCTATGAACAATTTTTCTCTTGAGATGCGGTAAAAAGCTTGAGGTCGAACAGTGACGTCGTGCGATATGCGAAAGGTCGACTCTACATATCGGTAAATCAAGCTTCCCATTTCTACGCGGCCGCAAAATTATTACATTGCCCTGGGCCGACAAAAATATTGAGATGCTAGATCGATGAACTGCCGTGAGTGAAATATGTTCACAAGGATGCTGAGATATGAGCAAAATTCGGAACGCTGCATGGATCTAGGCCAAAAGAAGAACCTGGTGACCCTGCGATTTTGAATTTTGCCCATATCAAGCACCCTTGTGGCTATATTTCGCGTCAGTCCTTTCCACGATGAAGGACTAATTAGTGAACAAAATTCAATTTTCTAAGTTATTTCACGAGTTAAGTGCGTATTTAGTGACCTCCATCTTGATTAATAGCGAAAAATGTATGACGCATCCTAGAAGATTGATCAACGCCAAGCGCTTTCCACGTTCTTAGGCTTTGCTATTCATTATGATTCTCTAGCATCATTCAAATTCCAATTCAGTCTCTGCTTTTTGTGTAGCCCACAGCTTTTAACCTGACCATCATTTTGTGGCTGTTCCAGAGCTGACTAAGGCGACGTCTCTAGTGTTCACACGAGAACATCTTCGAAATACTCAGTTTCAGCTATCATACGTTCGTGTTCATCAATCGTACAGCGTTATTTCGTGTCATCAAATAGACCGCAAAATGTGGACTAGGCTGTTCATGCTTTTCATTGAGAAGAAAAAACGCATTTAGAACAACCGTGCTTCCATGCATTTTGAGATTGCGATTTAGAACTGGTTTTGAGGCAACTCCACCAGCTCAAAGCATATCTTTTACACCGTTACAAATCATACGATATAACTTGAAGCTCTTCTGAATTCTCATTCGTATAGTTTCCCATAACAAAACTCCTTTAGCATTTTAGGACATAGATGTATAGCGGAATAGCTTTGATTTTTTCAAATTTTGTTCTACATAAGTGTCTTCACGCCTCCTGCGCGGATTCATATTCTCGCATTCAATTACTTTCATCGCGCATCTTTCATTTACTAAGATCTAGACTTTTTGCTCGTAAGTTTGACCGCCGTTTAAGCATTTTCATTAACATTATGATATTCATCGAATGCTAATCGAGTCGATTTTCTTTACAATGGTGAGACAACCAAGATAAGACGTTCCGACGTAGATATAGAGTGATGTGATTTCACACAAGGATTGAATCATTTCGCTACCTTGGAGGGACAAGAAAATTGATGAGCCCTGGACGAGATAAAGCTATCATCATGCTTGTGATGAACGACATCAGTGCTATTTCCCCGCTCCTCTACTCGTTGAGTAGTCATATACTTCAAAACATCGGATATTTTCCTACCACTCATTCTAGGGCCTTCATACTATAATCAGTCTAAATTCTTTCTATTTTAAATGCCACTTGCAGTGGTATGATGTTATAATATATCCAATATGTGGAGTACTGTGCAAAAACGTTTGCGTTAGCCGGGACTCGAACCCACATCTCACTCTTTCCGAGAGCGTATGTTACCGTTGCACCAGCGAAGTTCGTTTTGTACAGCACTCTTTTAACACTACAACGCGTTGTCTGCCAACAGCCAACCGTCGACGGTCTGTAGGGGCAGCTGCTATAGGCATTGAACCCACTTATGCTGACGGATATTGGGTATCAATAATCAATCGAAATTCATTTATTTGACCGCCTCTTGCGGTCTAGTACTGTGCGAAACAAGCTTCGGTGGCGCAACGGTTCAGCACACGCTTCCGGCAAGAGTAAGATCTGTGTTCGAGTCTCAGCTGAAGCAAACCTTTATACTATTGTTTGGAAATGCGAATTAGTTCACATTATCTATAACTTGATAGGTTAGATAGGTACAGCAGACATTGGTTTTATTCATATGAATTGATTCTTGATGTTTTCGTACACAATCACTTTACTCCAATTTCACTAATCAGCTTTCGGTTGTTCTTCAGTTGGACGTGCTGTGATGTTTCCAGGACGTTGCACGGAGATTCGCAGCAGCCGGAAATCGTATTTCAGAGAAAGAGAGAGAAATTTATGGCTGTTTTATGACTGACTCTTTTTCATGACGGTTAGTAATCTTTTCAATAACTACTTTAACGATTTACTTTTTGCTAGTAAATGATCACCTTTTGCCCACCTTGATTGACCTTTCGCGGCAGAAATACTCACTTGAGACGGTGAACCATTGTATATTGATGGTTTAGAGAAAATGCAGCACAACACTGTGGTTTCATTGACAATGTACCCAGAAATTCATTGTTTCAATATTTCTATGAGCGCGTGTAGTGCAATGGTTAGAGGTGCTCGGTGATATGCATGGTCTGTCAATCGGTGGTCGATGGTATGATCCCGCACTCAATGCTCACCAAGTTCCATACCCTCGGGGTCAGTGAATTGGTAAAAGACTTGCCTGGGAGGATAGCAGCAATAACTTGATACATTAATGAGCCAACGCGAGTCATGTAAAAACCAGATGTGCATTAAATCACCGAAAACAAAGCTAAAAATTGGAAACGAGTTCATAGCACATCTCTCAGGGGTTGATCAACGCCAAGAGCTTTATCCTTTGATGTTCTTCATTGAATCGGAGCTTGATTGTGTGCCGGTTTAGCACATAAAGACTATTTTTACTTACGTCGGCGCCCCAATTTATGTTTTCAATTTTTCGTTAGAAAAGAGCAGTCATGAATACGAATTATTCATTAGTGAAATTCGGGAAAATTCTGCGTATAGTCCTTTGATTGAATAGAAGATATCGATGATTGTGAATTACGGTCACTAGATTTCGGACAAATTCACAAACTAAGGCAAGCCTCAAATCCTCAATGACAGCGCCTCAGCTTAACTGTTTCAAGTTTAGTGTTGAAAGCGTTCGGCTTTGATCAATCCCTGGAAGATGGGTCACGCATTAGACTACAATCGGCCTCGTAGAAGTGCTTGAAAGCGTAATCGGCCTTTAATGCTCCCACAAACTTGTATATGAATTAAAGCACTTTTTATTTTATCGGACATAAGCGGTGTTAAGACTTTGTAAGAACGAGCGGCTTGATTAGCGGAACCAAAAAAGTCTTTGTATACCCAATGATGAAGATTGGTGTGCAAAAACTTTTTACGCCAGCTATGATTCGAACCCACAGTAGTCAGCATAAGTGGGCTCAGTGTTGATAGCGACTACTCACACCAGACCGTTAACGGTTGGCTGCTGACAGATAACGCGTTGTAATATAGAGTGGCATGAAAGCGAGCGTCGGTCGTGCAACGGTTCTGCACGCACCACCGGATAGGATGAAATGTATGTTCGAATCCCAGCTGACGCAAAAGTTTTTGCACGTCACTCTTTATCATTGGGTATATTATAACATCTTGCCACCGCTGAAGGCGGTCAAATAAAGGAAATCTGTTTTTGTATATATTGCAGAGATCCATCTATTCACTACAGTTACAATAATGGCAATGAAAAATTTTTTATAAATTTTTTCAAGAATCCATTCATCGACTGTTCGTTAAGCTCGCTATCACCTGTATCACCTGCCGTCCTCGTTGATCGTCGAGTGACTCGAGCGGACACCAGCAACTCTTCCATTTTTTCCTATCGCGTGCAGGAGTAGCCCAGTGGGTCCTCCTCGCTCTAGGGATTCGCTGAGCATCATATCCTTCTTCCATCACTTTCGTGAAGAAATCGGACCAACGGGTTAGTGGTCTTCCTTTAGAACGCTTGACGTCCCGAGGAATCTAGTCGGTAACGGCTCTCGTCCATCGGTTGTCGTTGAAGCGCATCACGTGTCCGGCCCACCTTATTTTCGATATCCTGGCGTGTAGAACGGCGTCTCTGATTTTCGATCGTTGACGTAGGTCGGAACTTCGGATCCTTTCTCTCATTTGCGAAATACGGGATACTCCTAGCATCGACCTTTCGATCGCGCGTTCGATAACTCCAAGTGATCTTTCATCCTGCTTACGTAGCGACCAGGTTTCTGCTGCATACGTTAGGGCAGGGATAATTATCGAGTCGAAAAGATGGGCACGGAGTCGGATGTTCTTTGTCCTCTTCACTACATCTTCGATGCTCTTAAACGTTCCCCAAGCCGCTCATTTCCTCTTGCTCAACTCTTGGGCTAGGTCGTTCATCATGTTGATTTCACGACCTAGATAGATGTAACTGGAGCATTCGGAAATTGTCGTTCCGTTGAGCGTGAATGGGGCATTAGAAACCCATCCGTTCCTCATGAACATTGTTTTCGTTAGATTCAGTTGAAGACCAAACTTTCCACAGGCGTTATCGAAATCAGTCAACATTCGTTCCGCTTGGCTGATGTTTGGTGTTATGAGAACGATATCATCAGCAAAGCGAAGATGGTTTAATTGTCGACCGTCAATTTTCACTGCCATTTCGTCCCATTCTAATGTTCGCATGACGTTTTGTAGGGTGGCAGTGAATAGTTTTGGCGATATTGTATCGCCTTGTCGAACCCCTCTTCTTACGTCAATGGTGATATTGTTGTAGAATGGAGATATTCTGGTCGTGAAATCTTTATAAAGCTCGCTATATTTGATATAATCTATCAGAATGTCTGGAGCCTTTTTGAGGTTGGTACGCAAGAGCATAAGTAGCTGAAAAAGTGGAAATGACACATCATCTAATGCTATCACCATAAATAGCGTCTTCCGTCACTGCATTGGCCACTGATGAAGAGGGCGACATCTCCGAAACGTGCTCATGGCTCAGACGTACCAACCTCGACAAGGCTTCAGACATTCTGATAGGCAATTTTTTGTTCTTTTCTCTCTATTCTTGGTTTTTCGTTGTCTGTACGATATTTTATTCTAAGCGACTGAGCCCTCTCATGTGGGAAACATCTGCTTCATGTTAGCATTCTATCTAGTAATACTCCATACTTGGGGCAAAATTTACCTCGTAATAACTCCGGTTTCTTTGACACTTTCGTTAGTACTAGTTTTTCAACAACTACCGGCTACAATAAGATAGACTACTTGAGAGCCTAGGACGTTACGGAGACATAAGAGAGACCCTTAACCGTAATCGCAGCTAAGTTTTGAGTCGTTAATCAATTTCTGCGCTTGAAGTTCGTCTGAAATTGAACTTGTCTAAGCTTCATTTGAAAAATTAAGATTTTTACTGTTTTCCAACACCTTCAAAAGTTTGCTGACCACATAAGATACTCACTCATTGACATTTGCCTGAATAACTTCCGCTTGCTCAAAGCATACACTATTCGAGAGAACGATTGAAACTCTTTGGCTTCAGAAAATCAAAAGAACATTTTGGACAGAAAAACTCTCGTTGTGTTACTCTTATTATCTTGCAGTGCGTATTCATTGAGATAAATGCAAATGAATGAACTAAATTTATGTCACATTGAATTACTTAAAATACTTACTACTCGTTTTTTCATTATTACTTAATACTCGTTTTTTTCACTATTTCTTTACTATAAGATTTATTTCCCTTGTAAATATTTCACCCATCAAACTCTTTACAATGTGGAAGAATTCCAAGTGAACTACTGGTTTTTATGCTCTTTTCTGCTATTTTCTGCTCTCTTTTTGAATTCTTTATGGATCTGTACCATAAGTACATCATTTCGCTATCAGAGATAATCGTTTTCAACTTGTTAAACGTAGTATAGTTCAACTTATAGAAAACCTTCTAGCTCAGCGAATTTCTTTCTTGAACTTACATATTCATGTGCTTTTGACTATCCTCCTCGCTCATACGCTCTGTTTTAGGTATAATTCCCATGTATTTTTCGCTTAATGAGTTTTGGTCTTCTCATAAGAAACCGCTAATTGCAGTAAATTATGAACATCGTAAATAGGCACGTTACCCTATTTTTATACTAAAAAAAATTAAATCTCTACTTAAACTTGTTTATGTAGTGTAATCTTGCTTGCCGAAAAACGAAATGAGAAGTCCTCTATCATAAGCAAGTGGATCAGTATAAGTGATCCTTGACTTGTAGTCGCTCTACTTTACGACACTTTAGTTTCACTGGAACTCGAACAAGGTCAGAGGTGCTCAAAATTCATGTGCTTCACTGATTTTCTTTCCCAATGAAGCGTATTATTCTAACCAATGACTGAATTTGTTGTACAAATAAACTCGAAAAAGTAATGTTATCGATTTATGTGCGCAAAAAAGAATGCAAATTGTCTTCGCCACTGATTTTCTAACGCAGAAATTTTTCGGATGCATCTGTCATGACTTTTCGCGAAGGAACAAAGTCCTTTACCATTTCTTTTCTAGACTTCCAGTCCGAATGTAGTGCACTTTTGAATGGTTTTCGGAATAACTATTTCTTTTCTGAACGGAGTCGTCATCCATTCTGTTGAGTCATCGTCACTTAGTACGACTACGATTCTCTTGATAAAGTTTTCCATCGTAAACCCCTCAAATCCAAAAATACCAAGCTCAGAAGTTTTTTCAAGAAAGGACCTCGGAGCAACTGAAACGTTTTTCTCAATATACGATCATTTAAATACACAGTGCGACAACGTGCGAATTCTAGCATATCCTGCATTCAGTTTGTTTCTTCTTCCCCATCATCCTCAAGCTCTTCATTTTCACGCACACGCAGCTGTATGCGTTTGTGTGTCGAGGAGAGCTTTTTTTTTCAAATAAGTTGCACTAATTTCCAACTCTGGAAAGATTAACCATCGAGCTTTCTCGCTGATATTTCGCCTGACAAGCGACGCGTTTACCGAATGGTTTTTTGCACTTCACTGACAATGTTGCAAATTTCTGATGAAATTTGGATTCTTATCGTCAGTAAGTAGCAGAATAATTTAGAGTTCTTCATACTAATGGAACTCCTTACAAAAGCTTCTTCTGTAATGATCCATCATTCAATCACGATAATATCTCCTTGAAACCTAAATTTTGATAGGTTGGAGAAAAAGTTTTGGGAAAATGCTTGTAATTTTTTTAGGTGTCGCCCATTTTGTGTGTTTTTGGGCTCATTTGAAAGCCCATTTTCTCCCGCGTTGATTGGTATATAATTCATCTACTTATTTCAGTTCAGAGTTAACTAGCGAACAAATTAGGTTGTTGATGGTGCACGAATGGCTATGGGTTCAATTGCAAAGGTGGCAGGTAAACGCATAATCTGACCTGGGGCAAAGACACAGTTGGAATCGATCTTTTGCCGGAAAAGTGGCAGGAAATGCTTGAAGTTGAAGAGGATTACTTTGACTATCAGTTTTGTCTTTGTTCGGATGTAACAGGTGCATAAAGAAATATTTTACAAGCATTTCCTTAGATTTTCTTCCCAATCTCTTACCATATGAAGGAGGTGGTATGCGCTTCAATGCAAATTTCCTTTTACACGGTTAGGCAATCGGTATATCATACATGAAACGCGTGGAACCCAAAGGGTTAATGCTTTAGTTAATAAGGCTTGAAGTCGAGCAAGCGGCAGTATGTGTGTGGGTGTGTGTGTGTGTGTGTGTGTGTGCGTGTGTGTGTGTGTGTGTGTGTGTATGTGTGTGTGTGTGTGTGTGTGTGGTGTGTGTATATATATGTATGTATTTATGTTGTGTGTGTTTGTAAATGTGTTTGTTGGGTGTGTGTGTGCTGTCCTTTTTGTTGCTGTTATTGTTATTGTTGTTGTTGTGTTGTTGTTGGACAAGCTTGTTGAGCATTTTGCTGCGCTTATAGCACTAATCACTGGGCTTATTGCTGCTATCCAGTCGAATTATTACCGTGAGAATATCGCATCCTCAATTGGATTTTAATATTGAAATTCTTAGGATGGGAGAGTATCTATAAATTGAGATACTTTATTAGGTTCACTACAAATTTCGCCTTATATCTAATGAAAATCAGCTATGTCCATTAGTGTGATCATCGGAAAGCACACTCTTTATAAATCTTTTTGTGTTCGTTTTTCCTGTATGTCAAAAAACATTGAACGTGAAATTCCAACCCCAAAAATGATATTTGTTATATTCCACTTCGTCCTTTCATTGCAGTTCAATTACTGGAAGCACTTGAGTAGCGTAAGTGGTAGATATTTGATGTTGATTGACATGAAAAACTATACCAAATTATACACTCCCTTGTTTATTCAGTGCTACAAAGTCTAACCGATTCCAAGCAGGAAAAGGAAATCATAAAAGTCATTTGCTTCTTAAGTGCACTTTCTAGTCCAAAGAGTGGCAACCATATGATGCTTTTACATTTCTTACACTGCTCCTGTGCAACATTGCAAACGTCCTCTCCTTTTTTCTGTCAAAAAAAGCGAAAAGAATTTGAGCAATGGAGGATCACTTCAGTGGTTCAGTGCCGATGTCACCTGTTCACTTTCGCTAGTCTATCTAATTCGGCTTTTTTTTCACTGACTTTCAACTTACCAGTGCAACTAAGAGACTTGTCGATTACGTTGACATGATCTCCTTACAAAAATAACACATAGAAAGCCGAAAATAAGTTTTGAGAAAAACGAACAAAGTACAAATAATTCGCCCAGTTTTTAAAGTTCTGTGTGACGTTGAGAGTGTTTGTACAGATGAGCAAGTATACAACAATTATAAGCCCTGGACACGAATAAACCGACTAACAACTTGTGCCAAAAACGTTTTGTATAAGACTCGACGTTTCATCCTGAGAGAACTTTCTCCAACAAATTTCCCAGTTTCTCCGAAAACGTAAACTTTCCCGAAGAAGTTTTAAGCGCAGCATTTTGTGCACACAGCAGAGCACAATCACACGGGAAGAACGACGATGAACATTCCTCGACGACGAACGATTATCTACAAAAAAATGCATCCTACAAAGTATGAGTCAGATCGGTATTCTTATGAGTACACGACATCGTGCACCCTCTGCAGATCCTGACTGCCGCTGTTTTTTCATGTTATGATATCAGGGTAAGCAAAAATCTCTGCGAAATTGTTGAGAGCTTCATTTCTTCACACCTTTGTATCGTTTTTCATCCATAGTTTTCTATATATTTATCTACTTTATTAATTCCAGCTATCTATACAAAGAAATGATTTGTGCATGTTGACACGCCAATATTAGAGAAATGGTCTAACTATTCTCAAAGCCGTCGGTGAGTTCAATGACGGTAAAGGTGCTGGTATGTCGCCAAAATCGACTGCAGACAGATGATTTAAGCTATTCAAAGAGGGCAGTTTTGATCTCAACGATATGCCTGGTTCCAGCCACCCATCTGTCTTAGATGAAGTCGATATGCAAGCCGCTTTGGATGCTGAGCCTTCATCGAGCGCTCATGCTTTGGCTGAAGTGAGCTTGTTGTTTTGTAGCGGACACTTGTCAACAAGTTGCACCATTTTGACTTCGTCCACAAAAAGCCTCGCCAGGATCCATATGAGCTCTCAATGTTCGTCTACAATTTGAAGAATATTCATTGTTTCTTGTTGCGAATTTGCGCTTGAAACGAAACTTTCAAGAAAATTTTAAAGAACCTTTTGTTCAATCGCCAGTAAAATTCCCATTTGTGCATTTGCACTACTGAAGTATTTTACCTCTCACACTAACTTCGTAATCGTTGAAGATTTCTCATCCTCAAATTTCTTCACTTTTCACGCAAAATTTGATTCGGCTACTTTTTATTGCCTAATCAATAATCTTTAGCACTTAATTTTAATAAAATAAAAAAGTGCTAGTAATATAAAAAAGGTAAAGGATAAAGCTCTCGGCCTGAGGGATGCGCCATGATTCGTCTTCAATTTTTAATTTCGTTTGACGATGATTGACTGCATATCTGGCCTTTACGATGACTCGCGGTGGCCTCTCGCTGAACCGAGTCAGTGCTGCTTCTCCTCCTAGGCAAGTCTGAGACCAGTCTGGTACCAATTTACCGGCTCCGATGGGATGGATGGCTTGGTGAGTCATAAGCGCGAAATCGAACCATTGACCTCGTGTGCGACGCATAGCACCTCTAACCACTGCGCCACATGCGCTCTGCTAATCACATATATATATGTATATAAATACAAATATATATATATATTTGTATTAATATACTAACTTGCATAATATTTTCATTTCGGTTGTCTAATCAATGATCTTAAGTACTACATTTTAATGAAACATTAAGTGCTAATAATATACATATTTATAAACTTACATAATGTTTGCATTTTTTTCGACTGTCCAATCAGTGATCATTTAACAGATTTTTGCTTTTCAGTGAAAAAGGGACTTAAATGTAGAATTGTCCAAACAGAGCAGGCAAATCTTTACTTTGTAACGGTAGTTGTTACTTATTCTACAGTAGAAGAATTCTTTGACGTTTTATCGGTTGTTCTTCAGAATCACTCTGTTTACAGTCAGGTTCCCCATGTTCGCTGTAGATTTACATTCTGCTGAACGTTTACGTCCTCAACAAAATAAATTGTAGTCCGTTAACATATGATCGAAGAGGAAAACAGGAACTACTGGCGCTGCTACGACAGTAATTACCGTCATGATGAGTGCCGATCTCACAGGCAAGTTTTTTATTCGTCATCGCCGTGTCCCAAAACTTATGTATGGCTAGCAGTTTGCTCGTCGTACTTGAATCTACTGTATGAATAGATCATTTTTCGTTTTATGAAAGAAACCACTGTGACGCATATCAACACAAAACGAACCATGTCGCTTTGTCACCGCGGGGACTTTTTTCTCGAATGATTGACTTTTGGATAATTGGTTTAAGTGAGGAATCTACAAAGTTTTAGATTTTATAGACCTATATAAGAGACTTTTTTCGTCATCTATGTTGTAGTATGTGTAACTTTCATGAACTATTCTTTTGTATTCTTCAAATTGCTTGCAGCGAAAATTTTGCGTGAAGCGCAAGGCGATACCTAGACGTGTAAGATATCCAGCAATAGCACGGAACTGGCAAACATCAACCAAACATTGCAGGTTACCGTAGCGTCCAGACTGCTAGTATCGTTCGAGAAAGACTCAAAAAATTCGTTGTGTTAGGTCCAGAACATTAAAACTTAATTTTGAAATTTTGGTAGAATAATAAAATTTCCTTTTTGTAGGTGAAAATTTACGAAATTTAGTTTTCAGTGAATGACATAGGTTTGGGTTAGGGAAAGTGTGTTCGAAAATGAAAATGCCCATTATTTTTGCATCGTATGCATTATGGTCATTGAGGGCATTGCGTTTAGATCGCATGTGGTGCAGTGGTTAGAGGTGCTCAGCGTCGCTCACAAAGTCGATTGTTCGATAGCGCGCTCATGGCCCACCAAGCCATGCATCTCTCCGGGGTCGGTAAATTGGTATCAGAATAGTCTCAGACTTGTCTGGGAGGATGTGCAGCAGGAGGCCACCGCGAGTCATTGCAAAGGCCAGATATGCATTCATTCACCTCAAACAAAGTCAAAAATTGAACACCATTGCATGGTGCTTCCCCCAGGGTTTAATCAACGCCGAGACCACTGTCCTTTAGCTCTATGCATTGAAGTCAATGCGAGGAAGTTATACCAATGGTTGTTGTGCCCCATACAAGTTGAGAAGGTAATGTGACTAATGAAAGCTTCCAAGCAAAGAAATAAAGTAGTAATACACAAAGACCACCCACAGTGAAGGTCTCCATATTCCACACCAATTCTTGACTGCACTCCGCAATTTTTGGTGATAAAGCTTGATAAACAGCTTCAATCTAGCGAATCTTTAGTATGGCACCCAAATTTTTGGAATGATTCAAAACATCCAGTTAATCTCCCTCTTCTCTCCAGCGCGTTAGTCGCAAGCGGTCGACCATCACCGTAGTGGTTTCTTTCTTGTTCAGATGCTACTTTGCATTTCTGGAATAAAGATGGAGTAAGTAATTTGTTTATTTTGATATACAGTAACTATTCCATTGTTTCGATGTACTAAAATGTTTTATTCTATCTACTTATGGCAGAAATGCGTCTACTACTTTGATCTCTTGAGAAACACAGGATCCAGAAAAAATTTGCAAGTTTAATGGTTATCAGATTAGATCGCCTCGTTATTGAAACGACATTCATTTTCTGATGTAGTATTTTTATTGTAATTTCTGTTAGGAATGTCTTTTTTTATACCAATCTCGCTTTAAGTGATGTTAAAGAAGTTACGAGGTAACTAATTTTACAGCACCGGAATTCAACTGGTAAAGAGGAATATAGAACGATCGAGTGTCAGAACCGCTTAAAGCACTCGCCCAGTCTATGAAAGAGGCTTGTTTGCACTTCTACGGCAACTCGAATTTGTGTGAGAACGTTAAAAGAGTCGCTCTAAGCTCAATGACGCACCACGCTTTGCTAAGACAAATCAGTACTGGAATTCGAAGATTTTATAGTTTCTGTCTTGTCGTTACCTCATTTCTTTCCCAACAATACCCTAGCAAGAATCTCAAATTCAATCCGCAATGGATACTCCATGCATTCTACTCTTTCAAACGTCGTAGAGATAATTTAATGCATATTTTACGTACAATGACTTGACAACAGGTTTCTTTTTCCTACAATGTCTGATCGAACCAATGCCTACTAATATTAGGAGTACAAATATGACTCCGCCATTTTTTACTGTAGTAATAGTGAGAACAGAGGTAATCAACTCTTACTTTTTGTAAAGTGCGTTAGAAACGGTATTTGTTCACATGTTTTTCATATAGAAAATATTATATATGATACCGTTCTTTTTAAGTGTTCTTTTAAGACTCCGCTCAGAATACAGTATATCTGACACCTATTTTTGAGCCAGCATGTCGTGATATGTGATGGTTTTTTGTAGGACTCTAAAGATGACGACTTTTGTACGCGCGAAAAATGCTATTTGCGGAAAATTTACTTTGCAGATTTGTTAGTCAAAAGTGATTTAGATTGTTTTCTTTTATCTTCAATTGCACATTTCTTGCAAACAATTTGGTGTACAGCTTACCTAAACTTGTTTTGAAATGGGGCTGATTCAGGAACAATTTCGCTTGCTACTCATGCACGAATAGCATGTAGGGGAAATGCTAATGAAAATGACGCACACTAGTAATGGAGCTCGGAACGAGCCCTATCTTAAGGCAAGTACAGGTAAGTTGTATGCTAAAATGCCTGTAAGAAAATTTGCAGTTGAACGATCTTAAATTCATATAATTTTTTCATCAATGTCAAAACCGTGTTAAAAAACCGAAGCGGTACAAGCTTTGCAATTTTGATGCATGATACGCTCGACTTCATGTTGCAAACGCGAAAAACGTCATAAAAGAGCTGAGATAGGAGGTTTTAGGAGATCTTACTTTATCAACCTTTTGTACCCTTGACATTGCACCATCAGATTACCCCTTGAAGTTACCAAATTCAGATTACAAACTAACAAACTCAAAAAGTAGCGCTTCTTGGGTACAAAAGCCGTCTTCTTTGAAGTCCTATAAAAACCATCACATAAAATGTTTTTGTAAATATAAAACATGAAGATATATAGTGCTTTCAACGCGCTTTCAAACGAAACAAAAGGTTCCGCACATCTCAATTTTACTATTATTACAGCAAAAAAAAAACGGCGGAGCCACAGTTGTACACCTAATATGATCCTGGTCACCTCTACCCATTTCGTCACTCGTCCCCAACATCATGAAGGAGTGCAACTAATTGAATTGCTTCATTCAAAAAGCACGCGTATGCTTAGTGTGATTTTCCTCGCAGATCTCATCCTATCGAGTCTCTGCCTTCTTATGTGCGCTTCATTTTCTAATAAAGAGTTAGTTTGAATTAGTCAGAGGATTAGTTTGAATGGTGCGATGGTGCAAAAAAAGTGCCATGCCGACTTTGTCGGTTCCGTAGTAAATTCTTCTGTGCTGGAATAAATCTTCACCGATAAAACACCAGAGGTTCGCCAAAGAAGTGAAGGAGATGCGACTATGAAAAAACATGCTTTTTATCTTTTAGCTTTTATCAAAAGTTTATTTTGATCTCTGAAATGTTTCAAGACACTTTGTTGCCATTTTTGGAAAACTTTTGAAAACACTATTATGAAAACACACCCTAGACTGTTCTTTGGCCACTGATCTGATAAACAGATATAAATCTTGACAAATATTGACATTAACAAATTTTAGACGATTGCAATAACTATCTATTTCTCTGAGTCTAGTCATTTTGAACTCTTCTGCAAAAACCCTCACATTCCTACGGCTATGTGAAAACGATCAGATGTGACAACTGAAGGGTAACTTAGGGAGAAAATATCGCAACGCTTTTCATACCCTTGAACTTTCCCCACTGATCTTTAGATATTAGGGTCTTGTCTAGCTCCATCAAATCTATCAAAAATTAAAGTAATTTTGTGGATAATTGTTTTGAAGGCTCGAATCAGTTATAGTACATCTAAATTTTGTAATGTTGCTCTGCGAAGTAGATGGTAATACGGTTTCCGTCCTCTTAAAGTTGTAATCATTTGAAAAAAATATGATCAGTAGATACAAGTTTTATTGGCAAAAGGGTTCTCTACGCTTTTTCTCTTATGATAGATTCGCATGCTATTTTTGATTCATTGCGCCGTCTACGCATTTCATTGGAGAACTATTTGATACGGTGAAATGAAAATTCTCCTACAAACACTTGAAATATCGTTAACAATTATCAAAAAAGAAAAAGGAGCCTATCATCTCAACAGTAGCTAGCGATATTTTCCAGCCTTCTGAGTTATTTCCGAACCGGTGATCAAGTACGAACCACACATCATTGCGATGAACCACATGTTTCACGGAAAACTACATACAGGAATAAGTATTGTATTTCTTATCATTAATCGAACATTCATGCTCCCTTTTACACCGACAACGCTGAAACACTCACTGTACATAAACTGGCAACTGATAGCAACCGATGTGGATACAATATGACTGAGAGAAAAGCAAGCGTGGGACTTAATCGTGTAGCGGGTGACACATGAACCCCAGGAATGGTAATCACGAATTTGAATCCATGCCACGTCGGGTTCCTAGTTTTAATCTTGTCGCAGGATTCCCGTGGTTGTATGTCACGCTGCACTCTTCCATGAGCAAGAATACGAAATAAGTAAAAGGAAAACCATAATTTGCTTGTCCTCATCCGAAATTTATGAACTATTCTAGCTAAAATCACATTATGACCCCATTAAATGGAGAAAACTTCGAAACGTATCAAGAATTAGTGACATAAACAGTTTACAGAATGTTAGAGATCTATGAAAAAATTTATTATTTTCACTTCTTTATTACCCTTTTGAGGTGATACCACTTAACATCGTATCCAACTCTTCGCTCTTTCTACATGTCCTTCGCGGCATTTCTTCTCCTTAAGAAGAACAAGCGAACCAGTTGAGAGAAGACTCATTTTTCAAATCTATCCGCCATACGGAGAAAAAAAAAAGAGAAAAGGAGCATTCCTTCTTCCGACTTTGACGAAACTTTGCTGTCCCATAGACAGTATAGAATAAATCAATCACATCGTGAATAGACTTTTTGAGAGCAATCTTTGAATGTCCATAGTTGAGATTCCTAACGACGTCAATGAGTAAAAACTGATGTCTTCTGTCGGAATCATTCTTCTTTCTTTTGTTCCCGTTTTTCTTTTTCGCTTCCAGTCAGAGATCGCTGGAACTCATGGCCTAGTCCACTACTTACGGTTATTACCCATTCGGCCTCGTTTGTGAGGTCGTTACCAACGTTTGATTCTCTAAGCCGTTCGTTCGCCTCTCTAACTAACCCCGATTTCAGCAATCACTAACCATGAGGTTAGATAAGGTATACTTCGATCAATAATTGTATATATCAATAGACTAAAAATACTAGATGTAAAAAGTAAGAAGTCGAACTTGTGGTATTCATCACGGTTATAATCGAAAACCGTGGCAATTTCCCTATTTTGAGACAGACCATAGTTCATTTCAAAGCTCAACTTTCTCATATTTTTATTCTTTCTCTTTTTTTGTTCGTTGTTGGTAGCATTTCCCCTGTTTGTTTTTCCTAGACTAATATCTTTTTGACCATAAATATTTTGAATTTCAATTTACAATCGTTGTCCCTTTTGTCAAAACGCCTTATCGTTGATCACGTCCGGAGACTAGAAAAGTGGGTGTAGGTGTTCCAGCGTGATTCTTCAGTTGTTTTTTCTATGCCCATTCGTCAACAAATCAAAGGAATGTATTAAAAGCCGCTCCTCTTCAAGGCCTTTGTGGCCTCCATTAGGTGAACGATGATGCTCTCTGTACGATCAACAACGTAAACGTCAGCAGACACACGCTTTGTTTGTTCGTCACCTTTTTTTTCTTTAATATCTGCTAAAAATTCATGAAAAACTAGTTTGGCCGTCTCGTTAAAAGGCATAATCTCTCCTCTGATATCTTGCGACCTTTTTCATGATATAATAATCAATTTTTCTAGTTTTTTTTCCATTTGACTTTTTCAAATTCAAAATAATTTTATGTTGATATGGTGAGTTTCTCGAGGAAATAAAACAGCTTGTGCAGAGAGTTTTTTCGAGGTGATCTGCTGTGCTCAGTGCTCATCGCGATTGGGGGATCGGTACCAGATTAGGAGGATAAAAGCACTGACTTGAAACATCGATAAGATCCACGTTTTTCAAGGACGTAATACTTCACCAATCAACAACGCATCCCTCAGTGATCGATCGAGAGCGGAATTCCCTCTGCGTGGTTAGAAATTTGAACAGAACTAGACTCACTTCAAGCTTTCATCCGTATTGAGCGCTGAGATTTCCGTATTTTTATCACCATGAACCAATCAATCGAATATTTGATTCAACCAATCGTTCACTTAATCAATCGTCCATCATCGGATTTCGTGCGATGGAATTCCAATGGAAATTAGAGCAGCGCATGAAAGCCTAGTCTGGCCATCCCCTAATGATTAAACGTATCGCGTTCCTAATACTCTGATACGATCACGGCTTTATCAGTGATGGGTGAGAGCGATGTCATCATATCATTATGACGGTGTCACGTCGTTGTCTTCACGGCTCTGGGGGATCGCTCTAGATCTCTCAGCATTCATCAACTGTCTTAAGTGCATATTATAATACAAATTTATACTCACTATTTCTCGTCATGTTCCATTTTTGCGCAACTATGGCTCATTTTTTGCTGTCATATAGAGACACTGTCTCCTTTTCGTGAATATCGTTGAATTAGTTGAAATGAATAGCTAGTTGTTCCTGGATTGGTGAGTAATCTCTTTTAGAGTGTGCTTATGTTCACACCTCACGAATTTGTTTGCACTTCTGGACGGGAGAGAAATTTTCCCAACAGATGCTGCTAATAATTTTTCGATCCCGGAAGGATAGAAGGTTTAGTTGGTTAGGGATGGGCTTCAAACAAGGGTGTACAGCATAGGAGCCCATTTTACTGCATTTTTTCGCTTTCACAAAAATTACAGTTATTTTTCTTTTTATGGTCTGTCTTCGCATTAGTGTGCAAAACCCAGCAATTCCTGTATTTGATTCTCTCGCCCATACCCTCATTCTACAAAGATTTTCGGATTCGCAATGTTTAGCTTTATTCACCGCCTATTCTTTTTGCATAGAAATGTGTGACGGGAGCTGCAAGCCCAAGAATGCTAAGTACGAGCACAACTCAGAACATGAGGTGGCTTCGAACGGCAATCTCCTTATCCGGAATCTGCTGAGTTCAATACTGTAGCATCGGGGTCTTTTCTCTGCTTTTCTTTCGGTCATATTCTAATAACATTCAACGCTTAACGGAATTGGTCTGGAAGCAAAAATCGGCATTTTCGTGATTTTCATATTGCTTGCGTGGTATCGGATACTGCTTGAACACTTCTAACCTTTTTTTTTCAAGGTCGTCGGATTTTGGCCAGCTCGATTCCTTCTGCAGTCATCGGATGGTCCTATTACGTCGACGTAGCTGATCATAACAGGCAGTCGCCAGTTCCCGTGGATTAAGGGCGCAAGTTGATTCCGGCTAGATGTGGTGCCAGCTTTGCCATTTCCAGGCGAACCGGAGATTGAGCATAGAGGAACGTTTAGCTCGGGCAGGAATCTATGAGGACCTTACATATTGAAGGGCATCATTATCAATGTACTATCCGCAATTGTTGTTATGTGAGTATACCTGCTTCGTTGAGTTCCCAACTCTAACACCAGAATTGGCGAGCTTTTGTTGTGAATCGGATCGACGTTGTGTCTTCCATTCTCTTTCTCTCTCTCTCTCTTCTCTCCCTCTTCTCTCTCTTTCTCTCTTCTCTCTCTCTTCTCTCTCCCTCCCTCTTCCTATCTCTACGTGGAAAATTTATTCTCAGAATATGTTCGTTCTGAAAATATCAATCACCTCTACCGTGATAATCATTGAATTACTCAAGAGGGTGCTAATAAGCTTCATTTTTCTCATCGCATATCAGATCTGCAGAATTCACTAAATCAGCTCAATTGAGAAGCGTGGAGAGTGCATCATTATTGGTGTGATCTTGATTTTGTACTCTTTCCAGTGATCAGGTCCACCGATGTTTTTCATGAAATGAGCTTGATCTTAACTGGACTCCTATCATCAAGGAACCCCGCTAATATGTTAATGTGGTAGACCTTTGGTAAGGGACTGCCGATGTATCGGTACTGACAGATAAGTGTACTCCACTTGAAATCTTTCTAATGAAACGTGATAATACGGTTTTATACATTGTTTATGAAAAGAAGAAATTTGGATTTAACTCCGTTTTCGTTTTTCTCACCCACATCAGTTCATCCCTATCTTGCTCTCGATCTTTTAATTATTCTGCAAAGTTAGTGTGAGTCTTTTAACCCGTTCGTGACTGCTATAAAAATCAATGCGCGCAGGAGGAGTCGCGCAACGGTGCGCGATTTTCGTTGTTTAATTGGGGTTTTATCTCCGTCTTATAAAAAATTTGGCTTTCTTGTAATAGTTTGGTACTGCACGAATCTTCCTACTCGCTCATACGCTTTTCGTTCATATATATATATATGGATCTATGGGTTTTATCCTTTATATATGGATAAATATATGCATATATATGTATTATATATATATATATATATATATATATATATATATATAATGTCGTGTATAAAGAAAAACGCTGGTTTATTACGCAATCATACCAAATTTGACATTCAATCAATTGAATTGAATAGTGGAAAGGATATCACAATAAAAATTTTCATTATCTATCTCTCTTTGTTCTATACGGTACCCAAGAGTCATCGTAGTGAATAAAAATTGAAAAGCCATGAGTAATTTGTCAGAAATGATGTTGCATGCAATAGCGATTCATTGGTAACTCAATGATTTTGAAATATTAGTGTACTTCGCGAGTTGCGACCTACACAGAATTTCAGAAAAGATTTTCTTCAATCGTTTTTAGGGCATTCGATTTTTGTGAATTGATTTGTTTTTTTTTTATTACGAACTATTTTCTTCGCCGCAACCTTTGCCATTGTACATGCCTACCTGTTTCTTACTGACTGCCCTCATGACGATTCCCTTTGCTTCCTCAAACTCCATCCTCGCAAAAATTGCTTCCAGCATTCAGCGTGAAAGCTTTTAAACAATCGTGTATTTCAGCTGCTACAAATCATCCCCAATGGGTTGAAAAATCTTGTCTTAAAGTGACTGAGAGGTGTGCACATTCCTATGTGATCCTTTCTGGGCTTTCTTTAGAACGTGTGGTTCTGTTACGACGCAAAAGTACAGAGGGACAACTATTCGCCGTCCAAATGAAATTGGTGATTGTATAAAAACGTCGTTAAACGTTGAATTCAATTTGGCAATAGAAAAGTTGGCCATTTGGCTATTTAACTCCTCGGTTGTATTCGTTATTTATTCACTTTGCTAAGAACAGTACATTTTTTTCATTAAACAACTGTCTGGAAAGCACTCACTTTTTGTCTCCTAAAAATTCGTCCAACACTTATTTGACTTATCTCTGTATGGAAATAAATCCAATAAATGTTTCCGAATCTCTAACGAAAAATGAGTATTTTCACTTAGTGTAAAGAATATGCAGAGTAAAATCCTGTATCTCAAGCCTAATTTCTATTTATTTGAAATATTTCACTTGTCACTTAACGTATTCGTGACGCGTGACTCCTATGGAGATCATGCTTATTTCGAACGTGTAATTTCATATGTACTGATTTTAAGACACCCGCAAATAAAGTGGCAAGAATTACGATACGATGCACATTTTTCGCTCGGACTACAATACTACAGTGGAACTTGCAGTATGAATAATAGAACAATTAATTCTGGGAACCAATTCGCCGAATTGTAGTGATCACGAACTATCAAATAAATACATTTCTATGCGCATGTAAATTTGAACGATTTGAATGGTGGCCAGATTTCACCTGAGTCATGCTGTCGCAAATGTAATGACATCCAAAACCCATTGAACGTTGAACAACTCGATCAAATCAACACGGTTATTTAAAATGAGACTGATTTAGTTTTCTTATTCCTAGGACCTATAAACTATTTCGTTTTTCTCGTTCATGGTTATCCTCCCACTTGGGCATCCTTATTCGAAATTTCGAGTTTTTCCAAGTATAGGTAAACGAGCTGTATATCGTAGTTCGACATCCATAATCACCTAACTTACTCAGGTCTCAATAAGACAGTGTAGGGCAGTAAAGTATTGTTTAGGTTTCATTTCCTGAAATGGATAAGTATTACATCTATTTAGTGTGCGATGGCGCCTGTTTCTAGGATTTTCCTCGTCGCCTTTTGTATTGTCTCTCATCATCTATTGATAATGTAGTAGTACTGATAATACATCTTTCTTGGTTATTCACAATACAATACCTAATTGCGTCGTAGACGCTCGATTGTCGTTCATTTTGAAGACATGATTGGTCTCTGATAAAGAAGAACTTTCTAATACTATTGAAATTCCGTTCATACCCTCAGATTTTGTCTCGATCTCGCAGCGAGTTCGAAAAATTTGGTTTTTCTCGTATCCTTGAGTTGTCTAATTATTTATTGTCTTGGATGTCTCGTCCATCTTTCTGATCTATAGAGAGTGATGTAGACCCTAATATAACTTCCGTTTCATTGGCTTTTTGTTGGGCGAGATTCTTCTTCCTTGAAGTTTTGAAAGCTATGCTAGAGCTTTCACGGTCATCTGAATCATAGTGGATCCTGGCGCTTCGTTTTTCAGGTTGGCTTCTTGACAGAAGCGTCGCGTTCCTTCTAGGCCTAGAAAAAATGATAAGATAATTCATTGTTTGATTGTGCGTCATAAGGCACCCAGACAGACAAATGATGAAGCGTTTTACATATCAGGTAATGTCGTCGAAAAAACGCTCCATTGAAGTATTCAATATTACCTTTTTTCATTTATTTCGTCTTACCGTCTCAAAGGAGGGTGTAATTGAAGCGTTGTATTTGTGTGCTTTGAAATCATTACATATTTCCCATAGAGTCCAAGAAATGTGAGTGCCACTGGGTTCCAAGCACTTATCTATTGTTCAAGTTCCCACAAAAGAAGAATAAGACGTTCTACAGATTAGAATAATAGAAGAACGCGGCTTGGAAAGTGCAGATTTTAGAATATCGTTCAAACGCGTACAGGCCAAAATCGGTGAAACACGGCCACGACAGTTAGTTCCTCTTTTACATTTTTCAGTATCGACACTTTAACCAGCAGATTCGTTCGAACTAGGTCTAACTCCTAATTTTTTCCTCTTTGGTACACAATCTGTTTCGCATCCGATGGGCAACGATGATAATGGTCGTCGAGCTGTCAGAGTGATGGTGTACGTCAGTCCATCGTCATTCCATGATTGCGGTCAAGTGTTATGATGTGGCGCCAAGGTTTCGATTTCATCAGAGTGCATTGACGTCGATTTTGAACTTGTATCTAAGTAACATTTACTCGGCCACTCTAAGCTCCTTGACCTAATTTTCCACTAAACGCAATTGAACTGTCTCAATGAGATGTAAAAAAAGTCTTTGGTGACTAGCTCAAAGCCTCTCTCTCTCTCTCTCTCTTCTATATATTTATATATATATATATATATATATATATATATATAGCATTTTAATGCATTGCTTACTGTAGATATCAATGTCAATTTATTAGTACTTGCTTTTGTGTATATAGCGGACAACGCGCATTGAGATTATTGCATTTTTTCGACTATTTACAGTACTGCAAAAAGACTTCTTGCAATGAACTTGTTAAACTGATGGCACATTTCAGTGCAGCTTTCTTTAGGTGGAAAATGGAAAATCTTTATCCCAAATTTCAATACAAATCAGGCGCGGTGTAGCAAGTGGCCGCCACGAAGAATTAGGCAATGTCGGGTGAATGCCAAAATACAATGGCGAATAAAAGGACCACGCCATTCCACCTTCCCCCTTTGAATGGAGTATTGAGGAAAACTTAATGCCAAGTTCTTTCGTGGGCTGTTTTGTAACAGTGGCACACCAACTATTTCTAAAAGTGTACTTATTACTGTACTAGTTCTACTACAGTGCCTATAGATGTGCTGGTTTCGAGCAGGCACTAGGAAAGTCTCCATCCACATCCTGTTGCGCCTAACAGCTTTTCATTAAAAACGAAGGTTGAGTTCCACCAATTTTTTATGATTCTCACTCCACTCTGTGTATTTTTGAGGTCTTGGTTGGAGCCTAATTGTGCTTCTGAAAAAGAAGTCTCTGCAGTATTTTGTCAACCGTTATATTTCCACAAATTCTAGCTCTATTCACATATTAAGCATTACTTTGATCCTTGATTTTGTAGCATTGATTATTGTGTTCTAGGTCAGCCATGCTGGGCTTAGTAATCTTCACCCACTTTTCCATTCGCGAATAATCTCCATAGTAGATTTATTAAGAGAATAACCAAAGATTGTGAGAACTCGGAATTGTAGGCATGTGATTTATACAAACTTTTAAGAAATTAGAACGATTTAGCAAAAGTGGTAGCTGCATATAGTCCTTCCGTTTACAATTTCACTTATAACGGAATAGACCGTTGTCCTTTGAACCTCTACCTAACCGTGGAAAGTCACCAGTCCTTAGTTATCACCAAATTTTACGGTTTTACTAAACTTTGGATTATATTTTTTTTCCTTACACAATATCTCATCTGTGATATGTTGCCATATTCTAGGAACAATTCTCGTAAAAGCTGCGATTTTACGGCATGATTGAAATATTTCTCAATCCACAAAAATGCCACCATCATGTAATTATACTTCTACCTCCTCAAATATCTTTACGATCAATCGATTAGCGTTGATTGTCTTGAGATTGACGTTATCGATGTGTGCGATCTGAAAAACAAAAAGATTCAAGTGACCGAGAGAGACGTCATTTCGTAACGCTTTCGATGACCAGTCAAGGAGAAATCGTTCACTTTCTAAAGTATAATCGGGGTGGAGAGAACAGGAACACTTCAGAAGTATGCCTTTAATGTTCAAAAAAAAATAATATTACTAAGAAAGATCACCCGAGCATCTAATACTTCTGTTACGTTGGTTAATAGAAAGTCGTTCGTGAAAGTTTCCATTATGAGTTTCCAAGGATTGAACCCTTTAGAGACGGCTAATGATCGATCGGGCGCAACTTGCAAGAGGCGCGCGATTTTTCGTCATTTAACTAAGGTCTTTTCTCCATTTGGAAACTTAGGTGTTTTTGTGTTACTCTGATAGTGCATGATTTTCTCTACATGGTCAACTGTTTTTCATGCATATATAGCTTTTCTAAACGATAAAACTCTGAGTGCCGAAACGTAATCTTCGCTTTTATAGCATTAAATGACAGCCCTTCGAAAAACTAATTGTAGCATTGAAATCCGCTAAATTTGGGCTGTTGAATGATCAAAAAGAGTTTGCCGAAAAACCTTATACAACTCGAGCCGAGTAAATAAAAGCGAATTGAGTGTAAAAGTTAATTTTATTCCCGCTGCTACAACGTAACAGAAAGACTTTTCCAAAAGTCAAGCATATGTTAGAAATCGCCAAGATATAAGCTTTCGAATGATTGTCAATTGTTTGAGAGCAAATTTTCAACTAAAAAGCCTTCCAGACAATCGTGTAGCTCAGCTGCTACACCTCTTCTCTCAGGAGTTAAAGAAGTGTCCGAGCACACCAGGTTAGACTGGGCCTCTGCAAAGTAGATTTCAGTGAGGTAGAATTTTTTTGCCAAAAACAAGAACAGCAATAGAATCATATCAAAATTATGCTTTTTGTGGACCTAAATAAATAGTACTTTAATGCTTGATAATAGAGAAATGACGCTGCTGGTGCCTTCACTATTCACATGATGATTAACGGGACACAGATTATATGATGGATTACTGTAATCGTTGCCATCATCAAAATTGCACTAGCGGATTTTTTCAACCTGGATTGAATATTGGGCATTGTTCTTGCACTCATATTCAACTAGAAATGACAGTTGTTGTATCTGAACTGCACACGCGTTCGAGACATTCTGTTGGCTGGTTTTCTCACAACAGCTGCAATATCATTGAAATCCAGGTGGTGTTCATTAGGCATCAGCGGACGGAATGGTGACTTTTTTTCCTTTTTCTAAACGTTTTTTACTCGATCGATTGAGACCACAGTTTGAGCGTTTTCCTAAGAGCTAGTTTTAGCGTTCAGAAGATAAGAAAAAGGGAGAATAGAGAAAAGAAAGAAAAATCCTCATTCTTCTTTTTCAATCGTCCGAATCCACCACTTCTCAGATTACTATGTCTCTAGAATGTGTTTACTCGAGGTTTTTGTCTGTAAGCTATTCAAATTTCCTATAAACTAGCTTTGAAAATGTTCCGCTAGCTGCCGTCACTCTAACGAGGTGTTTAGGATGTTCGAAATTTTGATTTGTCTTGTTTAGTAGTGGTTATACGATGCTGTGGTTTGCCTCTGGTTTGTTTCGCCCGCTGACCTCTTACCACTCTCACCGGCACCCATAACAAACTGTCATTAGTGAGCGAGGTTTGGGCTAACTGGATTCGAACACTTCACCATCCGTCGGTAGTGAATAACTGTAGAACATTGCCTATCTGATAGTCTTCCACGGGAATCTTTTAAGTAAAGAAAACGGTGAATTTGATTTAAATTTCCATTTGATGGTTGATCACAAACATTTTCCATTAAACATCTCATCTCACACTTCCTAAAATACCGAATTCATGAAATCTCCACTATCATTCATGGGAATCTCGTTCTTGATATCCTTCATAGGAATCGGGAGAAACTTCAAATGTTGCTCGGTAGAATCGAACCACCTGCCTTCCATGTGTTGCTTCTCTCTAACTGTTCGAATACTGAAGTCGTTTTGCGTTTTGGAGCACTTTCAATTACTCCAACTTTCCAAATACTAATACGTGATCGACTGGTAGATGTTGAATTTTTCACTCTCGCTATGCGTTTTCGTACCAAGTTTTTTGAAAATCATCTGTGTGCTTCTTTCGGCTGTTCTTATACGTTCGCCTTCTTCTACACACCTTTTCGTGTTAACGTTCAAGTGCTCTCCTTTTTTTTTCACTGTTCATTGATATAGTATATTATTGTACAACTGTGAGACCTCAAATTTAAGCTGTAATCTTGTAGTACTCTTAGCAGAATAGAATTTCCTAAACGTTTCTTACACTCCACCAACTCCACTCGGTAAAGATTTTTGAGCTTCTCATTTCATTCTTCTAGAAATTTCGCTTCACTGAACCACTCCAATGGTCTTGTCGTTCATCGTAGTTTCTTTTCTTTACCCTTATGATATGACAGCGTTCTTACGGTGACTTCTCTTGTAATTTTAGCCAAGTAAGCTGAGGTTCCGCAAGACATCATGTGGTCATTGATTCGTTACGTTTATACAAAACTCAGTCGTAATAACATTACCTAGCATAATAATAGCATCGTTTTTCAATCCAGTGTCTAATTTTCTATCACCTTCTTTATCCTTCTCTTTCTCTCTCTCTCTCTCTCTCTCTCTCTCTCTCTCTCTCTTCCATTCTTTCTTTGCCACTTTTGATCTACACTTATTCCGTGCTCTCATCACAGCAAAGGTATAGACCGTGAAGCTAATATGAGCCAATGTCCGCCTTCGTCAGGCACATGGCGAAGCTCGATAGCGTTATTTTATGATTTGTTCTTTCCACAGCGGAAGGACGAGGTATTGTGGGACATGCTTATAACGCCTACAATGATAGATGTTCGACGATGATCTTTACCCTAGCTGATGCATTGAACCCACTCGGTTCTATTCAACATCATAGAGTTGATTGAACGCATGTTTGGTCAGACAATGACTACGGAAGACCTAGCACATAATATCAAGTCGGTATTTTTGTGCATCCAGACAAGTCTGCTAGCAATTTCCTCGCGGGTGTCAAGTTGAATCGGCAAAAATTCGTACCACCTTGTGGCAGTGCAATGACTGTTATGATGACAGCTTTGTCTGCTCAATCAGTGCCTATCATTTTAATATCTTTACTAACATTCCCATTTCGTATCATCATATGGAACTTCATGAAGCGCTGAGTCATACCGTGGCGCCGCTGAGTCAAGAATAACTGACGAGATTGGACAAAAGAAATCTTTTAACGAGAAGTGCTTAACATTTATTAACCGGTCGCGGATGGCAGTTGATCGATCGCGGAGCGTGACTAGCAAGGGGCGCGCTATCTTCCTTAACTTAATTCAAATTTCTTCTCCGTTTTGAAAAAAAACTCAACGTTTTTTGGTACTGTTCCCAATACTCCACAACTTCTCTACACCCCTTATATGCTTTGGTTCATATATGTGACTCTTACATGCGAAGAGAAATTTGAGGGTAAAATGTGATCTTTTTCCACTTTGGCCAGTGCTATTTGGCGATTTTCCGGAAAAACCAAACCTGATATCTTCGCACTTTGAAATGGCTACCATAGCGTGAATGGAAAGCCAATCACAAGACCATAGCAGAGCAGAGTCAAAAAATACGCACTGAGTGTGAAACGGAATGTTATTTTCGATTTTATAGCTGCAGTCAGAAAAGCCTTCTAGAAAAGCCAAGCATAATGCTGGAAATTGGTCGAGAGTTTCTCTCGAATAATGTATTACAAATTCTATAAGAGGGAATTAGCTCTATACCAGTCGAAAAAGGCTTTTAAATGATCGTGTGTCCGGGGAGGTACTACGCCGTCCTAAAATGGGAGAGCTACAGTACTTCTTGCAGAAGTATAAATAAGACACAGCAGTTCCAAAGTGGTTATAAGCATCGTAATGTTCGCTAAAATATTCTGGTCATTGACCTTCTCAAAACCACCAAATCCTCACAAAACCGTCTTTTTTTTACCAAACATCTTGCAGTTTCGCGCAATAGTCATCAGAGTTCCTCAGGGATGAATCCCAATGTCAAATTTTCATGTGTCTGAGTTATTCACAGGGGCTAAAACATCCTGGACTCTGTGTACTTTATACTGTTGTTATGTGAAACAGCGGAAATGCAGCCTGCACTTGTAGACGGCAGCAGGTGCAACAATGTTACAAAACCTCTTGCGAAGCAGCGCCGTCATCGAAAATACTTTGTGCGAATGAGCAATCGAGTGTTGGAAGCGGATCGTGTTGGAACGAATATTTTCGAACCGACGACGACTACGACTCCGACGAGGGCGACGACCTTGGGCACTGCTAAACTGGCTATTGCTTGGTAATGCCGCTCTACTGAAAGGAAAGCAGTCAACGATTAATCACTACTAATTAACATCTCCGAACAAACCCCTGTCTCGTTTACTGTCTGCCCACAAAACCAAACCGCCATTATCCATCTACGAGCGTATGTGAATGATTTTCGGCGTAATACACACGCAAGCACACACATCAGACGTGGAAATGGTTCCCCCTTGATCGCTCGTCTGAGCGATTCTGCTTCGCAACTCTTCATCAATGTAGTGGATATTTTTGCGGTATTAAATAGAAGAAGAGCTATAGAACTTACCCAGAGATCCTCCACTTTGGTGACAAGCTGCTTACCAATAATTCGAATTAGTGCCAAATGATTACATAATCATCCGTATTGTGGAAGAAAATCACTCTAAATTGGCGTTCGAGGTTATTCGACTCGCTGTTTCGAAAAACCTCTTGAGATCGATTTCTGTTGCTTTCTTACCATTCACTGAGCAAGTCTCATTCTCGTCTTCAAAATCAACCAGTTTTTCAATCGTCGGTAAATAGGGGTAGTTCTTTTGAATCGTTCTACTTATCTTAGGCGACAGTTTTGGATGATCTTAGCACTCCTTTTTCACCGTTTCCTGTTCAATTGAACGGCAGAAATGTAATGGCCAATAGTAGGCAATTTATGCTGAGAGACAATCTTGCCTCGAAAACGGAGAGCATTCAAAGAGCAACATTCATCGTTCCAAGTGCATTCCAAGTACTCACTCACCAAACACAAGTTACATATGGAGGAACACTGAATAATCTACGATTTCTTACCAATAACATTCAAATCTCCGTTCTGAATATGTTCTCTCTGTCATATACTGATTTATCGCATCGTTTTGTTTTGATTGTGGTTTTTAATTGAAATAGTTCGGCTTAAGTTTGAGCATTGTAGTTGCTGAGCTTTCTAGCCAGTGGATTACCACCATCTATTTGTGGTTGACTGCAGTCTTAGACAAAAAATTGGATAGGGAGCTCATTAAATTGACTCAAAGGTGTCCATCCAGAGGATCAGTGAACATTAACGTATGCTAGTTTAAGCAACGTGTGGTTGCCTTATGTTTTTTGGTGTTTTAGAAAGAACTGAGTCAATTGAAAAACTTTCGATGAAAACCGACTGAGACTGGTGATACCAACATGGACTGCTGGACGAATTTTGCATTTCTTTCTTCGATAATTTCAAACACCATTTCTTTATGTTTGTACATCCTGCATCTTTGTCCTATACCGTTTTTGAGAATATCGTGCGAAGAAAAGCATCTTTATCACATTTCGACGGTCAATCTCCTTATGAGGTGCATTGCACCAAACTTACGATCAGAATCACCAATTAATAGATGATACGCACTGATTTCGATGCGTATGATGTGAAAACTGTGATCACTGTGAAATTCATTACCAGCACCTCTTAATTCGCTCGATCATCTTTGATTTTTTACTATCCACAGAACGTATTTCTTCATTTTTCTTACTGGGTGAGGCTTATATTTCGATTATGCTGAAGTGACTGAATAGTTGGAATACTGTGATTATGTGACCTGATGGTATTCCCTAATGCATCATTCCTGTTTGCAACTGCTGTGCTTGCTTAGAAAGATTCAAAAAAATCTAAATTTTGTGGAAAGTATTTTGCAATGGTGGAACAATTTGTAAAAATCACCTGTGCACTCTAGACAATAGAGCAAGACGTGCTCGATAAATCCGTCAAGTTATGAACTCAACTTCCTCATCTGCTCACTCATCAAATAGTTATCAATAGTTAACAAAAAATCACAATGGTCGCGAGTGTGGCAAAACACAAAATGCATGTGAATGTACACGTCCAGTGATGTAGTTCATTCTTAATAAATAATTGTGTTTTTTTTGGCTCTGTGAAAGTCAAACATATCATTACGCTAATGGATTGACCCATAAATTGTCCCGCATGTCGACACATTCTTTATTTCATTTGGTATCTATCTGAAAAAATCAATTTATCAACAATATAATTATCATTATGGTCAATAATATGTAACCATTTGCTAGGAAAAGTCTGAATGCCTTCCTCCCGAGACGAATGAGCTGACGGTCAAAGAAGTCGGTGAGGTCATTAAAAGCTGATTAAAGTCTTCAAATTGGTTCTCCCATACATGCTACTTCACACTGCGGAAGAAATTTTAATTCAATAAAGCAATATAAGGCTACACTTCGAGTGTGGTGCCGTAGTCCAGCCTATTTTCTCCAAAATGTGTCGAGATGACTCTATAATGTAAGGTTGAGCGTCATTGTGGAGAAAGGCGACACTGTAGTTAGTTTTGGACGATTTTCTCGCACTCCTCCTGCCAACTTCGAAGCTCCTACGTGATAATCATTTTTTGAGCCATGCATGTGGTCTTCTCATAGGGCAGCTTATAGATCCCGGTATCCGTCATCTTTATTTAGCCAATCCTTTCGAGGTAACCCAACTCCTGAATAGAATTGGCACAGACGAAGTTTTTGCACGTGCCATTAAGTGAAAATATCACTGAATGGACAGTGTTTAACACTCGATTGCTTATGGCTAATATGCTTAAATATATCGTTTTTTTCGTTTCGAGTGTTTCCTAAAGACCACGCTCAAATTTCGATATGCCTGATAATCATTTTTCAAGCCATACATGTGGTCTTTTATAGCTCAAAGGTGATTATCAAGCATAATGAAATTTCAGCGTGGTCTCAAAAAAACCCTCGAAACGAAGGTTATGATATATTTATCAGTATCAGTCAAGAGCAATCGAATGTAAAAACACTGCCCATTTAGCGATATTTTCACTTAACGACTTATGTAAAAAGTTCGTCTGCGCGAACTGTGTGTAGGGTTGGATCTCTCCGAGAGGATTGGTTAGATAAAGACGAAGGGTATTGCTCGGCTAACTAAACTGTCAAGGCCAAAAGACGTGTATCGGGCTCTATAAGTTGCCCTACAGAAAGACCACATGCATAGCTAAAAAAGTGATTATCAGGCATATTGAAATTAGAGAGTCGTCTTAAGAAAGCACTCGAAACAAAGGTTTCGAAGTTGCTGTCACCCCGTAGAAGTTGGCACTGACTATCTGCTTGTTGTCGAACATTTCACTAAACAGCAATCCCTACCTATTATAGGCAATCAAGAGCATAACCTTCAAGGCATGTAATTTGAGCTTTGATTGAGCTGGTGTGTCTTTGTCGTTAGGGCATCCAGTAAACGCGGTGCGTGTCGCTCCCGTAATAGAGCCAGGACTCATCTCCAGTGATAATCGACTTGAGGAAGTTCTGCCGGCGCTATCGCAACAGTCGACATATCACTGCCTTGTAGGTCTTATAGCTTTATAGCCCCTGGCTAGAGCTACTAAAACGTTCCCCAGTATACCACAGCCTTTAATGGGGGTAATAATGACCTGGAGTTAAAATAGAAAAAAGATTTAATAAAAAAGTAGGTTGAAAGAATTATGAGACAACCCACTATGCTGGGCATTTTTGTGAGTATGTTCATTTTCATCTACAAAAACCAAATTGTTTTCGGCAATATAAGTCCTTCTAGGAATTTTTGGCTTTTCATCACTCCATCGTTATCTAATTTATTCTGCATCTTATTTTTCTCATTAGTTCACTATTGACAGTATCCTGTCTCTGTGTAGTCATTGATGTCTGGGAGAATGTTTTCAAAACCATCGTGTCGATCTCTTTCGCGATCTTTACGTATACACTCTATCTCTTTGCCATCTCAAGTTTTACAATCCTTCGCTCGTCTTTCAATTTCTATTTTTTGTGACGACAAACCGATCGACAATGTCGTCATCTATGCGTTTCACGCGATATCCTTTAGACTGTAACCGATTATGATCCTAATACATCAACCTTCAGTAGTGCAACTAGTTTGAGAACACATTGTCGGCGAAAATCGAATCACCTCGTTTATTGTACAAAATGAATCGTTACAGGAAAGTTTTATTCAGTGATTCATTCGGATTTTGTTCTTGTTTTCCATTATGTAAAAAAATTCGACTGGTTGTAAATTATCCGTATTACACGCTGGGTTCTGTTAGTTCAATCTCAAAACACAGGGCAACAAAGACTTTCATCTCTTCGGGACCGATCATTTGGAATCAGACCCATTTGGAAGTTCAAACCTAATTTAATACACCAGTAGGCTTTTGAAGTTACTGTCTAGACCAGTTATGCATTCCATTACTTTCTAAATTCTACGAACGGATTTGCATCGCGCATCCCACGGATGTATCAATGCCGTAAGCGTCATTTTTCATAATTTTCATTAACATATGGAAGATTTGCTTAAGCAGCAAGAAAATTTCGATGTAGTTATTCTCTAATTTATATATCTATCATACGTATCAAACTTCGATGCCCTCTCCACAATCATTGTGCGAAAACCAGCACCTCTTCCATGAGTTTCGATCTTAAGCCGTCATTACACTTGAATTTAAAGGAGTTTTATTCATTAGTCCGCCTGTATTTTTATTAGCTAATCTTTTTCCAATGACATACGGAACGCCGCTTGAATCTGACTTTTTTCTTTTACTTCCGTGATATACCTGGTAGGAGATTGCTCTGCGGTCTTGCCCATAAGTGCTCATCGGCCCTTTCCGATCGCAAAGTGATTCCTATGATTTGAGTAATATGGTTCGTTTCTCAGATTTTTCAGAGTAGCTTGTAATTCATGCTCAAATTTAGCTTTACTTTGGATCTATGGCGAGAACTTTTAAGATTTATGAAACTCAGGCGATATGAGGAAAGCTTTATTTCTTCACCACCATGATCGATGGCGAAATATCTTTAGACATCGTACATCCTCAGTGTGTATGATAACTTTGACAGATTGTATTCTTATGGATTCTTCTTATATGCCGTCACCTCTTATCGTGTGCTTCCAGTATAAAGTTGTGATATTTCCAAACCACTATTGTTTTTTTCCTCTTGATTCTGGCTTCTTTGTACATCCGTCGAAGTGCCTGCACGACACATCTGTCTTCGTAGCGGTGCTCTGAGTTCATTTCCTTCGATTTCTGCGCCGCATTCGAATCACCTTCATTTTCGACATCAATTTCGTTCGGTCAACCGGCTTTATCTGTCGCTGTTCCTGTCTATTTAGAGAAGTATTTGATAATAGACGACTGATTTTTTTTTTGTAATTTCCGCAGTCGCGCCATCTTCACTGTCAGATGTAGGTTTACTTTTTTCCGTCTAAGTTATATAGCCTTCGTTTCTTCAATTTGCTATTTCTTTTTCTCCTCTTTTTAGTGGTCTTTTCTTCTACGGTCTTTGAAAAAAATTGCTTCTCTGTTTTCTCTTCCTAATTCGTAGAGTGTTTCATCCTGTCTTCAATTTGTACATAACTACAGAATCAAATTCACAAGTATCGCATCTCATGAGTTTATTTCCCAGTTCAAGTGGGTACTTGAATTTCTTGTTTTGAGCTAAATTCGGCCGCTAAACTCAATTGAGGAACCCTACGGTCACCACAGTTCTCGCGCGAATTATTCGCGAGTTGAAGCAATTTCGGTCGGACAACTCATTAAAGCCATTCACCACCAGCTGATTCTCAGTGACAGACTCACATCTAGTTTTCGGGAACACGCTTAGTTTGAACTGTTTCTTACCTGTTCAGGTTTCCAAGGGTTATTCAGATGGCAGAGTTGAAGAAATGAGCCCGGATTCGCTTATTGTTAAATAATTGGTGCTCTTCCAAGCTACTTGATCTTTTGAATTTCTCTTGAACATCTGAAAAATATCGTTTATCATAGTGACTCCCACGTCACATACGTATATAAAAGTCATTCTTAGAGCATGCATGAAGCATCAGAGATGAATAATTTTCTCATGAAAGTGGTCTTGAAATTCTACCGAAGATCTGTATCACACACAAATTGTCAGGTCTGGCCAATTTCTTTTCCGCTCCAATAATGCTCCATTTTATCAAAATAGGGTTTGGTGCAGTAGTTGGAGGCTCTGTGGCACACGTGGTCAATGGTTCGATCCCGTGCCTATGACTCCACCGAGTTTTCCATCTTCGTATATTTGCGACTTGGTGTCAGACATGCCTGAGAGGATAGTAGCGCTGGTTTCGCTCATCGGTAAGCCACTTCGAGTCAATCTAAGGGCCAGATATGCATACAGTCACTTCAAAGTTTCTTGATGAAGACGAATGCATGGCACATTCCTCAGAAATTGATCAGCAACAAGGCTTTTTGGTTTGTTTTTCGTTAGACAGAGACAAATGAATATTGAACCCCATTCTCTGGAAAAGAAGATTTTGTAAATGTGTTACTAATCATTCGAAAGCTTAAATCTTTAGATCAAATTCAAAACAAAATTATGTTTTACATCGGCCGCGCAATTCAACTATCACTTTGTTGGAAGCACAAGAAGGACATAAACGTGTAGAGAAAATCTTTTAGTATTATAGTTAAACGTTGGATCTGGATTTTCTTTCAAAGCACAGAAATAATTCCTAACTGAGTAACAAAAATTGCTATTTTATAACATCCGCCGAAGGATATCGATCGACGGCCGTGTTGAAATCGTCACATCTGCCATGGCCCCGCCCAATCCCGTAGCATAGTGAAATTAACCGAGCTCGCGTAAGTGAATTTATTCCTATCTTTCCTGCTGCACTAAAGAGAAGCGGTCTTTTCGGAAAATAAACACAACGTTAGAATTCTTGAATCTTACGCTATCGGATGATTACTAATAGTTATGAGGAACGAGCTGTGTCCTACGATGAAATCGTGCATGTGAAACACAAACGTTTACCCTTCGTTGAAGCGTTATAATAGAGATTTTTGAAAAACGCCATGTATCGCGCTAACCAGAGATTTGAGCTTCAAAATGATTGCTAACACTCTTATGGAAAATTCTTCTCTAGCGAATGAAGTCGACTATTCTAACAGAAAAGTACCTTTGTTGTTTTTTTTGCCAGTATGAAAAAGTTGCTCTTCAAACAGCGAAGATGATGTAACAACTCCCAACCAACGATTAACATTCCCATTTTTCTCACTTCACCTCACGATTGACTTGAATAAAAGTGAGGTATTCTTGTCAAAAATGTTCGCAAAAATTGTCTTTTAATCGCATTTTTTGAGAATCTTGTGCCAGAACTTCGATATATTCAAAGAGGGTGATTTTATCGTTTCTTGAGGTTTGTCATTTATCATAATGACATTTTTTTTCAAATTCAACTGCTTTTAGAAACTTCAATTTTTTAAAGACGTTGATTTCAACTTTCTTCGAATTCGATACGTAAATAATTTACGTGAGCTTTGGTGATAAAATGAGCCTCTTGGTAAACCGAGATCTGTTAATGATCCGTACTTATCTATTCTGGGGCACCTATGGCACAGTGCTCTGCAATTCAGACTGGACAATCCTGGCCGGAAATTAATAAGCCTAGAATTCATTCAGTTAGACAAAATGACATTACTGTCGTCCAGGAGTATGAAACACTTACTTAACGCATCAGAAATTAATCACACGCAGCAAAATCACTCTAGGGGCCTCGACAAAGTCGAATGCATGATACATCTGTCAGGGATTGATAATAGCAGAACGCTTCAGCCTCGATTTTATCACCTTTTTTCTTGTTAATTTCTCTATTCGTTCTTTTCGCATGACAAAATTATACTTTCAATGTGACATACATCTCACCGACCTACAAACATTGCTAACTGCATCTCGTGGTTTCCGATTGTTTGGTGGGTTCTGGCAGACGTGTCACGAGAATTCGTGACAAAGTGTATAGAAGACGAGAGTCGATTGGAGTTAAGCCTTTGAATTTTTTAGAACGATTGTTGTACAAAACGACATTTGAGCGGCGTCGTGCAAACTTTTTCGGTGGATTTCAACAATGGCATTTGCAAATGTTTCATATCATGGAGCATTTCTTCATTCAGATAGAATTTGAGAAGGTGGCAAATATTTCCTAAACACCAGCGAATCATGCTTGTTCTCCTATGGAAATCCTTGCCTCGATAGGTGCTTTTTCAGCATTTAGTTTTGTTTACTCTGTTCGGCGAACGCCGCGGATTACTGTAAGGTATTCACTTCTTTCTGTATTTTTCAAGAATGTTTAAGAGATCAATGATTCTATTCCTGTAAAAAGAGCGGAGATGAGAGTTCATAGCGGCGATCTTGTTGATTCGTGTTCGCTTCATGGAACGCCTTATTGTCAAGTTTTTTCGACTTTACAATTTGATTGAGAAGTTGCGGAAATGTTTATTCCTTTACTTAAGCTGTGTTTCTCCTACAGACTTTTCAGTCTTTCCAGATCTACTTAAATTGAGTACTTGTCATCAATAATGCAAAGTTAATTCTTTCTCTTGAAGTTTGTCATTTCCTTAATTGGAATTTTGAGAGGAATTTCTTACATCACATGCTCGTCAACACCATGAGTTGTTGTTGAGCTTTTTCCGATGGCTTCGTGTTCGAATTCAAAAATGAGCAAGTTTGCCTAATGTTGCATGTTTATCTTGATTCAGTTTCTTCAATAAGTCACAATAATACTATAAGTACTGTAAAAAATGTGGACTGAACTGAGAGCTTCAAAATAGCAAAGGCATAAAATTTAGCTGCAAAAGTAGGCTTCGTCGCACTACTCTAAAAGCAAATCTATTTTATAAGCAAATTGATTTTGTAGCCTATAACTTATTTATTTTACATCTAAATAAACTCTTCCGAAAATTTTTTGTTGCGCTACCGGTCATCGCAAATAATATCTTGGGAGAAAAGTTCTGAGAAAATGCTTGTAAATTTTTTTGGTGTCGGCCATTTTTGTGTTTTTGAGCTCATTTGGGCTGTTTTGGGCTTCTCCCGCGTTAATTGGTATACATTTTATCGACTTATTTCAAGATGTAGTTAACAAGCGAGAAAATTAGGTTGTTGATGATGCACAAATGGCTGTTGTGTTCAAATGTAACGGTGGCAAGGGAACGCATCAATTTGGCTTGGGGCAAAGGCACTGTTGGCAAAATACGGTGTACAAGTGGTTTAATAAGTTTGTCGAAGGTGAAGGAAGTTTGGAAGATTAGCCCGTTCAGGTCGTCGAAAACAAGTTGATGGTCAAGCTGTGCTTGAAGCGATTGAAGAAAATCCCTCATCGAACCCAACAGCCATTCGTGCATCATCAACAACCTAATTTGCTCGCTTGGTAATTCCATCTTAATAAGTAGATAAATTGTATACCTTTCAACGCGGTCGAAGACGGGCTTTCAGACGAGCCCAAAAACACAAAAAATGGCCGATACTCAAAAAAGTTACACGAATTTTTTCAGAACCTTCTTCCCAACCTATCACTGTACGGATCCCAGCACTTCTGTCACTCAATTCGTATATCCGCATTCATCCTGTAAAAGCTCTTCGAACATTTCGCGTGTTGCTTCGGCTGCTCCTTGAGGATTTCATCTTCTTGAAAATTGTTGAGTGCTAGTGAGACGGTTCTCTTTGCAGTCTTTGGGATAGCCGAGTGAAGGTGTTCTCACGATGATTCCAAGAGAGCGTTCAAGGAAGGGCTTCACAACTTTGTTTTTTTCTTGGTAAACCGAATCACTAACCACTCTGCTGTACCCCCGTATTGTATAATACTTCTACAAATCTTTGTTTTTGTAACACTCTAAAACTTTTCAGCCTTCTATACTTATACGTTTATTTGAATGAAGTTCTATCTAAACTAATCTGTGTAAATCATTGTTGTGATTCAGATTTGTTCTTGGCAAATCTCGTACTTATTGGGTAAGTATTTAGGTAGTCAATTAACGATATATTAGGCTTTCAGTTTAGTCCGCCTTTCCAAACTTTATTCTTTGTAGGCAGTGATAATTGTCAGAAAAGATTCCGAAACTTTTTCAAAAACGAAATCTCTCAATTAACACAACAGATCCATCACCGCTGATGCTTAGAACATTTAAAGCCATTCTTACACTGTTATATATCGTTGTTGGTCGTTGCCGACACTGAACAGAGCTCTAAGTGAGTCAGCGGCGTCAGTTGTGCCGGTGGCATTCGTCGTCGGCGACTTTTTCGGGCCGTCTCCAGCTGTTGTCCAATCGTTTTCGATCCCATGACTTTCTTAGTCAGTCACATAAAGCAGTGTAATCTAGCTTGTGATCGTCATTTATCAATGGAATTGTTAACGAGCACAAACGAGGTGTTTGAGGTTGCTTCTTGTCGACTAATAGCTTACATTCCTAACTGGTGCAATTCTTCATCATTGAAGAGATTGTCGTTGGCAGCTATTCAATTCCTTATAACAATCTCATGAGATGCCATGATGATTTTCGTGCTATTTGGAATTATCCATGTCCCCTCTGTTTAGTTACTGCTGACACAAACAACAAACATTTCAGCTTATCAGCTGTTTTACCTAAGTGTACTTTTGAGAATAAAAACAGTACATCGATGTAATTTGGTGGCGGGAAATCGAGTACGCCAATAACATCGGGTTATCCAGAAATGTGAATTTAAATAGAAATCTCTTAGGAGCAAGTGATGTGAGTCAAAGCGATTGCCTGCCCTTCTAATCGAACTGCTTTATGGTGGTTCTGTAAGTTGAATGCTTCATAGATAGAAAAATTATTTCAGTGTATGAACATAAAATTACTGTGTAAATCCTTTAACTTGACCTCTAGAGCAAAACGATATAGCTTTCCTAAGACTTCACCAACATGTGTTTGCTCTTAAAACTCATAGAATTTTATTTTTAGAACAAGAAAAACTGAAGTAATTAGTGGTTATTAGGCATCTCAGGAAATGATGAAACTAGAGACATGGGGAACATGCTGTAGCTTCCGGTTTTTGACTTCCATAAGTGCATTGCTTTTCTATTCACCTTTTTTATCCAGTTTTCTATTCAGGTATTTTTACTTTTTGTTACTTGCTAATATTTGGATGGCTCGTCTTCAGTGATAGTGCAAGCTCCAGCATAGATTATATCTGGCAATAATTCAACAGAAAAATGGGCCAGTTTGGAAGTGCCGTTTGAGATCAGTACTCCGTTCGTCAAGTATAATTTTAGCGTTATCTATGAAAGTATTGTTGCGACGTCGTGGAATGTAGGATTTTTTTTAACAAACAGCACTTGACATGCATTCATTACAATACATTCGACACGGAAATATTTCTTCAAGTTTATTTCGTCATATAATAATAAACCTTATTCATCGCAGCGCATAAGCTAAACATTTGTAAATCTTTATTTCGAGTGCTTTGTTTAGACCACTCTCAAATTTCAATATATCCTTTCATTATTATTTGAGCCAACTTGTCATGTGGTCTGGTAAGGGCTCTTGTACAACCCGATACACGTGTACAGACTCGTCCTTACAGACTCGTCAGCCGGGCAAAAGCCGTCGTCTTTCGATCTTCTTATAGTCAGTTCTCTCGGGAGCCTTACACTCCTTACAGAGAGTCATCGACGACGAACGCTTTACACTCTATGTAAAGTGAAATCTTCACCTAACCCAGAGTGTTGTTCACTCGATTGCTCTTTGGCTGGTACTTTTATCATAACTATACCTTTAATAATGAAAGGATATATTGAAATTTGAGCGTGGTCTAAACAAATCACTCGAAATAAAAGTATAATTATGATAGAAGTACCAGCCAAAGAACAATCGACTGCACAACACTCTGGGTTAGGTGAAAATTTCACTTGACATAGAGTGTAAAGCGTTTGTCGTCGACGACTCTCTATAAGGAGTGTAAGGCTCCCGAGAGAACTGACTATAAAAAGATCGAAAGACGACGGGTTCTGCACGGCTGACGAGTCTGTAAGGACGAAGCACGTGTATCGAGCTGTACAAGAGCCCTTACCAGACCACATGACAAGTTGGCTCAAATAATAATGAGAGGACATTTGTAAATCTTTGCTTAGAATGCACAGGATTCTTGCAAGCTGTAGCTCTCAAATTTCAATCCTTGAGGCGCATTTCTTTCCCCTCACGCAGAAACCACATTCAGAACACTAAGGAAGTTGATTCGGAGAGATTGCATCTTTTGTAATGTGATGATGTTCCCTAATGTATCGCGCGGCATTGGCAGTCGCTGCGCTTACTTCAGAATTTTCAAGCGTGCAACACATTCGCAACTGCAGTCAATTTCTCCTGACTGGTCGAAATCCAAATTATGTCGTTGGGTGAAATTGAAATGCGCACTCAAATCAGTATTCATTTATAATCGTTGATCAGTAAAAAACCGGTGAGCTGAGTTCTTAAGATCATCGCTCTATTGCTCGGTTAACAAAAAGAGAAAAGCGCTCAAAAAGAGCTCAAAATTGTTCAAAGGAGTCAAAATAGAAAACTGTGCGTCCCGATAACTGCACATAGATGGCGTGGAGGATACGAATGCTAGACGCTATAGTGGCGTTTGTGTTAAACATCGTTTTATGTGTAAAAATTGGAGATAAAGCAAATTAAACATTAATTCCAATTATTTGAAAATTTATCACTTCCTTTAAGTGTGAAGTGTGAAAAAATTTCTCAACAACTTTGGGTTGTCCCATAATTTTTCTTGGATTTGATTATTCAGTTTTTATCCTATTTTATGTCGCAGTATTGCTAAAAGACTGTGGTATATTTTAAAATGTTCTAGCACTTTAGTGATACGGCCGTAGTACCATCGCTCGCCCACTGATTGAAATGGGCTACCGCAAAGTAATCTCTCCATGGACACCTCATGCACTGACCGACCACGACTTCGCTACACGCAAAACCATCTGCGAAAGTCTTCTGTTGCGGCCACACTGGCAGGACTTTCTCAAGTTGATCATCACTGAATACTTCTGGTACTACGAGAACAACACATGCTACTCCTTCTGGTCGCCTCAAGCTAAGACCCGCCAGCTCAACCTAAGCCCATATTTCATGCTCTGATAATTATGCTTTTGGTATCTAGGATCGGCAAACCATGCTGTTTCGGTAACTGCCCGACAAGAAGTCGACAGGCTATGCCGATGTCTACGGGGTCGGAAACTCCACAAACTGGCTCAGCAGTGCGAGAGAAAAGTCTGAAACGCGCTTTTTCAAGAATGCACTCGACCATACATTGTAGAGTCGACCCACCACAATTTGGAGAATTTGGGCTCGACGACGATACTACATCCGCCGTGTAGCCCTGATATTGCTTCATTGGGTTGTCATCTCTTCCGCTCGCTGAAGCAGTATTTGTGAGAGAACATATTTGAAAACCAAAACCAGGATCAGTTGACCTCACCGACTTCCTTAATCGCCAGCCTCAATTTTTTCGTAAAGAAGGCATCCATTCTTAACCCAGCAAATAGTTGTATATCATTGATTGATTATACTGTTGATTTAATTGAGTTCTAAAAATGAATAACAAATAATACAGGTTTCTACCAAAGTTTTAGATTTCCCAATGCGTTCTTATTAACAGGATGTCTTTTTCAAAATTTCGAAGAGTGCTCAATTTTCCGATATTTCCTATTTTCTTAAATTTCTTCATCAGATCACCTCCTTCGAAGTTGTTTACTCAGAATTTTTTTCCACGGCATTCCTTTGTAAAGTACCCGTCTGGCACTTAACATATGTCTACTAAGGAAGTTCCGTCTTTATGTGAATGGCTAATACACTTGGTATCTTTAGTAATTTTCTTCTGCAATTATGATAAGAATTTACGCTCAAGGTCTTCTTGTAAGATGCACGGAGAAAAGATTCAATGGAAAACCATCTTTGATGGATCTGTTAGTTTTTATAGTGAACGAAAACACAGTTGTGTTTCAGTGATTTTCGTCAATAATGTTGCCGTACAAAACCATTTTCAAATGTATTCTTTAGAGAATTAAGTGATGGTCAAATACACGGCCTCAGCCGGGAATCGAACCCGCGTTTCATCCTATCAGGGTACGCGCACTTTACCACACACCACCGAGGCACATTTGCGCCATCAACTGTTCTTCAACATCTCTATGTTAGTTATCAGCCACCAACCTTTAACAGGTTTGGTCGGGTATGCGATTTCGCTTTATGAACCCAGTTGAGCTGACAGCCGTTGAGATAACTAATATTCGAAATTTCAAGTATTTTTTACAGCGTTTTTCGCAGTGTTATAATGTTTCATATATTCCTAAGAAAATTGGGCGGTAAGCAAAAACACAGTCTCAGTCGGTAATCACACCCGCGTTTCATCCTACCCGAGGACGCATGCTCTACCACTACACCACTGAAGCACCTATATGCCACCCATTCATTCTTCAACATCTCGATGTTAGCTATAGGACGAAACGGATAGAATGAAACGCGGGTCCGATTCCCGCCTGAGGCCGTGTTTTTGCTCACCGCTCAATTCTCCTAGGAATATGTAAATCTTCATAACACTACGATAAATCCTGTAAAAATACTAGAAATTTTATTAGTTATCGCAATGGCTGTCAGCTCAACTGGGTTTATAAAGCAAAATCGCATACCCAACAAATTTTTCAAAGGTTGGTGGATCATAGCTAACATAGAAATGTTGAAGAATGAGTGGTGGCGCTAAGGTGCTTCGGTGGTGTAGTGGTAGAGCACGCGTCCCTGGATAGGATGGAACGCTGATTCGATTCACGCCTCTCGCCGTATTTTTGCTCACCACTCAATGCTCTTAGGAATATATGAATAACCATAACACTGCGTAAAAATCGTGCAAAAATAGTAGAAGTTTTGAATATTAGTTATCCCATTTTCAATTAGTCAACTATCGGTAAAAACGTCGGTGTCGACTAGAAAGGCAACAGCATAGCTTGGCACATGACGCAAAGATTGAAAATTCGCCATCGGTTCTGGAAACTGTTGCCTACATAGGTCTTTGTGGAAAAAAAAGCTCTCAAATTAGCGAACAATTTAAATCTATACGAAAGGCGTGGACACCTACGTAGCCAAATTTGTACGCATATTCGTCAAAGGGTCAATTAACTATTGGTCAAAAATGATGCTACTAATTCCGATCAGTTTTATGAGGAATTCGTTATTTCTTCGCTTTCTTAAAGCATTACAGGGATAACTATTCGTTAGATGGTGTAAAAGTAATGGCGGTTTTTGGAGCCGATCGACAGCCACATGTCGCACAAAAAACGCTTCAAAAGTCAAGAAAATTAAGCTGCGATGTTTCGCCTCATTCCATATTCGTCGGATCGCGAGCCCATCGACTTCTGCTTCATCGAGTATTTCGATAATGTCCTGCAGGGGAAACGGCTCTACAATGATCAGGTTGCAGAAAAAGCTCTCCAAAAGTTCGTGTGGTCCCGAGAAACCAGTTTTTATGCTACAGGAATAAACAAACGTATTTACCGTCACAAAGATGTGTTGAATGTCATGGTTCTCATTTCGATCGATAAAAATGTTTTGAGCTTAGTTATCATGATTCAAAATTCTCAAAACCAAAACCACCATTAATTCTGCACCAACCCAACATAATACATTTTTGGCTTATACAATGCCTAACATCGCTCAGCGACACATACCAGTATTTTCATCATTGAAAAAAAATTTAATTCCAGTTAGCCAACGTTGGAGTGATAGAACGTTCGATAAACCTGCTGCGCGGATTCGAACCCAGAGAACAATTTAGTTTGAATATTAGTGAGGCATCCGTTACCATTGCGCTGTACGCGCCTTTGTTAAGTGTTGAACAGCTGTTCATAGCTTGACTGTGGTAACTTGTTTTTGATTCTTTTATGCTAAACTGGCTGCTTCATCACTCTTAAGTTCCGGTTTTTTGGAGCACTTTACAAAGTTTTTCCAGTGCTCTCATTATTTTTAACGTACTACAACGATCGTATTAAATTAATCAATTCAGCAAGACTATAAACGGTTCACGAATCTTGAGAAATGAAATAAGTGTGTTGTGAACTATCATGAAGTAATAGCTTTTTTATTCAAAAGCTACCTGATATTTACTCTTCTCCGCTGAGGAATAATGTATAATGTTGTGTTAATATGATTGAGGATGTTCAGACACTTTTTTTTAGCTTTTTTTCTTGGATTCTTGAAATTAATTCGAAAACCTTAAGGGTTATTTGCGCCGACGTTTTTTACTTGTGCCCCAAGATTTTATCCACCTTCTCAAGGTTCTCAGAATTCTGTTTCTCTCTCCTATGTGTACTTAAAGGGGTGTTTGTGTTACTTTTTCACTTTCCGTCTAGATGCTGTTTAAAGCGGACGTAGCCGGTCTTCCCATTTCTGCTATGTATACATCACCACATGTCAAGAAAAGGTAATTTGAGAAGGTATTTAAAATATTGGGGCACAAGTCAAAAACGTAGGAACAAAAAACCCTTCCCCTTTAAACTGCTAAATAAATTTCAAAAATGCAAGAAAAAAGCTAAAATAAAAGAGATTATCTGTACTTATGCAGTGCTCGTCTCTTCCGAAACGAAATATCACGGAATCCCTTGTTTCATGTACACGGTCATGGAGACGGTTTTGAACCAATTCAAAAAGTAATGTATCAGTAATTTTCTTCCGATCTTTTCTAAACCACTGTTTTTAGGCATCTCTTCACAGCGACAGTTAATTCGTTTTTTATGAAGGGCAGTTCGATATCGTTTTCGTTATAAGACTTCTTCCTACCTTTTGACTTGATACGAATGCCAGATGTAGTAACTCCTTTCTTTCTTCCCCTCTCGTGCAAACACTTGTAGCTATTCGAGACATGTTTCGGACAAGTGCTTTTTTGGTGTATGAGGAATGAGATCAGAAGTCGTGCATCTAGAACGTTTCTATTGTTTGGCTTTCGATACCATTTTGTAATGTCATCACTTCCGGTAAGGTGTATTTGTACGTTGAGAATGGAAGCCAACATTGTGTGGGATTTTCTCGCGTGAATTTGACCTTCTGCAACTGTCCATTTAAAAGCTCAGTGCGTTTGTTCATTTTCTTCTGCGTTGAGTAGATAACAAAGTAATCATCTATGTATCTACAGTAGAGGTTGGACGCCGATTGAGAACTGGAGTTTCCACTTTAGAGATGAGATACATTCCATTGATATTTTAACTAACGTATCGAGTTTCCAGGTCGTATGAATATAAAAGGGTACTGTTCAATGATGAGGGCGCCACTTCAACGCTTTGTAAAAAACGCATTTCTTGGTCTTCTTCAATGACCAAATGATTTTTAGATAGCATAAATCAAAAGAATTTGAACGGTATACTCATTCTTCATTGAAAGATATCTTGCTGATCAGAGCTTTTCTTCCAGAGATCAGTTAGCCATTCAATAGATCGAATGTTTAAGATTCCAATGATTCATTGGTTTTTCATAACGGGCTTATTATTACGCTGTTACAGACAAGAGAAGATTGGGTTTCGCAAAAATGGATCGCTTCAACTATCCTCTTTTCACTTTGATCCATTGGGAAGAGGGCATTTTTCGATCGTTCTAATGCTTAAATAACCAGTCGACAGTTTATATCAAAAGAATTTTAATGGGTGCATGTTACTTTCAAAAATACCTTGTTATTGCGCTGAAAGAGCATTAATAATATTTTGTATCTCATTGAAAGATTTCTCGCTGACCAGAGCCTCTCCCTTAAGATTTTGAGAAAGAAACGTTAGACAAATTTCAAGAATCCCAATAACGCTCTTAGTTTCATGAACGGACTTCTCAGTGCTTCATAAGAACCAAAAGAAAATTGGGTTTCGCCCTCGATGCTTCTTTTGCAGTTTTAGCCCAATCATCTTTTCGCTGTTACATTGTGATACGAGGTACTCAAAACCAAATAAATGGCTGGAGTTTCTAAGGCCTGGCCTATCGAATAATCATTGAAACATCAGAGTAATTGCTTTGATCATCGAGAAATCTCTGATTGAGTAACAAAAATTGATTCTTGCTCTTTCAGCGCCATAAAAGAGCTTTTCTTAGAGATGAAATACACCACTAAAAATCTAATGATTTCAGCTGTCGAATGGTTACTTGAACATTAAAAACGACCAGAAAATGCTTTTTTTTTCCAAGGCATCAAAGTGAGGAGCGGATAAAGAAAGTGATCCAGTTTTTGCGAAACCCAATCTTTTTTTGGCTGTTACAGCGTAATGCGTGGTCTTCTTTGAAAACTAATTAAGTTAGTGAATTTCCTAAGATTTGATCTATCGATTGACTACTAAGACTCCGAGGTAAAAACTTTGGTCAGCAGGAAATCTTTTTATGAGAACATAATTTTATTTTGCTCTCTCAGCGAAATAAGAAGGCTTTTTTGAAAATAATATAAACCATTCAAATTCTTTTGATTTGTGCTATCGAACGATTATCTTGAACATTGAAAAAGGCTAAAAAATACATTTTTTATAAGGGGTCGAAGTGACGCCTCCATAATAGAACAATGCCTATGAAAGATATGCATAGGTAAGGGGTACCTGTGACGATGTGGTTATGGGTGGTCTGCTATACACACGCAGTTGATGGTGTGATCCCGTTCCCATCGTTCACCTAGCCTTTCATCCATTCGTAGTTGGCGAATCGGTACCAGACGTGTCTGTGAGGATAGCAGCAGTGACTTGACATATCGGTGAACCGCCGCTAATCATTATAATGGCTAGTAGGCATCAGATCACCTCACGTGACGCGTGATGAAGTCGAATGCATGGCATACCCCTCAGAAACTGATAAACACCAAAACCTTTATCTCTTAACCTCCTTTTTATGCATGAGCGCTTCATTTACGTTAGAACATGATATGACGCACTTAATCTAGTCATTGTCACATCTGTCGTTGATTCAAAGACAAACATCGCTTCACAAGCTGTGATTTTATGATATCGATCCTCACTTCTGTCGAACTTTTTGATTAGTTCGTACTTTGTTTATCTGACTATCACTGAGCGCGTCTGGCGCAGTGGTTAGAGGTGCCGTGCGTTGCACACAAGGTCGCTGGTTCGACCTTGCGCTAATAGTTCACTGAGCCGTCCATCAATCACGGGTCGATAAACTGATGTCAGACTGGTCTGAGAGGGTAAGTAGCACTAGCTCGGCACAGCGGGAGGCCCAGGGCGAGTCATTGTAAACATCAGGTATACATTTAGTCACATCAAAGGAAGTTGGAAATTGAAGAATGCATGGCACATCCTTCGGGATTGATCGATGCCGAAAGCTTTTTCTTTTCTTATAAACCATCATTGCTTACGTTTTTCTTTTAACTAGCGACCTTCTTCAGTGCTCATCTCATTACTACTTCTCATCACTTATCGTCTATCACTTTGTCAGTGAATTGCCCTGACTTGGGGGCCTAGGAGTGTCAAATACATTCTTGTTTCTCTAGTTTTCCACAGTCACAGGAAACGTTTAGGCATTTGTAAACATAATATGATCCCTGTGTGATTTATGGAAAAGAACTGCAACTCGTTTTGATAAATTTTTAAAAATACTACCCTTAATTCCATTTCAATAAGCATCATAGACTTGACTGAATGTATGTCAGATCTCAAGAATGACTTGTGTGATTCCGTCATTGTGCTCAACCAATAGTCCTCTTAGACTAGTCTGATGTAAATTTTGTTACTCTGCAAAAACTGAGAGTTGGTGTTCCCAAGGCGCCACAGCAACCGAGCCAGATAGTATTCACAGACCACCACTAACCAACGACATACTCCTTGACCTTTAACTTGACACATTTTAGTACAAATCGTAGAAATAATAAAAAAACGTTGAAATAAGAGGAATTTTGAGGAGAGTTCCGATAATATTTACAATATGTTGAATTTCAATGCGAAATATGATAGAAAATGCAGTAGAACTGTGCTGTGGATTCTCTTGGACGATTTCTATAACAGATTATTAGTAGCTTTGCATTATCGTTCGGTAGAGTCTTGAGAACAAGTGCGAAGGCGTTCCATGGTAGTCGTCGACTGTGCCATTGGATAGATTCGCCACAATACGCTAGGTTCTTTTTGAGCTCGGCTATGGCTCCTGACATTGTTCTAATTTTAGCGGGGTTTTCTGAAGAAAAGGTCTCAAAAATTCGCATTAGGTCAAAGGGATAATGTGCTAGATTTTGAGCATACCTTTCTCAAAGACAAATATAATCGCTGGCTGCTCATTTTGAAATTGCTCAATATTTGTAAACAATGTAAACAAGATTTTATAAGGGTTGAATATTTCTCTATTTGTGGTGCTAATGTTTCCGATGTCATGCACGGTATGCGAACCTGAAAAAATGTGCAATGGTTTGGAAATCAATATGTTTTGAATGATTATAAAAAGCTTGTAACGAGATAACTGGCTAAAAAGATCCTCGTGTGTTCTGCTGGACCTCAAGCTCTCTTCACTATTTCAGTGTCCTTCTATTTCTAGAGATACTAAGGGATCGTTCACGGGTGTGGAAACGAGAAAGAATATGTAAACAAAATGCATCTATTCAATATTTTACTTACTTACCGTAGTAGAACTCTTCGTTTTCAGAAATGCGGATATGGAGTTGTGAATTTCTTCTCTGCCTCTTCCTATCACTTTCTCCTTCCCTCTTGTTTCTGTGTATTTCTTCCTCTTCATTCCTATTCTCCGATCGCTTCCTTTCTCCTTCTCTCCCACTCTCTGCCCCTCCCACTCTCCTCCTCTCTCAGGTTCACAGCTCGTCTATAAGAGCTTATGCACTTTTTTTTAGTGGGTTTAAAAATTGCCTACTCACCGAACTCAGCAGGGGATTGGAAAACCTGAATTTCTAACATCGATTTCTCTTACTGTCGTGATTGAAATGACTTTGCACATCTCATTCACAGCAAGGAATGGTGATTTTTCATTCTCTAAAAAAGGACAGAGCGCAAGAATCAAGCAGAGGTGCACTTTTAACCACCCATCGTTGAAATTTGTTGTAGTCAAAACGATATGTCTTTCTTCTTCCCAAATAGCTTCCTCCGTCTAGCCAAAATGATCATTTAGTTTTTCAGTATTACTTCAATGAACTGTGATTTCTGCACTACTACTTTTTCATGAACATTGGTTTTAACACCTTTCTGCTAAACTATAATGACGTTGGTTCATATCCCTACCATATGGACCTTCCTGTCCATTATCTTCACAATTCCAAAACTGTGTGTTTTGAATTATAATCATCAGAAGGAACAGCTAGAACTTCGTCGCTCAAAGTTTTTGAAATTATCTCGTTTTCGCAATCTAAGAGAAAAATCGTAGGCACTACATGAACGGATGAACTTTTATACGAAAAAGTGCAGAATGGACTTCAGAATAAACATTCATCCTTTAGAACCAATGTGTTTGTAAGTGGTCAGGCCGACTAACTGTAGATACGACTGAAAGCATTATGGATCATTTAAAAAGGATGTTGATAGATATCACTGTGCTTAAAGCAAGCAACCACAATGGGCAGCGATCATTAAATATCGAAGCAACTAGGAAATGTACATGAGACCAAACAATTCATGCGTATTCTCCATTTTAGCCAAATCTCGATTTCCGCTTCTAAAATCCTCATGAAAGCCTTCAAACAAGCGTATACCTCAGCTGATACACGTCGTCCCTTAGGGGTCAGTGGATCGGGGAATGCCATAGCAGAGTAGTTCTGATGCTCGAAGCGGTTCGAGTGAAGCCGAGCTCCACCGCCAATTCTTTTCGGCAGCCAACAATAACGCCCTTTGGAATGCCACAGACAGGCAGGCTATCCTCGAGACGATGTTGCAAGGGGCTCGCTCAACCAGCATTCTACGAAGTTCAGAAGAAGACAAAACAACGAATTGAATGCTAGTACTGGAATCCACTCAGGAAAAAAAACACTGTGAAGAGATCGATAAAAGAAAAAGAAGGCGAAGCGTTAATAGTTCACCCATTTTCATAGGGTTTTTTGCAAAGTGTCTACTGTATTCTCTACAGTGCTCCGCAAGAAATAAGAATGAGAGACCACTGTGCAATACGTCGTGAATGGCTTTTAATGGGTACTATCTATATTACGTGATGATCTTCTAAAATTTACAGGACAATGCTAAGTCTGTTACCGTTTTTTTTCCTCTTTCTTCTTTCAAAATCACGTTCAATGAACTCCTTGATGTTACGCATTACAGTGCTATTGATTTTGAATTCAGGTTTGCTATCTTTCTTGTGTTATTCGGTTTTCTGATCGTATACTCAAAGATTTTACTTCTGGAAACTTATTTATTCATGGTGTCTATCGAAAAGTATTAGTCAATTCCTTTTTTCTACTATCATATTCCTTTACGTCCTCATTCAGCCAATACGCTCATGTGATCAAGTAAATGGCGCTCATTCCTTCCGTAAATGATTTTCCCGTTCATGACTCATCCTCTAGACACCTTCACTATGTTTCGAACACGTTTCTAAGATCTTTTACTCGACTTGATTCTTGAAGAGCGACAGTTTTTCTACCAAATCAGTGGCGTGACAAGTTTTTCGATGTCTGATTGAATTTCATTTTAAAGCATGTTTCCATTGAGCACACTTGAATATCATTCAGTCGGAGAACGAATTGTTTGTAAAGAAGACATTCTTACGAGCCGTTCTTTATTTTTGTCCTTGCCTCAATAGTGCAAGAACTTTGCATATGTATGTAATATAAACTATGACTGTGTACTTTATAGGAATGACAAGGAAAACGAACGTAATAGGAGCAGTTTCAAAGTAATCTAGTTAATTGTAATTCTGATTCTTGTACTTTTTTCTAGTGATTTTTTGAAAACAGAAAAAACTAACGTAATGAATAAATCAATCGACAAGCATTGATGCTCTCAAAGTTAACACATGCTATGCATTTCGTAGTATCGTAGAAAATCGAATGAACAATCGTCAACTAACGCAACAACTTTCGGTGGCCCACCTAATGTATGAAGTTAGATTATATATTGTTTTGAACGAGGTCAATAAAAACAATCAAATGTAAAGGTATGATTCATTTAAGCTGCTTTGAGCCGTCGACTGTTGATTGAGGCAATGTCGAGGAATTTTATCTCCTGACATGCGGTGATTTTGTTTATAATTCGGCGTCGATACCTTCATATGTAGGGGTGTATCCCCTGCAAGGGATTGGCTGAACCGAAAGGCACCGTTCTTTTGATGAAGTTTTAAGGCCGAAACGCGTGTCTTGCACCATAAAAGTGCCATGATAGACCTTAAGAAAGGCGCAAGATATGCTGTCAGACTATATGAAATTAGCTAGTGTGTTTGGCTTACAATAGAATTTTGATGACCAATCATTGACTGCATAGGGACGAAGGCGTGCTGCGAGCGAAGCACGGGATCGAACACAACGTGATTCTAATCAAGCGCAACCTGCGTTTCCCAATTTAGATCAGACTTTTTTTCGGTCATTGAAGTTTCGATGAAGTCTTTCAAATAGAAGAAAAATATTGTGCTTACGTGCAGCTTGTTTAACGAACTTGTTCAACAAACTGTGTACTGTGATTATGTCAATATTTGATCTTTAAACCAGCTATTTTAAAAACACCGCAAGAATACGAAATGCTCTCATTATGAGTGTTCTCATTGCTGAAAACAGTGAAAACTCATGCAAACATGGCAATCAGTGCTAATGACGTTTCAACCAAATGATTATACTGTGATATTTTATGGTGAAAGTCAAAGGGAAAGCGATGACACTGTAGTATTAGAAAAATAAATTCTTTTTTTTTATTTTTCATCACCTTGAAGAAACTTTGTAATCTATCAAAAATGAATCCGTTGAATTACTGCAACCAGATTTCAAATGACAGTAAATATTTTGAGTTGCCGTTCAATATGCGCAGTACACATGTTCGATCTCACCGAAGGCTAACCAGGTCTCATATTCCTCCAGAGTTGTGGGTCTGGTGCTAACGTGTTTGAGAAGGGCTCACTGCGATTTGCAATGGCCACCTATTGTGAAGATATGAGAACGTTGTAGTAAAGTTTCCCAGAGCCCTAAACAAATGCAACTAGATCAGCATTCATGAAGAATGCTAAATTTTACGATGCAACCAAACCAACATGAATTCTGAAGATCCCAGATGTCGTTGAATGCTGATCAAGTTGGCTTTCCTTATGCACTCAGCTTCACAGCAGCATTCCCGTGTATTTAAAACAGGCAGCTGTTTATTTTTGTCTATCAATGAAAGTTTGTTTCAGTTGTACCTGGTACCAATTTCCTATCAGAGATATAGAAAGTTCGTTGATTCTGGGCGTATCGAGCCAACGACCACAAGTGCATTGTGCGGTATCTCTTATCAGTGATCTCCCCTCGCCCTTAAATACGTATCAGTCTGCTAGCATCTCTAGAGTCTTTTATGAGGTCTGGTATGGCACTTGTATAGTACTAGACAACAGTTTTGCCTTTACAGGCACATCAATAGAACGGTAAGCACATAACAGACCTCATGAAAGACTCAGAACATCTTATCTGATTTTCAGATTAGTACTGTTCCTGAACAAGGTCTTACGATTCACCCCACTGGCCATAAGCACTCGACTGTGGTTAGTGCAATGTCGGAGGATTTTATCACTCGACATGAGGTGATCCAAATAATTCGGCGTCGATTCATTATGAACAGGAAGCGTATCTCCTTGCAAGGGATTGGCTGAACCGAAAGGCACCGTGCTACTGATGAGCTTGTAAAAGCGAAAGAGCTGCTTAAGTATGCCAAACAATTATTTTTGAGCTACGCATGTCATATGGTCTGTTAAATAGGCTGACTTATAGAACGCGATACACGTGTTCCGACCGTGACGGTCTCGTCGGTCATGCAGTTACCATTCGTCTCTAGCCAATCCTCTCAGGGCGCTCAGTCTCCTATACTACGAGTAGACGAAGGCGAACATTTTACACTCTATGTCCGGTGGAATTATCACCGAACACACAGTTGTACACTCGATTGCTCTTAGCTGGTATCATTAGTATATCGTGCCTTTCTTTCCGAGTGTTTTCTTGAGACCACAGCTCAAATTTCAATGTGCCAAATAATCATTTTTGAGCCACGAGACCGTCAAGATCGCAACACGTGTGTCGGGCTCGATAACTCAGCCCATTTAACAGACCACACTATATGCGTGGCTCGAAAATGATTATTTGGCATATTGAAATTTAAGCTATGGTCTTAACAAAACATTCGAAAAGAAAGGTGTCTTACCAGATCTCATAAAAAGCTCAAAACATGTTATCAAACTCAGATTGTTATCGTTTTGGTGATATCCATATAAACAGTCGAAAGTAAACGTCTTGTTCGTTTATCTCACTATGTAGAAGGCGACTCATAAAGTTTTAGGTTTTCGACTATGTCAACACTTATTGACGTTTACTTAATCGACTTTTGTCCCTTAATGTTCAAAGATACGTTCACTTTTCTTCCATTTATTCTGTTACGCTTTTTCGTGCTTGGAGAGCGGCTGTCGTTTCTAGTGGACCATCGTCATCGCTTCAATTTTTATTATTATCCTTCAATTACTATCAAATTAATCCGAGATCTTTTTGTATTTTCGGCACTTTCGTCGCTTATCTGTCAATGCGCTGATTGTTCTATACGACTTCTGGATTGCTTTGTTGCAGTTCTATAAGTGGGCATGATCATTACGGTCGCTATAGCGGCCTTAATACCGCTCTTAGCGCTGAGCCAAAAGTCCAGCACCGAACTCTTCAAGGAAGATGCGCAGTCGGTGAACGAATTGATGGTGTCCAGTCGGTCTCAGCTCGTAACTACTACTGTGGATCCTCAGAAGAATTAGTGAGTTCTTTCTAGAATTTCACTTATCACTTTTTTGAAAATGATCCTTTTCTCTAGATAGCGAGAACATATCACTACGGAAAACTGATATTATCCATATATGTTATTCTAAATGCTTGCTTTGATTGGATGTTCTAAAATGTTCTTAAACACTGGAAACGCTTGGGCTTATGAAAGAATTGCTATTTGAAGAGAGTGAAAGCCATACAGAGACGTCAAAGAATACTTTTCAAGTGTCGTATACATTTTCTGTTTTCAAACGTGAACTCTAAATATGGATGACGTCTGTGTTTGTGAGGCAACAGGTTTCCCAATGACTCGTGAAATCTCTATGTTCGGCGAGTCGACGGTTCTTTGAACAAACGACGAACATCACAAAATTTTTATAATGCGAGATTCTAATATCAAAATGGAAGAGCAAAGCCGATTATTTTCAGTCCAGGAACATATATGGTTGTTGCACCAAGAGTCGTACGACCAGGGCTACCGTATGCGGTATCCTTTAATATTTTGAAAAGCCCAGAAGAGGACCATATTGTACGGGTTCAAATTCGAACCGATCAGAATGATACCATAGCCACAAGAGTTGTAAAGAACGTAAGACAAGGTGGGTGAAGATTTCAGAAAATGATTTTTGAGTTTAAAGATTTCTTCTGTATGATTACTTTTCGAAACTACTCGCAATGTTAGTTTTTATCCATTATTATTCACTCAGATTATTCATTTTTGTTTTTTTAACATTTCCAATTTTGGCATCATTTCGATTTATCCAATGTAAAATATTGACGATTTTTGACTCCTGTGAGCTCCTGCGGAATACATATGTAGCGCTCTGGTTATGCGTGCCCTACTGGTACAAAGCAAGCTCTTCATCACGTGGGGTTAGCGAAGTGACGTAAGATATTTCTCGGGATCACAAACACCAACTTGATATCATATACTTTCGTATAGATTCTCGGAGGAAACCTGTGTCATCACTTTCAGCGGGTTATTAGCATATAAACCCTCCTGTGTAGAAAGACAACACAGAGTGAAGCTCTTCATTCAAGGGATGCTGTACAGAAAAAGGTTTGACTCGAGCTACAACGATGGCGAAGATTCACAACGAAGACGTACGACAGTGGCAATCTATTCAAATTACTGGTTCTGAAAAAAAAATTAACGTTGAAATAGCAGCCGAATAAATTTCGTTTACCAACTTTGTGAGGTTAGCTGAATCGTAGAGAAAATTTCCTGACGCAACAGTAGACAACAGCAAATCCTTCTAGTGACCAAATATGCATCCCGTCACGTTTGATTAGAATGCCTGACCATCTCTCAAAAGTCTGTCAACGTCGAGCGCCCTACTCTCTATACTTTATCCTTTGTCTTTTAACCTTCATGAGCACTTATATCAAAGAGGGAGATGAGAACATCACTAGAAGAAGCTAACATTTATAATTCTGAAAAGCATCTGCAATCTTTTGGAGTTTTTAACCGACTATCTCTGAAATTTGAACAGAACCTGTTTCACCAACCAAAGACATCGTTGATTTGAATTTTAGGAATACCACAAACGGTGACAATCGATACCGTATCCGCCGATCTCTCACCAAATATGAATTATAAGGTAGGTGCTATATGAATTAATCCTTGCTGCTAAGATCATTTGAGAGATTTTAGGGTTCCTTCCTTAATGTAGATTGTCACAAACTCAACGTATAGAATTGAGAACTAATTACTGTTGACCTTCCAATCGATTGTTTTCAAATCTCTCTTTAAATATCCAACAAACTCAGTGTCATTTGAGCCACTCACCCTACGCTGAACCCTACCTTATAGCAAGGTTGGGGATGGTGATAGCACATGAAGTGGAGTGCACTGTTGGGCGTGTGGCTCTGATGAAGTGAGCGATATCGCTCAAACATACGTAAGCCTAACGTACCATCTCAAAAAGCAATAAACATTCTCGCAGATGTGCGCAAGTCTTTAGTTTTTCTTATGGAGTAATAATTTTATGCGGTCTGAAATTGAATTGCTTCAGGTTTATGTTCGAGGTGAAACTTTGAACTCTCAAGTTTTATTCGAAAACGAGAGGTCTGTTGAGTTCAATGAAAAGAGTCTGTCGATCTTCGTACAAACCGACAAAGCCATTTACAAGCCTGGATCAGTTGGTGCGTGACAAGACTACTCCTATATCCACAAATATGCTCAAACCTCTTGAAAGCCTATTACTGAACATGAAACGCTTCAATCGCGTTGAACCTATTGTGCTTATGTGGGTTATGAGTACACCTAAGCACCATATTACTACAGGACTCGAAAAACTACCAAATTTCTTCCCGAAACCACACGAGTTTTTGATATCTCTATGTACGAGTTTTCAGTTCTTCACGAACGTGCTTTTGGTGATTTACCGAAGGAAATGTGTTTTCAGTGAAATATCGAGTGGTTGTGGTGTCTCCATCTCTCACCCCTTATAAGGATACTGTCACTGTGAAAATCTACGATCCGAATCAGAACGTGATCAGTCAGCATGTCGATAAAACTCTCACTAAAGGTTTGTAATATAAAATGTGTTATTTACCCCAACTATAAGCTGGTCGCATTAGCTTACAATTTCACGTTATAGTCTCTTATCATTCAATTTGTCTCCAAAATCTCGTTAATGAGTTTATTCAACTATTTTTTGTGTATTTCTCATACATTCTTCTTCTTTGACCGCTACTTGCGGTGGTATGATGCTACAATATACCCAATAATGTGGAGTGCTGTGCAAAAATATTTGCGTCAGCCGTGATCCCGGAGGACGCAAGTGTTTTTGCACAGCACTCTCATATAATAATCATAGAACTTATCACAGTGTCATTTACAAGAGTTAAGCCAGACAACCTATTGAAATTATTATCCTGATACACCTGTCGTCCTGTTGATCGTCAAGTGACTAGGTCGGGCACCCGTAAACATTCCATTTCTCCTCCGTCACGCGCAAAGGTGACCCAGTGGGTCTCGCTCGCTCAAGGGTATACTTGAGCATCATTCCTTTCTTATAGGCTCTTCAGGAAGAACGCCGACAATTAGGTCAGTGGTCATCCTGTTGTGCGTTAGGACACCGATCAATCCAATCGCTAACGACTCTTGTTTATCTGCCATCATTTGACGCATTATGTATTTAGCCCACGTGATCTTCGATAGCTCGAGTGTAGAACAGCTTCCAATTTCTGATTGCGGGCGTGGATTGGGGCTTTGGGTTTTCTCTCTAATTTGGACTATGCTTTTTAGCATCGCCTTTCAACTGCGCGTTCTAATACGATGAATAAGCTTTTCACATGCTTACGTCGTCGAGTTTCTGATACTTACGTTAACCTCTGCAAAACATGAGAAGTCTCAGGATGTTGTAATTTTGTGCATTGTAGACGATATCGGTGCGAAATTTTTCTGTAAGATGTAACGATGGCAACTGTTCACCTTTTTGGAACCGCATGTGTTCGCTTGAACACACGTTCTCGTAGAGGCCTTTGTCGCTACGAGAAAGTCACTCCGCGCATTGTTTACACGGCTAGTGTCTGAGCTTGGCTTTTTATTAGTCTTCTGAAATCTATCCGATAGCATGAAAAACGTTGATTTGGCAACTGTGTTTGATTATTGGAAAGGTCTTCATGGAGTGCTGTAAATACAAAAAGAGATTGCTATTCGTACTCGAACTTGTTAGCCTGTTGCTTATACTTCAAAGCAGATTTATTTTGGCTACATAAGATGGAAATAAAAGACTAAGTGCCTATAGAACGAGAATATAAAGTCTCCTCTACAATTCTAATGAGTGAAACTTGTAGATTCTTCCGAAATGAAGGAAACTTTTCTTATACTTTTCTAGCTATTCGATAAGTGAATAAACTGTGATTCTAACACTGAGCTTGGTTTCTAGAGACTTCGTTGGTATGCTGTAGAAAGACGAAGAAAATTACGTGTTGTTTTCGGGTTATATAGTACCCTATGCACTCGTGTTTGCTTGGCTCTTTCTTCAAAAAAAGCTTTCTCACTGGAGTTCTTTCAATCATTCAATAACTTGAGAAACAGTTGTTCTATTAATAGACTTGATTTCTAAAGAGCCTTTTTCATTACGCTGCAGCAGCGGCGTAGAGAAGGTTACGTTTTATCTCAGCGTTTGTTATTTGCGGAGCTAGCGTCTGTACTCTTGCTTTGTAACAATTCAGTAATGATATTCAGTAAATATTTTATAGAAAAAATCTTGCTGATTTTAACTTAATACAGATTTTGAAAAGGATTCCGTTTTGCGTTGTAAGAGAAAAAAAAGATTACTTTTTACGTTTGAAGTGGTTAGCCTTTTGCTTGGAATTCAATTCTGGTATATTTGGTAGTATAAGCGGATTTAAAAGGCTAATATCTATAACTCTTTCCTACAGACGCATGAAACCCAGAACTTTTTCGTACGGAGAAAAGAATCATGAATAGTCAATGAAAATTGTATCCTTTCAAGGCGACAGTTGAAAACCCTGTGCGAAGTATCATTTGATAGAGCCGATTTTCGTAGTTTATCTAGAAAATTTTCCTGCTTCGAAAAACTATTTGGACTTCTTTTGATATTCTGCGAAATACTTTACATGTTCACACTGGATTGATGCAAATATATATATATGTGAAAGAAAACTCTGAGAGTGGAACCTTATCTTGTTCCTGCTTTTACAGCACCGTGTAAAGACCGTGCGTTGACGTACGAAGATTCGTAGAATCGACAAAGCAGGCTCCAAGTCGATTGTTCTTGTTTTTTCAGATATACAACATGTGACTTTTTCATTCCAAATACCACTGAATGTGTCACTATTATCACTCTTATCAAGAGACACGCTAAACTTTTCAAGAAAGATTGTCTTTTCTTCTATTTCCGGTCTTTCCGGCAAGAAGTGCATGTGTCTAAGAGGGCTTTGCCTTGGAAGCTGTTCTAACTCAGCAGTCCTCTGAGATCCCGTTAAAACATATAAAGATATTATATAAAGGTCAAATATAAATATATATAATATATATAAAGGTTGGTACCAGACAGGTCTCAGACTTGTCTGGGAGGATAAGCAGCACTGACTCGCTTCAGCGGGAGGCCACCGCGAGTCATTGTAAAGGCGAGATATGCATTCAATCACCTCAAACGAAGTTAAAAATTGAAGTCGAATGCATGGCGCATCCCTCAGGGATTGATCAACGCCGAGAGCTTTATCCTTTATATAAAGGTCAAACCATTTGGCATTTGATAGTTCTTCCAGAGATGTGTCATGTATTCGATTCTGCCAAGTCTCTTGGAGGGGACTGATTGCATCTTTAGCTTGTGAAATAATTTCCAAAGTCTTGGCAATGTATTTTGCCGGTTCGTTTCGAGTGTTTCCACTAAGGGGATGTAAGGACCCCGAGAGGATTGGCCAGAGACGAAGGCTTGCCTAACTGACGAGGCTGCCAAGCCCGAAACACTTGCATCAGGCTGTACAAGAGCCCATAATTAGACCACATGACATGTTGGCTCAAATACAATTATCAGATATATTTTGCCACTGTTTATAACTGGCAATAATTTCTCAACAGCGCAATAATGGAGAACTTGGATTTGAGAATAATCCAGCTACTGCCAACTATCTACTACACACACCTCTGTTCATAACGTTACATGCAGAGAATCAATTCTTCAAAATGCATTGTTTGTCTGGGCATATACGCCTTCTCTTTTGGTTCTTCTTCTCACTCAGTGCCATCTATTTGGGCTCATCATCTACCCTTACTAATTACCAGTTCGGCATTATTTTCTAGAAGATACTGCATCATATAATCGGGCACAAGCCGATGTTTACAATGTGCTGCTTATGCACATTCTTATACTTCTATATACTCAATATTCAACGTTGGTTTCCTGATATCTTATCACCTGTCACCTGTCGTCCCGTAGATCGTCGAGTGACTCGAGCGGTCACCAACAACGCTTCCATTTTTCCCTATCGCATGGAAAGAGTAGCCCAGCGGGTCCCCATTGCTCTACGGATTCGTTGAGCATCATATCTTTCTTCTAGTCTTTTCCTGAAGGAATTGGACCATCGGGTTGGTGGTCTTCCTGCAGAGCGCTTGATATCCCGAGGAATCCAGTCGGTAACTCTCCTTAATCGGTAGTCGTTGGAGCAGATCACGTGTTCAGCCCACTCTTATTTTAAATATCCTGGCGTGTAGAACGGCGTCTTTGATCTCCGATCTTTGACCTAGGTCGGAACTTCGGATCCTTTCTCCCATTTGCGAGATACGGGATACTCCTAGTATCGACCTTTTGACTACGCGCTCAATAACGCCAAGTGATCTTTCATCCTGCTTACGTAGCGACCAGGTTTCTGATGCATACGCTAGAGCAGGGATAATCGTCGAGTCAGTAAGATGGGCGAGGAGTCGGGTTCTTGATCCTCTTCACTACACCCTCGATGCTCATAAACGTTCCCCATGCGGCTCGTTTCCTCCTGCTCAACTCTGGAGCTAGATTGTTCATCATGTTGATTTCACGACCAAAGTGGACGTAACTGGAGCTTTCACAGATATTCGTTCCGCTGAGCGTGAATGGTGCATTCAAAATCGATCCGTTCCTCGTGATTGTCGTTTTCGCTAGATTCAATTGTAAACCAATCTTCTAACAGGCGTTTCAAGTCAAATTCGTTTCGCGTAGCTAATGCTTGATGTTATGAGGACAATAATATCAGGATAACAAATATGGTTTATTTATCAGCCGTCAATTTTCATTCCCATATCGTCCCATTTGAATGTTCGCAAGACGTTTTGGAGGTTGGCAGTGAATAATTTTGGCGAAATTGCATCGCCTTAAACCCCTCTTCTTACGTTGAAGGTGATACCGTTGTGGGATGGAGATTTTTTTTGTCGTGAAATCTCTATATAGCTCACGAAGAATCGTTATGTATCGAGTAGGGACGCCCTGGTTATCCAGAGCTTCTATATCCGATTCTGTTTCCATTGAACGAAAGGCTTCTTTCAAGTAGATGAAAGTGAGACAGAACGGTGGTTTGTACTCTCGTGAAACTTCAGTGTGATATCCTATGGAATTCGGAAATACGCGGTAAATCTCACTAATATTGCTAAAAACGACATCAGTTTTGGATAACTTTGAAATTATCACATACCTTACATTACACTTACTTAAAGCATATCAGGAAGTTATGTGTAACGGTTCTAGTGTGAATCCTGATCTTTTTATGCAAAGAATTACAAACTGAGCATTAAATTCTCAATGAATGATGTTGAAAAAATCTCGAGAAAAAATGAGCAGAAGGAGGCGGCCAGTTTCCAGACAGGAAGCTGCAAAGCGCACAAGGTGAACGTCTATGTGAAAAATCATAAAACGAGTTTTTTAGCTAGGTGACGTGAAAGGTGGACGGTGACATCACTTCCAACGCACTGATCACATTAAACGATTGTGTTTCAGTGATGTAGAGCATCGTGTAAAACTTTTGCGTTAGGAGGGATTTGAACCAGCATCTCAAGTTTTGCCCATCACTCTACATCACTGGGTATATCTGTGACATCATACCACCGCTTGACGCGGGCAAGTGAAAAATTTTATTTGATCATTCAATTGTGTTTCAAGTTAATAAATCGTGTAAATGAACTCTCAAATCACCCAAAAGTGAACGATATCTTTTATCTCTTCCAGGTGGTTCTGATTAGTTTCTGAAAACAAAAGGTGACTGTTTACTACTCTTATGTAAAGTGCTATTTATACTTGGCACCGAAATGCTGGCAATTTTCACTCAGATACAGGTGAAATGTCGTCAGTTTTCATGTGTGTCTCCTCGTAACACACATTTCATTCAGCCCGTTTGCGTACAGCTGTCGTAGGCGTATGTAGTGTGATTCCTGTGTGGATTCGTCTATGGCTCAAGTATTTGTCATCATCTTTCGATACCAAAATTTAAATTATTAGAAGAGTGCTGTTTTCGATGGAGGCGCCGTGGCCGAGTGATTGTAATATTGGACACGGCGCGAGTGGAGCTGAGCTCCACTCCCCACGTCTCTCCGGCAGTCAACAGCAACGTCCTATGGGACCCATAGCAAGACTATCCTCCAGATTGCAAGGAGGCTCCCTCAACCACTATCCTACGCCGTTCAAGAAGAAGATAAAAAACGAATTGAATGTTAGAAGTATTGGAATCCGCATAGTGAAACAAAAACCATTGTGACGACAGATCAAATAAAGTGCTAAAGTGATTTTCGCTGAAATTTTAAGGTAACCGTGCAAATGTGCCTGAATTTCTTCGTCCACATCTACTGCTTTGTAGTTCAATCTGCAGGGGGCGTCGTAAACAGACTAAATCAAGAACACCTTTAAATTCCATAGATAAGAGCTGTCTGTGCTGAAGCTGATAGTGCTTAAGAGTAATTTTACTAATTTTTAATAGTTTCATTAATTTAGTAATTTGAACAACTTTTATTTAGTCTTATTCTTATTTCTCCTTCTTCTTATTTTTGATTCCTAGTACCCTAGAATTCCTTAGATAAGAGCGGTCTGTGCTAAAAAGTAGTATTTACAAATAAAATTAGTGATTTGTAGTGATCTCATTAATTCAGAAATTCTTAGCCGTTTTTATCTAGTCTTATTCTTATACCTTCTTCTTCTTACTTTCTATTCCTAGTACCCTAAAATTCCATAAAGAAGAAAGGTCTTGCTGGAAAATAGGCGCGTGAGTACACTTTTTTGGCATGTTGTTATACTTATTTTTCCTTACTTTTAAACTTTTCGTGTTTTTTCTTAGTTATCTGCTTTTTTCTGGAATAATATTTCACTACCGAAAAGCGCACTGCTTTCTCCGTTTTTTTTTTCTTTTTGCAAAAATCAAACCGCCCTTGTCTATGAAATTTTAGAGTACTTGAAAACAAACGATGTACATGAAGGAAGTTTTACAAACGTATGAAATTATTTAAAAGGGCGCTTTTACTTTTGCTAAAACAAAGTGTTTTCATTTTTTTCTCCCGAACAATTTCGTTGCTTTGAAAAAGCAGAAAAAGTTTTAAAAGTGAATTTGACTGGATCTTGGTCGAACGCTCACAGTAATTGATTATAATAATTCATGAAGAAAGTTTATGAAGAATTTTATAAGCGGCATCCGCATCGCTTATTCTGTGGAGGAAACATTTAGCGTAAAAATTAGCATTTAGCCGAGTTTTCTTCCATTTAGGAGTATTTTCATCTGAACTTGAATTGGCTTCGGAACCACCGCTTGGTGAATGGCAACTGAAAGTGGAGACAGCGAACAAGTTGAAATACACAAAAAACATTCTCCGTCGAAAAGGTAATAAGTTCTGCATAGGATTGCTTTACACTTTGCTATGCTCAAGGACGTGAGTGTACCGCTTTCTAATCATCTCAAATGTTCATCGCATAGCTGACTGATCACTAGAAATGGTCATTGCTGTTTTAGTCTTCAGCGATTTCGCAGCGACGCTTGTTTTCATTTCAATAAGTACCCTACTTTTTTGATGACAACAGAATAAAGTGGCTTGAACAGGCGGCAACACTTTCGCTATGGTCGCTTTGACGTCATGTGCCATTGTATCAAAATCTCGTTATTTTCATTTTTCTCAAATAAAATTTATATGGATTTTGAAACGACAAAAAGACAATTTTCCACGTTGGTGAAGCATGTTTGCAAATGTAAACTTAATATGCATCATGACTAACTCGATGAAATTTTGCGTGCTAAAACCTGGTAGATCAAAGAAGTAGAAAACGGAAAACGAAAAGAGAAATGAAAAAAATCGTTTATATGCACAAGAGGATCAGAATTTCAGCCTGATGGAATAGGGAGCTCTATATTCTTGACAACAATTTTTTGTGAATTTTCGGGGTTCAGTTTGGATTAAAATAGTGTTCCAAAGATTGAAATTGCCTTTCCGAAATAGAAAGCTTCATCTTTACATTGGACGCATTGAGATTAATGCATATCGTCACTATTGTGATAATAGTTAGTTTTATGATTCGTCCTTAATTCATTTTATTTGAGTCCGAAATCGGATGGAAAATAGACTTTCAATTATCTTGAAGTGAAAGGCTCGTAGCGTAGGTTATTCTTTTCAAGCTTCAGTCATAATGTCTGTTTTGCTTCATTACAGGTGAGGTCGGAAAATTACTAAAATAGTTTTATTTCAGTACGTTCTCCCGAAGTTCGAAGTGAACATAAAAACTCCTTCATTTATCACTGTCAACGACGACCTTTCGTTACTTGTAGATGCCAAGTAAACTCATTTTTCCTGCTTCTTTCTTCATTTCATCAATCTATGGATTTCTTCTAAATTGGGTTCAGGTACACTTATGGAAAAGGAGTTTCTGGTAAGGCAAAAGTCACCCTACAACTGCCATGGCATAGATGGAATCCGATTCCGAAGCCAATTATTGTGAACGAAGACGGAACCACATCACAGGTAAGCTACCAGTCAACTTCCAGATTCAGCCGTTATGATGTGTCTGTTGAGTGAGTTAGTTTTCTCTCCTTGTCGGCAAGATTTATGCTCTTGTAATTGTACTATCATGAAGGGATTAGATGTTTAACATCGTCAGAGATCTGCAGTCTATCTTGAAGTTCTAGATGTGAGAATAATCTTCTTCACATTGTGCGATGTTCAATTTGTTTATCAAAACATTTTTAAATGTAATTTTTGTTACTCGAGCTCGAAAGTAGGCAGAGAGATCTCAGAGGTTTAAAATTTCTTTTTTCCTACCATCTACTGATGTACATTGATAGCTAAATTCGGATACGCCGGGAGATTTATTCTAAGCTTCAGGTGAGAAGATGTGTTATTAGTTTTGTTTTTACAACAATCTAACTACCAGGTTAGGTTACTGTATCGGACTCAACAGAGCGTATCGGACTCGTTGAGCATGCAGTTGACTTATGTTCTTAACGGTAATCAAGAAGTTTTCGTGAAACATGTCTGTCTATATTATTATTTAGATGATTTATAGTTCGTGCTTGCTTTTTAATTGTGCAGAAAATATCTCATGATTTTAGCTTCATCCTTACAAAAATTTGCGTCGTTGAATTCCAAATGTGATTGAAGCTCTTGGATTAGCGCAGTATCGTAGTAGAGCCTCAAGAGATGTTGTCCACAGTCAGGGCGAGCTTAGAGCGATTGCTAAATAAATCCAAAAAATATCGCTGTATATTTTCAGTTCAAAGTTAGACTTTTCGATTAATTATTTCAGGTTGAAGAAGATTCACAAATCGAACGTACAGTGAAACTCAACAATATGGGCGAAGCAACAGTCGTTTTCACCAACGAGGAAATGAAGAAACATAGGCTTGTGCAGGTTCGCTTTCCTCTTACGATTACTTTTTTGAAACTGAGCTCACATATAGATTCTATGAGTACCATGTCTACTTCTACACTTATAAAATTAGTGAGTGAAGTTCAAGGTGCTCGACAACTTTTATTGTTGTGTCGCCATATGTATCTGGGTTCTTAAATGCGATGCTGTCCAAACCACTGAGTTTTTTCAATCCCAATCCTTTTACCGTTTTCTCATAATCATTGTGCCTCTATATCAGGCTTTTACCGTCTTTAAAATATAATTAAAATTAAAAGAGGGCATCGAAGCTGTCGCAACCAGCCGTCAACGGGTTTGGCTTGATAAGCATATGAACCCAGTCAAGCTTGTAGTTATAGAGCTATCAATATTTATGAAAATTATTCATCTTACTGCTCTTTTAGCAGTGTTATGTGTTATGATTGGTATACGTAAGTATACTGGCTGATATGTAAACCTTGAAATCTCAGGCGTGAGTTGAACTCGCATTTACTCACACCTGGGCGCGCGCCATAACTAAGCCACCGAATTTCTTGATCTGCATAAAAAATGGATGAACAAGGGATTTGGTGGTCTAGTAATGGCAGCGCCCAGGTATGGGTGAAATGAGAGTTCAGCTCACACCTGTGATTTTGAGTTTTTATCACTTAGCATTCTTGTTTTTTTCGTAACATCAGAACGCTGCAATAAAAGCGACAAAAAACACAAATCTTCTTGAATATGGAAGCTGCCAATACCCTTAAAATGCTGAAAAACGGTGCCCTAACTTCTTTCTATGCGATTGATTCATAATTGATTATTTATTCTACAACACCGTCGAATCGTTACGAGTACTTCTTTGGAATTCTGGTCACAATATATTCTTTGGGTACTTTTGTGTTAGACAGCGATAAATGAATAATCGACCTCAATCACTGGGCAGGATTTTTTCATAGGAGTAATAGTAATCATTCGAAAGCTCAAATATGTGAGCGCTCCAAGTAGCGATTTATCGAAAAAGTCTTTTCAAAGCGCTGTAGCTTTCAGAATAAAATTATGTTTCACATGCAGCATGCGTTTTTTTTCTTTATCTCGCTCATACTTCGTTGGACTATACTCCTTTGTTAGACTGCAAGTACTCTTTCGATAGCACAAGTCTCGGAGTGGAAAAGCTTTTTGATAGCACTGTAGGAGAAAGAAAAGATTTGTGCTGTACACCTCACCGGACAGAATTGTTTTTATAGACTGTTGGTAATCATTGATTCCGCAAGTTTTAGTGATTCCAACGCCTTGCCTATTTTCTAGCAAACGGTCTTACTGCAGTGTAGTAGGGAAAATAAGATCGCGTTTTACATGTTTGGCGGCTTCTTTACCGGCTAAACTACGGGCTTGGGGCTGGGCCACCGATTGTTAGCCTGACGTGTTAGACATGTGTAGTGCTTGTTATTCAGTTGGCGATTTTCTTTCCGCTTTGATAGAAATTCCTGATAAAACGATTGGCTCCGACACTGCGAGATCTTCTCTACGCGTTTATATGCTTTTCGTACCTCCAGCAAATTATACGCGTGCTGAAACGAAGGCGCATGACGGGTGTAAAACACAATTTTTGTCTACGTTGTGCGTTGTGTTTTTATGCTATAGCGTTATAAAGAAGCCTTTCACAAAAGCGGCCACGTAGCGCTGTAGCCAGAGATTAAAGCTTTCGAATGAGTTATTGACACTCCTATGAAAAATTGTTATTCAGCAAGTAGGATCGAATAATAATTTGTCGCCGTCCAACAGAAAAGAACTGTTCTTTCTCGTTTCTAATCAGAATTTGAAACGCTTTGACAACGTCATTTGGCTACGTATATCATCTCTGGCATTTCTATATCCATAAATCTTCTATTAAATTTGAACAGATGCGATTTGTCCCTGCAGCGTACCAGAGTTGTATAACGACACAAGAAGTATCACATTTTCTTTTAACGCTCCTTTCTAAGCTAGTAAGAGATTAAGTTTGCAAAAATTATGGAGCGCATTGTACTGTTATCTAGATTTGCTCCTAGATGTGTTTTCAAATAGAAATTCTACGCTCTATTCCGTGGTAGACCGTTCTAGAGAATGTAATTTATTCTGAATCCCAGTTCCACGCTCCAGAGTACCCACACCCATGATGAGATGAAGATAACTCCCGAGTGATAAGTCAGAAATACCCAGTCATACTGAGCGATATGCAAATCTTCAAATTTCAGTCAGGATTCGAACCCGCATTTCACCCTTTCCGAGTGCGCGTGCTAACCATTGCCCTATCGGCACTCCTGTTCTGTCGTCACTTTGCGAAATCAAAAATGCAATTTCTTCTTAATTATAACTTTACGCTAATTTCGTTCTTGCCATATTTGTTCAGTGTGCTTAAGGCTCCGATCAAATCTACAATCGGAGTACCGTATAGGCTTGTATCTAGTTCAACCGTTCTTGATGACTACTTAGGGAGTTTTCATTTAACATACAGGTGCAATAATCAGCAGCTAGTTGTCCAATGAAAGGTAATAAAAAAGTTTAGAAATAAAAAACTGCAATAGATATAAGCGATTCAGTCTTGTGAACTGACGACATCTTTCTTTACGTTACCAAGCAGGAAGCACTGTTTTCAGGATTATGGTGGTGGCAGTATTCGGATCATTGCTACTGTCACTGAGGACTTGACTGATATACAGCGCAATGGCACACAACACGTAAGCATCTGGTCATACCTTGTTCGTCTACCAGATTTCATACAAGCTAAATGATACTGAAGAACAGTCTGGCCTGATTGACTCTTTAGTGAAGTGTGAGATGGGGAAATTTGTGATAGTGTACAATTTTTCCTCTAACTCCCTATTAGATGCAATTTTTGTGAAGCTCGTGCACTTTTTACGAAATAAAAAATATTTCATTGCTGATATTTCGTAGGACTGTCTTTGATCAGATATACAAACGTTTTAGATTTCGACTTATCGCTATGATGTGAAATTAGATGTGGAAAAACAAGGCGACACCTTCAAACCCGGTCTAACGTACAATGTGGTGGTTGCGTTGAAGCAAATGGATGACACTCCTGTGAAAGCTAGTGTACCAAGACGAGTCCAGGTATGCTGTTTTGGAAAGTTGTTATCAATAGGGAGCGAATCAACTGTTAGTGAGCTGATTATCCTTTCAAAAAAAGACCAGTCGCTAATGATCACGATAGAGTCAGTTGAGTTATGAACGATTATCCGCTATATCGATTGATTGATAAATTGATTTCTTGATTGATTGATGCTTATTCAATCTAGTGCAAAGTTGCGGCTGTTGATCACGTCGCTTTTTCACAAAGCTATGTTGATGATAACTCTGTACAGTGATTCTCTAGATTGTTTTGCAGTGAAAATCTTGCAAATATTTTGGATTTATCGATTAACTCGCTGAATTCAGCCTTGATAGAGCGGTGGTAGTGATCTTATTTATAACATTCTCGGTGTTATTTCGACACCGCCTCAGGCTCATCGAGCACTTTTGGGTCGAGATCCTGCAATCAGATTACTCTGAACCCCCAGTGCTCGCGCGAGAATCGATTCTTTCCGGCATTTAATGATACTCGAATACCAACCATCTTCAAGCAGGAACTAAAAGTCAATTATTAAAACTTTAAATACGTTCAATGCAGATATTACGGAGATTACAGGCTGTGATTTAGCTAAACCTAGTAATTGCGAAACTGCTTTTTGTACAGGATTGTTTCTGAAGTTTTCTGCTGCACACTGGAAAATGTCATTTTGGAACCATCTTCATAGCAAAATTTGCTAATTGGCTGCGGATTTATTTCTAATCGTTGTATTGCGCCGCTACTTTCGTATTGAATAAAGCATATTTGTAAAATACCAAAAGAACTGTCAAGCAATGATAGCAGTGTGGATGGATATCTTTCAAAGTCGCTTGCAATATATAGCCCTTTCGTGAGATTAACAAATTTTCCACTTCTCAACTCTTCTAGTTACTGTTACTTGTTGAGATAGCAATATCGTTCACTGTCTGTTGACAAGAACGTTCGGAAGGCCGACAAGTTCAAGCACAGCTATAATCGTCTTAGAATTGATCGTTTAAAGTTGTGTATTACCACTCTTCGTGCATTTTAGCAGCCCTTCCGCTTGGAACTGCAGCTGATTCTTAATCTTTAGAGATGCTATCTTTCTAAAAGATGCGATAAGATGTCTTAGAATTGATCGTTTAAAGTTGTGTATTAACACTCTTCGTGCATTTTAGCAGCCCTTCCGCTTGGAACTGCAGCTGATTCTTAATCTTTAGAGATGCTATCTTTCTAAAAGATGCGATAACTCTTTGTATGCCGACGGTTTTAGAGGTGGCAAGTATGACGAATTCCAGTGGGACTTTGCCATAAGCCTGTGAGGGTATGAAAGGCATCTTATGCTAAATATAATCAGGCTGAGGAAAAAGTTTCTTAATTCCCGCTAAAGGCTCAAAGTTCATCCGTTGATCTAATTCAGAACAACTATAATCACTTTTCAAAATAAAGACCACCATTATCCACGATCTTCTGCCAGCAATCTGCAAACTTCCGCATCTGTTCATGCTAACATTCCTTGAGCGTTGAATCTAAAACTCTTTAAATGCCTCTTCAACTCTATTGAATGTCTCGAATCCGCATCCACGCAGGAAATGTTTCATTGCGGAAACTGGACTATAATCGGACGGCGCCAGCATTTGGACTGTAGGCTGGGTGCGGCAATACCTCGACCCCTCCAATTCATGAGACTTTTCCCGTTTTTTTTTTTGCGGTGTGAGGTTTGACATCGTCATGCTATAACAGCTCGCGTTTTCGATGAATCAATGTTTGGTACTTTCCTTTAAGGCATTATAGACTTTTATTTCTTATTTTTATGAGTTTCTTATGAATTTGAGAAAGCTATCGACATGTACAAGGACGGTTAAGAAAACAGAGATCACTGTATCACCTGTCATCCCGTTGATTGTCGAGTGACTCGAGCGGGTACCAGCAACACTGCGATTTTTACCTATCGCGTGCAAGAGTAGCCCAGTGGGTTCTCCTTGCTCTAGGGATTCGCTGAACATCATATCTTTCTTCTGTGCCTTTCGTCAGGAAATTAGACCATCTAGTCGGTGGTCTTCCCGTAAAGCGCTTGATATCCCGAGGAGTCCAGTCGGTAACGGCCCTCCTCCACCGGTTGTCGTAGAAGCGCATACGTTTTCGACCCACCTTATTTTCGATATCCTGGCGTCTAGGAATCTCTGATCATCGATCGTTGACGTAGGTTAGAACATCGGATCCTCTCTCTCATTTGCGAGATACGGGATACCCCTGGCATCGACCATTCGACTGCACGTTCAGTAACGCCAAGTGATCTTTTATCCTGCTTACGTAGCGACCAAATTTCTTTTGTATACGTTAGGGCAGGAATTATAGGCGAGTTAGTAAGATGGGCATGCAGTCGAATGTTTTGGTCCTCTTCACTACATCCTCGATGCTCTTAAACGTTCCTCAAATCGCTGATATCCTCCTTCTCAACTGTGGAGCTAGGTCGTTCATTATATTGGTTTCACGATCTTGACAGACGTAACTGGAGCATTTGGAGATTTTCGTTCCGGTTAGCTTGAATGGGATATTCAAAACCCATGCGTTCCTCATAAACATCGTTTTGTTAAATTTGGTTGAAGACCAAACTTTCAACAGGCGTTGTCGAAATCGGTTAACATTTGCTCCGCTTGGCTGATGCTTGGTGCTATAAGGATGATATCAGCAGGAAAGCGAAGATGGTTTAATTTTTGAGCGTCAAATTTTACTCTCATATCGCCCCATTCTAATGTTCGCATGACGTTCTGGAGGGAGACAGTGAATAATTTTGGCGAGATTGTATCGCCTATTCAAACCACCCTCCTACGTCAATGGTGATATTGTTGTAGAATGAAGATATTTTGGTCGTAAAATCTTTATAAAGCTCACGAAGAATTATTATGCACCGAGTAGGGACGCCCTGGTTATCCAGAGCTTCTATAACCGCTTCTGTTTCCACTGAATCAAAGGCTTTCTTCATCAATGAAAGTGAGACAGAGTGGTTGTTTGTACTCTCGTGTAACTTCAATGAGTCTTGTAATCGTGTGGTTGGGTTCTGTGGTACTAAATCCCTCTCGGCATTTTGCTTGTTCGCATGGCTGCCCTTCATCTAGTGTTCTGTCAGTCCTGTTTTGAATGACTCGAGTGAAGAGTTAAAGAGAACGGACAACAAGCAGATTGGGCGATAATTGCCTATGTCGTGAAGGTCTCCCGTTTTAAAAACAACACAGTGTTTCTGATTTTCCTTTGAATGCGGACCTTGCATTGTGACAGGTAGTAGGTGAAGAGCCGAGCCAGGGTGTTGAGGAGAACTGGCGGTAGGTTCTTCAGGTGTTCTGGTCTAATCCTGTCTGGACCGGGTGTTGTTTCGTTCTCAATCGAGGATATTGCATGTCGATTTCGGAAGGGAGGACCAGTGGAACGACAGATTGATCCTCTTTCAAGTTATATGACGGTAAGAGGACATGGCTGGCGAAGAGATATGAGTAGTACTGACGGGTGAATTTCACCATTGCCCATCTGGAAGCTGTGTTTGTCTCGTCAGGGATCAAAATGCTAAAAACAGCGAAAGAGAGATATGCGTCAAAATAAACCATCAGAAAGCAACTGCGTCTTATATGGCTCGCACAGATCTCTATGCACCATATGTGCTAATAATATTGCATCGCCATAATTTTCTTCGCATTTCGACACTTTTACCGACTTAATGTTTGGAGATTTCAATCAGCTATCATAATCGATGACATGCAACCATTTGCTAAACAAAGATTGGATCCGTCTCCACCAGAAGGAATGAGGCTGGCGATGTACAAAATCGATGAGGTCATTTTGAGCTGGTCATAGCCTTTGGATTTTCCCACATATCCCCCTTCAGGGCGCAGAAGAGGTAATAGTCTGATGGAGCAATATCAGGGATTTAGGATAGATGTGGTACCGTGGCTCAGCTCAATCTGTTCAAAGTGTGGCGGGTCGACTTTGCAATGTGAATTCAACCGTTATTCTAAAGAATGGCGACACTGAGTCGTTTCAGATGTTTCTCTTGACCTGCTGCGGGCAACTTGCGAAGTTGTTCCTATTGGACATCGCCATTGACTTTCTGCTTGTTGCCGAGCACAACCCAATACAGCACGTCCTGTCAATTCCAGAAAACCGCAAGCATATTATTCCAAGCAAGAGATTTGGGCTTTGATTGAGCTGGCGGGGCTGGCTGCTGGTATCCTGGCCTGGTATTTTAGTATACTGCTAGTATCCTAGTGTCCTATCCCTCAGCTAAAACTACTAGAGTAATCTCCAGTATATGACAGCTTCTGGCGATCAGTCGATTGGAAATAGAAAAATAACCAATAAAATAATCACCTGTCACCTGTATCACCTGTCGTCCCGTTGATCGTCGAGTGACTCGAGCGGGTACCAGCAACTCTTCCATTTTTCCCTATCGCGTGCAAGAGTAGCCCAGTGGATCCTCCTCGCTCTAGGGATTTGCTGAGCATCATATCTTTCTTCCATCGCTTTCGTGAAGAAATCGGACCAACGGGTCAGTGGTCTTCCTTTAGAGCGCTTGACGTCACGAGGAATCCAGTCGGTAACGGCTCTCGTCCATCGGTTGTCGTTGAAGCGCATCACGTGTCCGGCCCACCTTATTTTCGATATCCTGGCGTGTAGAACGGCGTCTCTAATTTTCGATCGTTGACGTAGGTCGGAACTTCGGATCCTTTCTCTCATTTGCGAAATACGGGATACTCCTAGCATCGACCTTTCGACTGCGCGTTCGATAACTCCAAGTGATCTTTCATCCTGCTTACGTAGCGATCAGGTTTCTGCTGCATACGTTAGGGCAGGGATAATCGTCGAGTCGAAAAGGTGGGCACGGAGTCGGATGTTCTTTGTCCTCTTCACTAGATCTTCGATGCTCTTAAACGTTCCCCAAGCCGCTCGTTTCCTCCTGCTCAACTCTGGGGCTAGGTCGTTCATCATGTTGATTTCACGACCTAGATAGATGTAACTGGAGCATTCGGAAATTGTCGTTCCGTTGAGCGTGAATGGGGCATTAGAAACCCATCCGTTCCTCATGAACATTGTTTTCGTTAGATTCAGTTGAAGACCAATCTTTCCACAGGCGTTATCGAAATCAGTCAACATTCGTTCCGCTTGGCTGATGTTTGGTGTTATAAGAACGATATTGTCAGCAAAGCGAAGATGGTTTAATTGTCGGCCGTCAATTTTCACTCCCATTTCGTCCCATTCTAATGTTCGCATGACGTTTTGTAGGGTGGCAGTGAATAGTTTTGGCGATATTGTATCGCCTTGTCGAACCCCTCTTCTTACGTCAATGGTGATATTGTTGTAGAATGGAGATATTCTGGTCGTGAAATCTTTATAAAGCTCACGAAGGATCATTATGTACCGAGTAGGGACGCCCTGGTTATCCAGAGCCTCTATAACCGCTTCTGTTTCCACTGAATCAAAGGCTTTCTTCAGATCGATAAAAGTGAGACAGAGTCTGTCTCTGTCTCAGTAGAATAATAGTACGAAAGAAATTTTAGGTCAACGCAATAGAATGCATACACCCATTTATGCATGATAGGAGATCGTGTTCTTAGCGAGGGCTAATAGTGCTGATATTCTCTGTGTATCTTCAGATGCAGATCTTCGATAAGAAATAATAGTGCTGTACTTGCGCAGCGGTTTACAGTAAAGTATAAGCATTGTTAGATGCTTTCATTTTAATTCCCAAATTGTTCAACATCTGTACGAAGCTTTGCGGCTACCCGTCGCTTGTGGGCTAGTGTTATCTCTTGTTCTATTATATTGTTCTGGTATCCCAAGCATAAGTGCGATTTTTGACGAAATCATTGAAAAAGAAGCAAAAACACATCGATGTATGTCCTAGATCATACAGCGGATATTTTTGATGGAGAACGCATGGGTTCGTTTCTAGGTGACGACATTCTTCAATTATCCGTTCAATCCTGACTTACCGACGCAGCATGAAGATAAGGAGGTAAAGATCGTGGATCTCGATGCTCACGGAACTACCGTACTCGCACTTCAACCACCTCTCAACTGCACCAGTGCAAGGATTGAGGTTGGCCCAAAATCGAATGATTTATAAAAGTAATTACTGAATAAGTTTTTCGTATGAATTTGGCACATGAGACTTCTTCGTTCAAAAAATAATCGCCAATATCGGAAAGTCGTGAAAAATTCTTTTTCATCTCATGTTCGCTTACTGATTACTTTCGTGAAAAAATGATCGTACCACTGATCATTCTAATGTAAAATGAGTTCAACATTTCAGTGAGTTTATTCTCTAAAACTATGCTGAAAATACACTTGCGAAACAAATGAAATCAATTTTGACTCAAATTGGGACTAAGTTGTAAATGAAATAGATGGAATCATTATCCGGGTGCATTTATCCCCGTTATATTCTTTTATGGGATTACCCAAATTCTCATGCAATTTTATCAATAGATTACTGTAGTACGAAAAATTTTTTATCGTAGGCTCACTACGATCGCACTGGTAAAGACAATTTCACCAACGCTGTCATCTACAGCAGTTTATACGTGGAAGCCGGCAAGTCGCCATCGAACTCATTCCTTCAACTAATAGCCGACAACGAAGGTGCTGTCGATGTGGGCAAGACGCTCTCGTTCTCAGTAAAAGCCACTGAACCCATAACTGTTCTTACTTATCAGGTAAATTTTTTATCGTTTCACTCCAAATTTTTACTTAACTAATTACTACACGGATGCGTGTGTCGCAGTGGTTGGAAGTGCTTTGCAAAACACACGTGGTCGTTGGTTCAATACCGTCTTTAAAGCTTACTAAACCTTCCATCGTCCTCAAAGTCGGAAAATTGATATCAGGCCAATCTGAGAGGATAGCAGCCCTAATGCGATATATTAGTAAACCACCCTGAGTTCTTGCAAAGGCTAAATATGCATTCAGCCCACCTCTAACAAATGGATAATCTTAGTCGGAACAGCAGTTGATCGATCATACGGCTCGATTCGCAGACGACGCTCGATTTTCGTAACCTGATCAGAGTTTTATCTTCTCATTGTGAAAAAAAAACTCTAGGTTTTTGGTGTAACTCTGATATTCCATGATGTTTTCTACACGTTCTCACTCTTTGGTCAATATATAACTTTTACGGAAGAAGAAAATTTCGTGAAACATGATTTCTTTTCGTTCTTACAACGTCGTATGAAGGTCTTTTTAGAAATTCAACCTAGTTTCACAATCTCTAGGATTTATGCTATCAATCAATTAGCGAAGTTTTGCTAAAAATCACTACTTGCCCCAGCCGAGCAAAAAATGCTTGTCGTGTGTGAAACGTATTCTATTTTCGCCCCTACAACGCAGTGAGAGGGCCTTTTTCAGATGACAAGCACAGTACTGAAATTGCTGAGATTAAAGCTTTCGAAAGTTTATTGAAACTCCAGGAAAATAGCTGTGTCCCAACGCAAAAAATCTTTAAATAATCGTGTGCCTGGCGAGGTACATGGCGTCTCGAAGACGTTAATTTAGTTGAACGCATTGCTTCCTGCGATTTATTAGTGACAAGAGCTTTATTCTCAAACAGTTGTCACACACTGGGGGAATAGGCATTCCAACTGGAATGCTTTGTTAGTTTAAAATGAGAAACTATTCGGAAGCTCAAATAAAAAATTAAGGACTTTGATGTTAGAGTAGCTTAATAATGATTCTTCTGAACAATGTGAACCCCTGCTTAATCCTTATTTGGATAATATCGTTCCGAGATAGGTGCATGTCCATATTACCTTTTCCGTGAACTCGCCTGATGACGAGAGCAAAAGTACAAGTGGAGCATAAGGTGGCCATGAATGTTAGTTCACTATTAGTTTACGAATGGAAGTGTCGAATTTCAAAAGACTCTATCAGCAAACAAAACCTCTACTGTCAATCGAGATTCTTTAATCAGACGCATTAAGCACTTTGATGAGGTGAATAAATTGCTACAAACCACTTACTCATAGTTGAGTCTTTTTCGTTCACGGAAAGAAACTGATATTCCAAGTTTTTAACAATGGAATTCAGATGCTTTTGAAGCCCCCTATCTAAGGTCAACACCAACTTTAGTAGACTGTCTAGACATTTCGACGAATAGAAAAAAACCAGTAAGCCCCAACCAGGGCAGATGAGCCTCAAGAACTATGGAGCTATGAAATGTTCATAAATTGCTATTCAAAACGGTTTTTTTTAATCGTAAATGTGAAAATGTGGTTAGAAATTAAAATCTATTGGATGTTATCTATTCTTTTCATTGTTACGTAAATGCTCTATGGAAATGAAACAGTGGAAAACGCGTTTGTCTACTTTTTCTTTTTTTCTACTTTTAGTAGTAGTTTAAATAGCTTGAATCTCAATTTCAACGCTGTACCTGGTTTTTGAAAGGGACTACCTAGATAAAAATAAAACTGTGTTCAACAGTCCTAATTGTTGTTAACTTTAAGTTTTTTTGCGTTTTGAAAAAACATGGACTTTCCACATGACTTTGACTCTTCATTTAATAGCGGGTCATTTAATATAAAAATGGCAATTCCAACCTCCAGAGCGAAAGACCAAACGTTTTTCTACATTTGCAATGCAAGATACTTGGGAACCTCTGCGAAACTAAGAAAAAATCTGGAATAAATAACAGAAGTACACGCGAAACCTGGCCGAATGTGAAGCATGAATTCATTTTTATTGCTACAGCTCATCAAAAAGGCTTTTTCGGAAAAATTGAAATTCTCCAGATTTGAGCTGGCGAATTACCTACTAAACTCTAAAAAAACAGGACACGTATTTTTCCCAAAACGTAAAAAATGCGTGGGGAGAACGAATTGGGGAGAAGTACCCTTTTCTTTCATGTTCACACATGATTCTGATATGTTTAGGTGATGTCCCGTGGAGCTATGGTACTTTCCAAGGAAAACTGCTGTGAATTCGGACCACACTACGATCTCTTTCACGGCTACTCACGACGTAAGAGTGTTTTGAATGTCGTGAAACTGAAAAAATTTGAAAAATTTTGAAAATATGGTTCACGTTCTCTATTGCTACGTTATATATTTCAATAGGCACATAGAATTGTATTGTGAATTTAGATGGCACCCAAATCGAGATTGGTTGTCTATGCTATTCGGCCGAGTAATCACGAGATTCTTGTGGATGCTACCGACTTCAAGGTGGACGGATTGTTCCGCAACAATGTGAGTTTATCAATTCTTTTGAAGCAATAACAATCAATTTTCCTCACTCGTGTTAAACGGTCTGTACATCTCGTCTATTTGAGTGTGTTCAAATCGCTTGGTTCTTGTGGAAAACTTGCGCGTCCTTAGGAAGCAGACATTATCTGGACTGAAAGTAATTCTGTTAAGTAGAGACGAGGACGGATCCAGAAATGTGCTCTTGCTTTTTGTTTGTACCGAATTGATATACACAGATGTGCGCGAAAAGTTCCCTCAATTTTTTCAGATATTTAAACAGCAATAAAATATTGCAAAAGCAAGTAAATTCATCAGTTGGAAAAATAATTACGTTTATAGTCCAACAATCAGAATAATAAACGAAAAAAGTTCATAACAAATTCTCAAAAATTGCCTCCTTTGACCTTCATGCGTCTACGGAGAAGCTTTCGAAAATTTCGTCCCAAGCGCGTGTCAAAACCATTCTAAGCGCTCTACTGTAGTGTAACAAGTAGACGAGACTCTTTCCTCCATCATGGACACAAGGGAAATTCCATTAGGTTGAAATCTAGCAAGTTTGACGGCCAAGTGTCCGTGCCCCACAAATCTGGAAACTGCTCTTAACATATGACAATCGTTGAGCGGGCCGAATGCGCAGGAGCATAGTTCTGCTGGAGCGTAAATCCATCAGCGCAAAAGCGTCAAGTAGTTAAAGTATCCGCACGCCCATTAAAACTTGCTGCTAGTAGCTGACAGCGTTCATTCTTACATTTGTGTTAATGAGGACCAACGGCATCTTTTCGATGACGCGAATGCCAGCTCAGACCGGAAAATGACTTCGGCCCATGATTTACGCCACTACGGACTTCTGCTCACCCATCTTGATGAGTTGACGTCGATTCTGGCGATTGTGGAGTGATTCAACCATTAATTTCAAAAAAAGAATGCTCTAAGCCTAAACGAGGTTGTTACGCCAGGATCATACACCGGTGTTTCGGAGGTTTCGGCCTCCTCGTCAGTGACCCCCGCCCCACATTAAGCCCTGCACTGAAGCAAGGAGGGATGCGTATGTGGTGTTGGCACAGTGTACAAAGGACACTGGTCCATCACCACCTCTCAGTCGATGTTTTTTGGCTGCCACTCTTTTTGGCTATATATATATGATACGTATGTGTACACATGTTGTATTTATGCGTATATATGTTATGCATATATATATATGTATATTTGTAATGAATATTGATGTAAAGTCCGAGAATTGATGACTAGAGATGCTTTAGAGCACAAATGATCATTGCTTCAATCGTTCTTCCTACTGACCAAATGTCCCTTTCCAAGAAAACAGGAAGAAATTCGTTACCAAGGTTTATTTGGAATAGATTCGTCACTATCCATTATAGGGGTAATCAGCTAGACCAGCGACATATATAAGAAAATGAAAGACCTCGTATGGTAACCGAAGTCGCCGTTAAAACCGAGGAACCTCGTGAATGACTGACGAGAAACAGAGAAACGAATTTTTTCGTACTTTTGGCAATATAGTCTCTATAGGTTTCTTTACCAGAAAAAGTTTAAAAGATAGTTATCTTTACCATAACAAGGAATGGAGATAAAAAAGTCCAGAAAGAAATTGACCGTTATTTTTCAATCACCCACTGATGTGATAGATGTATGCGATTACGGAATTTCAAAGTCTGACTTATCATATTCATTGTGACCGTAGCTTAAGCAAACATATACCATTTCCATTATAGTGCTTTTTTGCAGTTTCATACGCTAATTGAAACCGCTTTTGATTTCAGGTTACCCTTGGTGTGGACAAGACCTCCGTCGAACCGGGCGAATCGGTTTCATTCAAGGTTTACCGCCGATCCAGATTCCTTCGTTGCATTGCTTGTTGTCGATCAGTCCGTACTCTTACTGAAATCTGGGAACGATATAACACCACAGATGGTCTGTTCTTTTTTCTTATGTTTTTCTTATTGTTCGATCTTATTTGAGCTTTTGTAGTTCAGTAGTGAATCCACTAAAATTCATCGTTCAAAATAAAAAACCATGGATCAAAGATATTCTATTGCCTAGACTAACTTGCAGACATTTACAGTGAAACATTGATAAGACTGTTTTGAAGCACTCATAGCCTTCCGGCAAATCAAATCTGTGTTTTCAATTTCCAAGACTTGCTCTAATTTTCGATCTTGGAAGGTTGGAAGAGCTGGGTTGACCGAGGTGCATGATCGGGCTGTCGTCGACGTATGTTTAACAGAGTTCTCTGAGCTCTGCTTAACACTCGTCAACATATCATGTCTCTTTATATATCCGTAAAGTATTGAGCTTGCGGCGTTAATCAATCCCTGAGGGTTTGCGCCATGCGTTCGCCTTCAATTTTGAACTTCATTTAATGTGATTGAATGCATTTCTGGCCTTTACAATGATTCACGGTGGCCCCCCGCTCTATCAAGTCAGTGCCGCTTATCCTCCCAAACAAGTCTGAGACCAACCTGGTACCAATTTACTGACCGCGGATGGATGGATGGCTTGGTGAGCCATGAGTGCGAGATCAAACCATTGACCTCGTATGCGACGCAGAGCACCTCTAACCACTGCGCCGCATGCGCTGGTTGTATCCACAGTCATAAAGAATTTTTTAATGTTCATGTTGTGACCATTTTTGAACTGAATAATTGTTTTTGTTTGATCTATAGCTACTAATCATATAGACATTGTTAAATTTTACAGGTGGAGAATGACATTGAGGAATATGACACAACGGGATATGGTGACGGCGGAGACTACCGCCCATGGGAAGGAGGAATTGCAAGACGAAGAAAAGCATGTTGACATTTTTATTACTTATATTAAAAAAGAGGCATCCCTATTCAAAATCACAAGCGTATAAAATTTCAAAGACTGGTTTCTTTGGAACGTTTGCCGCCTTTGAAAGAAGCGATAATTAAGCGGCGAATAATTAGATAAATGTTCAAAATAGAAACAATTTTTACAGAGGTCACTCTGGAATCCGTGGTGGGGAATTGGTGGAAAAGATGCGGCGAGTACTTTTGAGGTACGCCTAACAAATGGAAATTAATGTAAAATTCTATTATATGTTTTGTCACATTCAGCTAATTTTCCGTGAGGACGTTTTGTTTTTTCAGAACGCCGGATTAATTGTTCTTACTGATGCATATTTGTATCGTCAACCTGAATCACCAAGTACGTTGGAATATCTATATTTTTGTAGATTTCTCTTTTATTTTGTTTGAATAAGCTTTTGAGAATGATCGTGAAACGCTCAAGCTTCCGTTGATCATTATTTTTTCACGGCTGACAAAAATTCTGAGTATACTTAACCCCTTGAGTCTCAAAGGGCACATATTTGTGCTATCGTTTCAACGTCGCGCGTCGGGACTTTCTACAACGCATGGAGAAATGAGAACTATTACATCATCATTGTAACGCGCTGCGCTCGCCACACAATCGCGCCGTCTGTGGCGTGAAAAATTAACGTGGGGACTCAAGGGGTTAATGATGATGAATGTAGTATTTGTACTTCTCTTCGGGCAAAAGCTGTTCTGAGGAGCGTTACACGATTGTTTGCATGTCGAACAATTCATGACATGAGTATCACCTGCTTGTTTGTCTCTATCGCTGACGAAGGAGCGTTTCTCATTTCTGACGTGATGACCTTATAGCAAGCAAACAACCATGAGATCCACGTTGTCAATTGTTCGTCGCCAATGTTATTTACAGATTAATGTGTAGAATGCCTTTATTAATCAATATGTGCTGCTTTGCCTGGCTTATCACACATAACACTTAACTATCTCTTATTATGCTTAAACTAACGATGCACCTTTGTTTTTCCTATAGATAGAACTCCTCTTTTCTAAAAACTTCTTTCGTCCTATCAATCTTTTTGAAGCCGTCACACTGTTCATAGGGGGAAAAATCTATTTTTGACCTTCTCTTTGCTGCAGCACAGATTCTTTACGAAAAAAAAATTAGGGCATTTACTAGTTTATAGGCGCCCAAATGGTCGAATGCGTTCCCTTTCCCGTGGTTTCCATGGTCCAAGATTAGTGCAATGAATTTTTAGTTATCAACCTCTTCAGTTTAATTCTGCCGTATTATGAATGAAGCGTCGCTGCTATGCCAAAAATCTCTGCGTCATATAAATGTGGCACATGGGTATGATAATGAATCACTCGCCTTTCGCTGATGCCTTTCCGCCGTCATTTCACATTCAACTTACCGTCACAAAGGACAGAAATCGTTCAGCATGTACACAATGAGGCTCGTGCTCTTCACTCTTGTCCTTTATTCTGTCGTCAGCTACTGCAACTCCTCTCACCTTTCGTTCGGTAGCTCATGTCAGGCTATTTGTTCTTAGTGTTCGCACAAATGGCTCAAATACCCCAAGCCGGAATCGCCATTGACCGACTCGCCGAAATCACCAAACCGGCCGGTTTGGTTGTCGTGCGCACCAAGTTTCCGCAAACATGGATCTGGGACACTACTGACGTCGAGTTTGTGACCTATCACATTTTATTTCTGTTATGGAACACTTTGAACAAAATAGCCTATAGTTAAAGACACTATATGGAAAAAATTCAACTATTATGCAGACGATTCATGTTTGGTAATATCATCGAATTCTAGTACGAAAATATCATTTGTACAAGTTTTATGTAAGAATCTCATATTTATTCGTTTACAATGTGAAATCTTTCTCAAAAACACACACAAATCAGACGTGAAACGATGTGTTATACGAAGAGAAATGGAAGAACATCAGATTAAACTAAAACTACTGTGTACTCAGGCGCCTTAAGGAAATTTCCGTAAACTTCTGTTATTAGAGAACATCTTTGAATTTTTTCTTGCTCAAAGTAAATGACATTTTATATGAGAATTACTTGCTGTAAATAATAGGCCTATTTACTCACTCAAATAGTTAACCACTTTTGGTGCCGCCAGCTGATAACTTACCTTTTTTTGCATAACCTTTCGGATATGACAGTGGCACATGATCTGCGCCTCACCGCGCGCGGCATCACTAAGCACTTTGGGTATTACGGACCGTACCGCACGCGGTCAGGCGAAGCAGGAGGGCGTGTCCCTCCTGCCCAAAGGGTTAAAAACTCGTGCACATCTGCTTGTTTATCTCTGCCCGGAACTATCGCACCCCTCGGACAAGTCTTCGCATTCGATTTGAAAATCGCATGTAAATGACGGAGTAAATTAACGCACAAGTGTTAGATATCAATCATACGAGACAGATGGCGCTTTTATTTTGCGAAGCTGTTATGATATCTCAGTACTTCATGATTTAAATGTACATTTACTTACACCAATTAATCAATTCTTGTGGGGTTGTTTCTGGTTGTAATTGTACTATCCGTATCTGTAACTTCAGCTTAGAGTCCATTTTAATGCCGCAGCACTTAATAGATGGAAGTAATAGCGAAGTGCATTCGTAAATTATCACCGCATTGACTATGTCGATAACAATGAACGTCATCGCCATCATCATCATCATCGCCACTAGCCTCGTTGTCTATCACTTTTCTGTATCATCACCTTCATCATTATCGTCTTCTTTATTACATCGTCTTCGAAAAAATTGTTACAGTGCGCGTATTTTTTACGCCTGTTATGGCACCGGCGCCAGTGACGTTCGCCGATGCAGGCGTCGAAGCGCAGCCACCACAGCCGACGACGATTCGTCGCCACTTTCTCGAAACCTGGCTGTGGCTTGATCATTTTAGCAAGTAAGATCGTTTCTTATTCGTAGGATGTATCAAGGTGAGTTGGCAGGAGATCACAAAACTTCGAACGATTGATGTCACCCAACTGAGGAAATCTTTGGATTTACGCCGCCAGAATATAAGGACATTGATTCAGTGTGTCGTTTGACCCAAAATACATTGTCTGGTCAAGTGAATATATTCTATGTTGCTTTCTGTACAACCTGCTGTCATTCTGATATCTTACTGCAAAATAACTTACTGATGGTTTACCCTTTCACATGTACAATCTATTATTAATCTTAGTTAACCCTTTCACGATCAGCCAATCACAGCGTGGCTGGAGCTTATCATTGCAGCGCGATTTCTAAGGTACCGAAATCTGCGTACAGTAGTCTAAGGAGCGGAACAGTGGTTTCCTGGAATCGCCGCCCTAGTGTTCAGTACTATTTTTCTTGTTTTAAGCGAAAAAGAGAAATTTTGATCTAGAAATAATTTTTAGAATGCGCTGAAATCCGTGAATGCGGGTTTAAAAGACACATGTATGTGAGGTAATCAACACATATGGTCGTGAAAGACCTAGTGTGTCGCATTATTGAGTGGCCAGGCACTACGAAAGCAAAGAAATATCACAACTGCACCCTTATTTCTTTACAACAAAAAAACTCTTTGGTGAAAAAATTTTTGAAACAGTTGTCACATTGCCTTCTACTTGAGTTCCCTCACAATACACCTTACTTTCTCCTTACAGTACGAAAGGTGGCGGTTATGACGAATAACAATAAAAGATTGATAGCACTCTTCGGAGATAACTAGAATCTAATTCACTTAGCGGTGGCTCGTCTTTGGGAAGACAGTCATGAGCGATACCGTCATTCAAGCTAAAAGCGTAGAGAAATTCTTTGCCAATTTCTATGATTGCTTCACCATTATTCAAAGTACATCCTTCACCAAAGTGCAGAGGTGTGAAACACTTAATCAAGTCGTAAGACTCGAAAAGCTTCACTTGGTATGGATCGTGGATGAAGAAATCATGATCCTTTTATAGGGAATAGTTGCTTATAAGTGGTGACTGCACCTCGTCCAGGCTCTAGCACGTCTTCGTTTCAATTTGTTGTCATACAAGTAATTCGTCCGTGAAAGTGATCGGACTCGTATGGAGTACTGGAATCTCATGCAGAGGTTGTCGTTGATATTTGTCAATCTGATAGAAACTTGCTATCCTGAAACTAGGATGCCAGGAAATGTAGTGGTTTATGTGACCCTGTTGTTTCTTGTCATTTGACATGTCAATAGAGCAAATTCAATACATCTGGCAATGTACTGAGAAGAACTCATCTAGTAAACCGCGTACTGTCATCATCACGCCAATCAGCTGAAGTGGTTCTCTTGTTCCGTTTTTTGTGTGGATTAGTATCTCACTGTAACGCTGAGTGCTTGTACCGTATCAAAGAGTTCTATACACCTCTAGACCTCCGCAGGTCACTGTAAAACCCAAGCACGCTTATTTACATCTGTGACCTTACGGATGGACCTAATGGAAGGTTCATCTCTCAGTGTTGCTCAACGTTGGAGGCTTCATTCTTTATTCCCTACCACCTATTCTCAATGAGTACTAGTTGTACATTTTGTTCACTTCGAAGCGCGATGGTCGTTTTGCGATATATGAGCTGTGGCCATTGATTATTAATTTGGTATAGTAATCAAATATATGTGTTTGAGAACAAAAGCGGATCTTCTTAAAAGGAATTTGAAGCATGATAGGATGAAAGACGCTTTCTTGTCAATGTCGCATGCGTTTTTTTTGTTCCCTTCCATTTCAGAGTGAATTTTGCTGAGCTTCGTCTCACTTATCTAGCTAACCTTCATTAGTGGCTGATAGGCGAACATTAGAATCAGATTAACTATCTAGTTTTGGAGTTTGACGAAGAGTTTGTTGAAAATGAATTCGCAAGTCATCATCGAATTCTGAACATGCCAACGCCAATGGCATTTACGGCGAACTATGACGCGAGCCCATATTTATCGGCGAAAATCCGTTCGAGGTTCATGGAAACTTGGATCGTCGACTCGCTCAACACTGAGTAGGTTAACTGCAAGCTTATGGGAAATATTGTTAGCGATCCTTTCACCACTTGTTTACACGAGCGAATTCACCTTCATTATTTTCTCAATGTAAGGTCCTATAATCATTAAGTCTGAAGTTGTAGGCATCTATTGTTTTTTCAAATTTTATATCTTAGTTCCAGAACTTTCAAGTTCCTAGCTTCCAACTCTAAGCATAAATTATTCAGCATATAGTAAATCTCATTGGTAGGAAAAGTCTTTAGTAACGATGTGGGGGTCTTCGTAATTGCAGTAGTTCAAGTGAAGTGAAATATCGCACAAAGAAAAGTAGCTCACTCGGCAGCACCCTTTTATAAATGAGTTTTGCGCTTATTTCATTCTAGCTAGTATAAATTCGACGCATGCCTTCATAGAAACAAGCAATTGTTAGTGGACACTTAATCAAAAAGTCGTGTCCATTTTTGAATGTACAGTTTTTCTATTTCGAGGTGCTTCTGGAACAATGTTTCATCTATGCCGCAGCTTTCATTTATTGTTTATAAAAGTGAAACAGTATTGTAACAATGTAATAGCTGACGTGTCGGCGATTTCGCCTTCTTCGGAGCTTGGAAAAGCCAAATTGACATGTAATCCCGCATTGATTCACAAACAGCGGAAAGGAATCAGCAGTACTGGATGGTGGTGATCACTTTGTATAACTAGACAAACGACTACCAACTTGACTATGTAAGCTAGATGTGCAGCGGTCTATAGGGGAATCGAATTCTCACTATGTACCCAGATGATTTGATCGGCGTCAATAAAGATTTGAGGGCGAGGAGGATTGTTTTGTAGTTTTTCGTCTAAGCTTTATTCGTTGTGCTAAGGAGAATTCTTCCTAATTGACGGTATTGCGAGAAAGATTTTCAAATCAACCCGACCCTATTTTACAATAAATCTAACCTACTACTCATGCACATTCATAGCAGATGCACTAATGCAGTTAGTCAATGATTGTTATATTAGAACGCTATTCTATCAGATAGAAATCTTTCCTTTACTTTCGTTTCCAGCAATTCTAAGCGCGGCCTCTCGGCTTTGTCGATATCTTACATGAAGCATATCGCGCGTGCGTTACATTTTCGTTCTTTCTTCTATTCTTTTTTGCTGAAGCAGCTTTTGTTTCTCTCTCTTTCCATGGGAATGTGTTTGCTGTAGTGTCAGCACAAGCTCTCTGTTAGCCTCTTCATAGTTAGTTCTCGCAGCCACAGAAAATAAAGAAGGAAGAATAGTCTCTACAGTCTTTATGGATGGAGGCGGCTTCACGAACGACTTAGTGATGCAACGGATGCCAGCAGATATGGAGGTGAAATTGTTGTCGACATCGGCTGCACCATCAACGATCAGAATTCGATCCGAATTTCCGGAAAGTTGGATCGTCACCTTGCTTGATGCCGAGTGCGTGAGAATCGTTGGAATATTCATAAAGCAGAATATTAAAAAACGTCAGTTATGTAATACGCATGAAGAATGCAGATATCATATGCAACATCTGAAATTATTACTGCATGAGATCGCTTTTAAAAATTCCGAAGCATCATCCGAAGACGTGTGTAGTACTTTCCTCAACTATTAGTTTCTGTTTCAGTTTTTGCGATGTTTTACGATTTAACTCTGTTTTCATTCAAGTTTTGTAATGCAACTGAAATTTTAGAGCTTAATCTAAAACCTTTTCTTCATTTTTTTGATCCTCTAGTTAATTAGGGAGTAGTAATGTTAGTCAGTTTGCAAGTTTAGTGTGAAAACAAATATATATATATATATATATATATATTCATGTATATATGTATATATATGTACTATATGTAAATAAGTTTATATGTTTATATTGTTCATATCATATTGTTTATATATTTATTTATTATTTTATACAATTATTTATCAGTTTATATATTTATTTATTTATTTATTTTTGTTATATTGTTTTTTTATTGTTTATATTGATATTGTTTAATGTTTATTTTTTTGTTTATATTGTTTATATGTTTTATATGTATATATGTTTATATATATATTTATATATATATATATATGTATATGTTTTTGCTAACATCATAATACTGCGAAATAACCAGTAGAAATACCATAATTTCGAAGTATTATATATAATAGTGGCTGTCAGCTTAACGGGATTTATAAAGCGAAATCGCATATCCGACCAAACTTGTTAAAGGTTGGTGGCTGATAGCTAACATAGAGATGTTGAAGAATGAGGGGTTGGGGAAATGTGCCTCGGTGGTGTAGTGGTTAGAGCACGCGTCCCCGGATAGGATGAAACGCGAGTTCGATTCCCGCCTGAGGCCGTGTTTTTGCTCACCACTCAATTCTCTAAGCTATATAAGTAACATCATAACACTGCGGAAAAAGCAGTGGAAACACTGTAATTTCGAATTAATGTATATATATATATATATATATATATATATATATAATACGTGCGTATATATAAGCCTATGTAAACTGGTGGGTCGTTTTGCGCATCTCTGGAACGGTTGAGCATCCAGGGAAGCTGAATTTTTTGGAAAATCAACTCAAATTCTATCTTGCTTAGTGGAAGTTTCGTATTCGTGAAAGTTTCTCTATACGATTTCCGTCAGTTGTCGCTACGTCTTAGAATAATTTCGGAATATCTCAGGGAGTTTTGTGAAAGAAGGCGAGGTGAGCTGTCTTATTGTAAACAGCATTGTGAACTTTGCTGCGAGGTCGCCAACTTTTCTACCAGGTTCATCTGAATAAGTAGAAAACGCTGTCTCAATACATTGGTAGGTTACCACGGGCGATTATAAAGGTATTCACTCATTTCTGCGATGCTACGAGTAAAATTGATTGAAGGCAAACGACTCATTAATTATCCTCCATAAATTTTCGTGCCTGAATCATCTAAAGGTATCCTTCTTTTCGTTTCGTTAAAAAAATCATGTGGCGTTGTTGCTCATCTCAGTGATTTCCATCCTGTCATTTTGTCAGTGTGATCATCTTCCAAACTTTGTTCAAATACTAATGGGTTATGACAAGTATTAATTTTCATAGTAACGAGTAATTAATGCTGTTAAAAGAAAACTCAGTTGTGACGGCACCTGATCAGTCGATTCGCGAAAAGCGCGCGATTTTCGTAACCTAGTTACAATTTTTCGTTGTTCTGAAAAAAGCTAAAAGTTTTCGATCATTAAGGTTCTAATATAAAACCCTTTTCAGACCTAAGTTGAGCAGAAAGAGCGCACCGAGCGTGAAAAGCCGCGGTTTTAGCATGATTGCGTAGCAGCCAATGCACTAGTTATAGTGATGATCACGCAAGGTTTAGAACATAGCCCCTCGAACCTCAAACTTGAATAATTGAACCTTCATATACATAACAACACCGCCAAAACGACGTATGAAAACAGTGATAACGATAAAGGCCGTAATGCACAATGTAATGAGCAATAACAATAAGAACACCCTGACAAAGTTGAAGTGGTGGTTTGGTGGATAAGCAGTGAGAGCAAGAACACTATCGTGAGCGCTGTGAAGCTCTTGCGATGAGGAAATAAGGTAATAAGCTACCTGTGAGGAATGTGTGACGGCAATGATGAATGTGCTAGAAGACTATAATAATTAGGTACGGTAACGATTGATCTGTCAGGTACAGTAGCGAGAAATGTATGAGAAGACTGTAATGAACGATAAAGCGTTCTCGAGACACTGAACGTAAATCGTTCATTAAGTGTTGAGCGTGGGGCATCCTAGAACGTGGAGTGTCCTTGTCACCATGAGTGCGGAGCATTCTTGATTCCATGAACGTGGATCGCCCTTTAACTATCAACCGTGGATGTCCTCGTGTCACTGAGCGTACGATATCCTCTAACCATCGAGTGTGGAGCGTACTTGAGCCATTACGCGTGGAGCCGATGACGGTGACGGCCGCTTAGCCGAGCTGACGATGGCGGGTGTGTGATCACGCTGTCGGTGGCAGCCGTCACCGATGTACGTCGGAGTCCGAATAACCTGGTGTTGGAGGAGCCCTCTAATGTTGTGTTATACCATGGAGCAATGTCTATTTCTCGAGTGCGCGAGAGGGCGGGGCAGCCGCCTTGTTGACGAGTGGATAGAAGAAAGTTCTCTTCTCATTTTCATGGAAGAAAGTTCGACTTTGTCGACAGACGGATCTGATGGTTTGTGGTCATGTGAGTGCACGCTGCCCGGAAAGACGGGTAGCTGTTTTGGTCCATAGTGGAAAAGCCATCTTCTATGTTAGGTTTTTCTGACGCTTTTGTGATTACTCCTCACACCGTGCCTCGTCCCTACAATAAAATAAGCAGGTAATAAAAGTGTAGGAGTTTCAGTAGCGTGTTAGTACGTTTTAGCGTTCCGACAATGCGTCACTTGTAGGAGTCAGTGGCGTTTGCCTGTGAGAATAATTTAGATGCAGCAGCAAATGTTCCAGTATCTTTCGACCTAGCATAGTAGTCAGAGCTTGTGTGTTACTCGTTGAGTGTGCGTTGAATGTAAAATGAGAACTGAATTTTCCTGCCATGCGAGTCTTATATGATTTATACAAGTTGCGAACAGTGTAGATCGCGACAAGGAACCAGACTTTTTGCCTTGACAAGCAAACCTGAGTAATTAAACCAATAATGCCTCAACAGCATGAATAAAACAGCGAATAATAACAACGATAACGAGAAAGACGATAATGAGATTTTGCATTAGCCTGTGAAAAGTACACCAGCGCAGCACTGGCTGGCTGCTATAGGAAACACGGTTTAGATGCCAATGAAAAGGCTCGAGCCTCTGAATAGCGCTGAAACATGGCCCAGCTGAAGTGGGAAATAGGAGTCGAATATTGTTGCGCGAGAACACTGGCCAGTTAGGGTAGGAAACACAACCCTGCTAGTATGACTCACTTCAGATGCAGCGAATTAACTATATGTGTATGTAGATAGATCGACATTCACAAGTATGCGAGGCAAGAAAATAGTATTTTTCTATGGGAATGACTGATATAAAAGTAGGGTAAATTTCTTCCAGGACTGCTGCAGATAAAAACTGCCTCAAAGACAGAGGTGCTGTCATTGGTTACACAACATCTGAAATGGTTTCTGAAAAACCTTGTCTTTATTAAGATATCGCAAGGTCGTAGTCTAATGGTTGTGATACTTGTTTGCGGTGCGGGGCGAGGTATCAAAATAAGTGCATTTTAATATAACTAATGGCATATAGAAGTTGCAGTAAACTTTCTTTACAGCTCTACATTACAAAGAAAATAGAGCAATTGTTCGCTTATTCTCTAAGTGTTTCTTCATTACCAACTTTCATTATGTTTGCACAAAAATGTAAGCTGTTTGATGCAATTCATTCTTGACCACGTTAATTTTCGTTGCGGTATTCAGCTACCTCATGGTACCTGTCTCTCGAGAGGTAGCCCGGGATTTTCGCGAGAGCATGTGTCGTAGACTATAAATGCTTTACGATGATTCTCAACGGCCACCACCGTTACTGCTCGCGCCTGCACCGCCCGCGTACGATCAGCGTCGGCGCTCAATGCGCGCGAAATTTCCTGAAAGTTGAATCGTCGTTTCAGTAGAATCCGAGTTAAGTATTGTCGGCTTTTTGATCACAACACACAACATTCTTTCATGGTAAAACTAGATTAGCACAACACCCACAGGTGTCATAATGAAGTTACGGTAGTGGCCTGTATGACACTTCTAAGCATTATTTGAGTACGAAGAATCAAGCGTCTTCTAGCGCGCAACAAAATCTAAGATTGGACATTGTTGTGAGAGTGTGTGGACATTGTTGCGAGGGGTAGAAACTCTGTTACACTGGCATAGCTGGAAATGCAAAAGATTTAATCTATGGACAAGTAATTAATTTCTTTGTAACAATCCAGAAATATCACTGCTAATAAGACTTGCGGTAGTTATACCTTTTATCCTAAATATGTCGTTCACTTCGTTATAATTACGTGCTTCTTCTTTTTGAATGAAAGCTCTCGATCTGCTCAGAAGGCTAAATTTCTTTGATAAGGTTGCTATACCAGAACACTAACATCAATTCTTGATTCTAATGACATCTGTGTAGCTTTCGTTTATTCAAAAATACAGCAATTATCTTATTCGGTAAAATCCAAACGCTTTAGTTACAACTCATATTTTATTATACAACGGAGTACAGTCGTTTTCGATATAGTCTGATATGGCTAAGTGAGTGGAGAAGTTTATTTATATCCAAAATGCTCAATAACAGTCATATATCCCTCTACATAGGTAAGAAAACACGGCTGAGAGAAACGCAGTGAGGGCTTTGATGATGCAGTGGGAAAGTTAGCGAGTTTCTAGGAGGAGTAATCGTGGGTTTAAAATCACCTTGCGCGCTAGGTAGTTAACAGATGAGAAACCTTGTTTTGTCTATCTCAATCATACACGTATATTGTGAGGATTCCTTCACTTCTTGCATTGTGTTCATTCCATGGCGCCTGTCATCTGCGAAGCTCTTTGAATTTTTTTGTGAATTGAACCGCCATATAAGGACTTCGCCATCTGGACACTGCCAAAAGATTCGAATTACGCAAGGAAATTTCGCAGTTATGGATCGACCTAGCGATCATGCACATATTGTACGGCATTTCAACCCATTTTGTCTCCCTCGAGCACACAATGCGAATTCATTTGTAAATTTCGATAAGAGTGAAGTGAAATTTAGAATTCCTTCAGACTATTTCCAGAGCGTATGACCTATTCAGTCCTACAAAAATTCTTTTGCGCTTTCCTTTGGTCTGTTTCCTCATTATTTCACCTCTTCTGATGTCTGTGTTACTGTTTTGCTCTCTATCTTTCACTTTGGGATAATTCGATGCTCGCTGAATTCTCTTCGTGAACGACTTGTCATGTGCAACCATGGTCATGGTGTGACGATTGGATCATAAATACAGAGACACTTAGTTTCAGATATGCTCATCTGTGAAGCGTATTAATCTCTGGCAACAAATTCACATTCTTCTTCTTGAACACACGATCATTTACTGTTTGCAAAGTACTTTGCTTGCTTCCCACGGTGTCCATATGTAAAAATCTCACCGTAATCAAGTCATTTGTCTAATTTAAAAATTCGCCGACTTATACAAATCTCCTCACGTCTTCATTGTGGTTTTTGTGAGTGAGCAGTGGTTGAGTTAGACATTCTTCCTGAGATAATTGCAAAATATAGCATTAGCGGTTTTTAAGACGTCGCTGCTGTTAGTTACTACCTAGCATCTCCCTGCTTACCATTCCGTTCCCAATTTTATGTATTAAAACTAGAAAAGAAACTGAGAGTGTTTTGCTACTCACTAAATGATTTGCAGTTGTAGTTTTGCGACCCTGCAATCGCTGACGCAATGGATATATGAGAAGAAGACTGTGTATGAGATAATCCTTAACATTATATGCGTATTCTCTGCATGTCATACACCAGTCAATCATGACACCTTTTATGAGTCACTGCTCGTTCGTCAGCTTCGATTCTAACCAAGAAACTGGGGTGTACTTACAATAATCTCTCCAATTAACTCTACTAATCCACCGAATTTCTCTAGACCTCTTCATTTTGCAGTGAATAAAATCGTTTATCAGCGAATAATGGGGCGGTCTGATGGACCTTTTATGCGAAAGCATGCAGTTGCTGAAATCATGCTGGAGCCGCCACCAGTAACTAAAATTCGTACCAAGTTTCCTGAGAGTTGGATTGTTACCTCGTTTGACAGTGGGTGAGCTACTTGCGAATTACTGTATAAATCAAATTGTCACTGTGCTCCAAAAATTTTTCCTGTATTGAAAAATGTTACTATTTCATAGAATTTTTACCATTATAGATTCGTATAGAATCACAACTCAACAAACGGATCACCCATATTTCATTAAACACTTCATGTACTCTGTCAATTCTAATTTTTTTTAATTTCTGGTTTTTCTTTAAAAGCAAATGATCTTATACCATCCACGACCATGCACAACGAATTCGGCGCGCACGCGACTGAATGGTCCTTTATGTTTTGTTTTTTTCGAAGCCGCCTTCCAGCTTCCATATACTTTTTTTGTTCCTATTCTTTCTGAGAGCTCACCAATAAAACTGCAGTCTCAAAAAACCCAGTGAGCCCCACATTTTTCTGTCCTACGAGAAGTATAGACTAATTTGGTGCATGTAGATATATCGCACTCTACTGACACGTTCCTTCACGATGGACATGAAGGGGCAATAACAATAGAACTGTTAGATTTACTGTTTACACAGTCTTGCCAAGTATTAAAACTTTACTCGCTGAAGGCTTAATGGCTTTTATCATATGAGGCACAACTTCTGAACTACGTAGGCTCAAGAGGTCTACACCAGTCATAAATATCGCTCATATTCCACAGTACCAGCTTGACCACCTTTAAACACTAATTCTTGCTTATTTTATAAAAATTTTTGGTTCGCATAAAGAAGATCGTCAACAAACGCTTGGCTTTATTACTGCAATTTATAGATTTTGCCTCCCTTGTAAAAAAACAAATCTGCGATTTTAACTCAAAGTTTGACTGTGCACCGGTAGTCGTAGCCATTCTTTTTGCTCTTAGTTCTCATTGCTCATATGCTTTTTTGGACTAACATTCTTGTCTTTGGTCATATCTGCTTTATCCGGAGAGCATGTTCCTGTTGAAGCCTGTACCGTTGGAGAATAGCATTCTTTTAGTGATATTAGATGACTCTGTAGTTGTTGCTGCCTCTTTTGATGTCGATGCTGATCAATTTGTTCAAGACGAAGCGTCTTCACCTATAACGAGGCCAAAAATTCGATCCAGTTTCCCTGAGTCATGGATACTTATCAACTTGGACACACGGTAAGTGTTGTCCGAAGTGTTTGTAGGAAATAGCTCTACTGTTATTGACCATGATGTCAGTGTTCAAATAATTACAGTCATTGAAAGAACACTCAGTTCCTCGTTGATTATTAGATCAAAGAAGTGGAAAAAGGCAGAAGTCAAAGCTGTCGTAAATGGTTAATGATGATTTAAGCTATTGAGGAAGACCTCTGCCAGTGTTTGCCGTATCTCTGGAACTCGTGCATTAATTGTTTTATAATTTGGAAGCATGAACGGAATCTTCCTATTCTATCGCTGTTCATGAGGTTAAAATGTTGGTACCTACGTCGCCTACTAGTGGACCTGAGTAGACCTCTCTATGAATTTTCGGCCTAGCCGAGGAAGTGGCCGAGTATACAATGACCCAGAATATTAAAAAGGGTGCTGTTTTCGACCCCGTTCCTCAACACTTTCACAGAATCACGCGGCAACATACCTTGGATCAGCCGTAATTGAAATTGCAAGATATTAGACTCTACCAGCATTATTTTATATTCAAGAAGATGTGCTCTTCGAGCATCAGTCGAAATAAACGCGAAATGGTTAAAAACCTTTGGGATTATGAGTGCGAGGAAAAAACGGATGGAAGAAGTGATATGATCCGCAGAACAAATGCGGTAAAGCATCATGTAGTTTATTAAATGCAAATAATTGGAAAAGAATAGATCTTTCTTTTTTCCAGTACGGTTATTTAGTAGGACAATATTCATGAAGATAATAATGGTTATAGTAATCATAGTAATAATAACAATAATATTGATAATAATAATAATAAATATTATTAATAATAATATTAATAGTGATAATAATGCTGCTAACAGAGGTATTGTTCTGTCTCTGTCTCTGTCTCTCCCTCTCTCTCTCTCTCTGCCCTCTCTCTCTCTTTACAGAGGCATTAATAATAATATTATTAATAGCACTACAAATAGCAAAGTATTAATAATAACAGTTCAAATATTCTCCTAAAAAGATTGAGTGCTACTCAAAAATTCGACCTCAGGGAGGAGTTGAGCCTGTGTTTCGCCCATACCGAGTCCCGCCCGAAGTCGACTTTTTGTGTACCACTCAATTTTCCTAGACGAATATTTCAACATCATACCACTGCTACAAAGCAGTTAAATTGAAGAATATAGGTTATAAATAATAATAGCAGTAACTACAACAAATATAATAATAATAATTGCAATAATAGTAATAATAATTATTGAATAATCATTGATGAATGGTTCTATGAGTTTATTGCCACTCTCTGTCACGAAATTACTCTATTGTTGGACCGGAAAATGTTCAAAAAAATTAGTTTGTAGATTTAAAATTCGTAGCTTTTTTTCAAAACGGTAGCATGGAATTACTATGGAGTTTGGTAGGCCATCAATTGCAGTATATGGAGGCTCAATTGTATGACTTTCCTTCTCCATTCTATAGAGTACAATATGATAACGCGAGGATTGTTGTCAGGATTTCCATCTGTTCTCAGTAGTGGCTTCCAGCAGTGGTAGATCATCCCCCTAGTAAAGTAGAGGAGCGAAAAAAGCCCATGACTGTGAAACATTGTCGATATTGTTTTGTCTCTCACAGATCTCTTTTGTTTTCTTTCTGTTAATCATTAAGTCATATCTCATGAGAAGCGTATCGAAGTCTTTAATTAGGCCTGCGGTGATTGGACTTCGTTTGACAGCAGTCAGATTATAGTTGAATTCGGCTCTGCTAGTTGGTTTGAGTGAAGTATAACGTTAGCATGTGGATAATGTGTGCTGTGTATAGAACAGCCTAAAGAGTATTAGATTTTAGACTTTATGCACATTCCCATTCAATAAGCCGTGACGATGGCAGCTGAAAATCGCGTCAAAGACGTGATCGATGTCGAGTCCGTTAGCGATTAGGTCGAAATTTCAAGAGACTTGGTTGTTCGTGTAATTTGATATTAGGTGAGACACAAGTAGCTTCATTTCGAGAATACTGAAGAACGGTCAAGCACACTGTTTCCAGAACAAGTTCTGATTTCTCTTTTTTCATTCCTAATTTTGTATTCTATAAATCGCTCATACATCTATCGATTTCATGGGAATCGGTGATTAGCGAAAATATTAATTTACAGTGGAATACTATCAAGAGTTTCGTCATAGTATTTCTGAAATTCTACTTCAAAATGTCATGAAAAACGATGAAGATGAGTCGCTTTTCTCAACTTTACGCTATAGAAATTCATTCCCTACTGTATGGATTACAACGGGACTAAACGAGAAGAGGTGGGAGTGGAAGTAAATAGAAGTAATGTTGGATAAAAATAGCATTTCTAAAAAATTCAGGTTTTTACCTTTTCTGTTAATTTTGGTGACTTAGTGTTAATTTCAACAAACAGTTAGCTTGTATATTTTTCCTAGAAAATGAAAGAACTGCAGTCGGAGAAATACGAATTGAAGTGTAAACACGTATAAAGCTTATGAGATTAATGCTTATTTTGTGAGATACGGCGACTATTCAGCAATATCTACTGCTTTCTTTTTGAATGAGAAGATTTTTCTATGAGGAACTGATAGAAAAGAAACTTGAGTTAACAAAACAAAATTCAAATTAGTCGGCAGGATGCTTGTAAGCACTGAACAAATCGTCGTTGTTCGTCGAAGGATAGAATGTCATTAATGAGTATACGATTTTCTGAAAAACCACTAATGAGAGAATTTTTTGTGGGGCTCCTGTTCAAGGCGCTTTGATATAGGCATAGACAAATTCGAATTTCTCTTAGAAGACAAATGCTTATCCTGATATTAGTGGTGCTAGTTCGGTATAGAATGTAATTTTCAGTTCAAATGGGGAAGCCGTCTACCAATCTTTGGCGCCGGATACGATTACCTCTTGGGTGGCCAGTGCTTTTGCCATCAACGAAAATTCTGGACTCGGTGTGGCTCCATCAACTTCTAAAGTATGTGCTTCTATTAAACTCTAAGAATTTCCATTATAACCATAGATTTTGCTCAGTTACGTGTGTTCCGTCCTTTCTTCATCCGGTTGAACCTGCCCTACTCGGTAAAAAGAGGAGAGAAGTTTGCTTTACAAGTACTCGTATTCAATTATATGGAAAAGGAACAAGACGTAAGATAGAATCTCACTAACGAGTCACTTAAAACAAAGAAAATTGACAGTAGTTGCAGGTAACAGTTACTTTGAAACATGATGAAGGATCAGGTTTTGACTTCTTGAACAAGGATGGAAGTGTTCTAAAGAGGTCGGTGTTTTTGTGTCTATCAAAAGTTTTTCAAGATTTTTTTGATATGTTTTAGCTCGAACTGAGAAATAAATTTCGATAATCGGTGCGATTACGAATGCCGCGAAACATGCTTATTGAATGTCACTCTACTGGCCCTGTTTCTTTGGTTTTATGCCCTATAGTTCTTGTTTCATACAATTGTTTGGTTCTGCATATGTAAGAGACGAAGTAAAAGTTGAGAAATGGTATGAAAACTGTATTATTAGGTCATTCAGATAGTAATGCCAATTTTTTCATTCGTCTATTTTATCGTTTTTCTTACTATCTCACTGCTTTTCTTGGGTTTGAAAAATTCAAGTAATGACAAACCTACGCCGGCACCCCTGATAAAAGCTTAAAATATTCTATCAGACTATAATAACGTTTTGGCAAGACTTGTAAGTTAATACAAATGCATTTCTGAAGCAACTTTGACAATGCACCCAAAAAAAAAACGCAAGGTAATTTTGCGGTGATCGAAAGATGTAATCTTCGAAAATTTAGGCAAAGCAATCTATTCATAGTCATTTATTTACATGATCCCACATCACAATTTTATTGTGCGGATGCCAATACTTCTAGCATTCAATTCCTTCTTCGCCTTTTTCTTAAATGATGTAGAATACTGGGTCGAGCATGCCTTGCAATCTCGAGGATAACCTTGCTGTGGCGTTCTATAGGGCGTTCTTGTTGACTGTTGTAGAGTGTTACGGGTGGAGCTCGGCTTCACGCGCGCCGCGACGAACATCATAACCACTCGGCCACAGCGCCTCCCGCGCAAAAACCGTTACCGTAGAAAAATGTTGCTAAGATTTCAACAAAAGAATGAACTGTATCAATAGCGTGACGTTAAAGACCTTTGAACAATCAAAAGGAAATCAAGTGATCACAGCGCAGTGCTGACATATATTTTTTCAAACACTATAATCGCAGTCGATTTATGAACCTCCACGTCCACCACCTCACTCACCATAGTCATCGGACCTCTGTTCAAGTGATTTTACTCAAACATGCCTACAAGTATATGAAAATCTCCAACAACCATCTTTTCAATGAAAATGCGTCTAACAGCTCCGTAAAGACGAGATGCCTAGGACTTGATCACGACAAACAAGATGAGATAGAAATTTGTTGAAAATTAAATTGTGACTTTTTATCTCAACTAAACTCTGCTTTCTACACGCTGTTACCGACTAAGTGCAAAAATCTTTGGAGATACGAAAAATCGTTTCTAGACTAGGAGAACATTAGTCGCAAAGCAGAAAACTTTTTTCCACGAAGATCTCTCCTGGAGATTGAGACTGCCCTAGCATCGTCGGACTCCAGACTAGTGCCACAATCAGCATTCCAAGTATCCATGGAAAGAAAGGCGACTCTTCAATGATCCAATCAGAAATCGAACCCACACACAAACACGAATGTGAATACCGAGATTACGAAAAAATGAGAGAGTTTTAGTAAAGTATCGAAATAAATCAGTTTTTATCAACTACTATGGCTTGTCATTATCGGCAAGAAAAAATGGTAAAGTACTATATTCAAGGTGGAAGAATGAAAACTGGCATTACTATCTGAATGACCTAATAATATAGCTTTTAGCCATTCCACAGCTTGTACTTCATCTTTTATACATGCGGAAATGAAACAATTTGTTTTGAACAGCCAAGACTATTATATTCATTTGTTTTATTTCAAAATAAAGAAAAAAGAATTTATTTATTGTTCAAAGCTAATTGTTCATTGATTCGTTTTAACAGTGCTTTTTTCACTGTGCGGACCCAGTACTTCTAGCACTCAACTGGTTTTTTTTTCATCTTCTTCTTGAACTTCCTACAATACTGGTCGGGCGATTTTCCTTGCAATCTCGAGAATAACCTGCCTGTAACGATCCAAAGGGCGTTGTTGTTGACTGCCGGAGAAGATTGGGGTGAATTTGGGCTCCACGTGCGCCGCAATGAGCATCACAACCGCAAGGCCACTGCGCGCCGTATAGAGCACGAAAAAATTATAGCTACAAAATGCCATATAGTTTACCCTACGAGTTAGGAATTATCTAACAAGGTTGCTATTATGCATTCGATTATTGTGAGTTTATTTTGGTCAACTGAAGTGGTCGACATTTCCATCGCAATGTGATTTGCGATTCGAAATGAATTTTGCACAAGAACTGACAACCAATGACGTTTTATGATCTGTTATTGATCATCGCAGATGAAAAATGTAGCACTCTTGCTATAAATTTGGCTTTCAAAACTATTTTAATCTATATTACAGGAGATACTTTGTTGATAGAAAAAAAAAGTTTCAGCCGTGATTCTGGTGAACGCAATTACAACACTCGAGTGGTGTCAGTTCTTGGTGGTGGAGTGTCGAAAGCTGTTTACTTCCCAATCGTTCCCACTGAGATCGGAATGGTGAAGCTTATCGTTACTGCGCAAGCCACACAAGCCGGTGATGGAGTCGAGGAGCCACTGAGAGTAGAGGTGAATTGCTTTTAAGAGGTTGAAATCTCTTCATGCGACGAGAACACTAAGAACTAGTCCAAGACTGTGATTGAAATGTGTCGACTGTAATGAAAATCTCAATACTGATTTACTCTGGTCACAAACGCAGATTGAAACTATTACTTTGATAATGATATAGTCAAATGAGGAGGCACTACTACTTTGGCTATACCAAGACGCGTTTATTACAAGCTAAGCTGTGGGTTCATATCCCGTTGTTCAATCTAAATTTCTTTAATTCCTTTCTAATATTTACATTAGTTCATTTTCAAAATTTTGACACAAAGCATTAATATTCGTTTGTTAGAGGTGCGCACGTTCAGTTCACATCTTAGTACCTGAATTTTCTCTTCCATGTCCACTTAATCCGTATTTTTTTGCGTTTTAGCCTGAAGGATATCGCGTGGATCGAAACGCGCCGGTTGTGATTGAACTGAAAAACGATGACGATTTCGAGAAAGTTGTTCCACTCCTCTGGCCAAATGACGTTGTCAAAGGATCACAAAAAGCGCACTTCGAATTAATTGGTCAGTTTAATTTTGATTTTTGTGAACGACAGATTTATTGCCAACCTGAAGCTCATAGAAGTACTACCTGCATCTGTTCTCTTCTCATGTAAAATCTGACGACGACAATAAGAACATACATAACCAGATAACTGTGAACGTCTTGTCGTGTGATTTGTCATTTGATATTGTCTACGATATTAGTGAAATCGTTCAGATTTTCGGTAGATATTATTAGATCTAAGAGCGCATGTGCCGCAGTGGGTAGAGGTGCTCTGCGTCGCACACGAGGTCAATGTCAAGTCATCCATACCTCCGCTCACCAAGTCATCCATCCCTCTGCGGTCGGTAAATTGGTACCAGTGTGGTCGTAGACTTGTCTGGGACGATAAGCAACACCGACTCGATACAACGGGAGGCCACCGCGAGTCATTGTAAAGGCCAAATATGCATTCAATCACCTCAAACGAAGTTAAAAATTGAAGATGAATGCATAGCGTATCCCTCAGGATTGATCAACGCCGGGAGCTTTTATCCTTATATTATTGGATCTGTAACAAATGATGGGAGAGCCGTAGCTGAATGGTTGTGGTGCTCGTCGCAGCGCGGTGCTGATTCCCATTCCCAACGCTCAACATCGAGCTCTCTGTTGAACGCCTCAGCAGTAGTGGGGTCCGCATAATGAGAAAAGTGTACTGTGAGACGAATCAATTAAGATGATTATAAAAATCATCAGTAATTATAGGGTAGAGTATTGCATTTATTAATTACGTCGTTTCGATTTCCCGATAATGCTTTTTTGTGTCGCAATGACAATCACGCCAATGATGAGTTGGAAGCAACGACCTCCCGGCGTAACCACGAATTAATATTTTTTGAAGTTGCTTTTTTGTTTTAAAATGATAATGTTCTTCTTCAGGTGACATCATGGGGCCTGTGTTATCAAAAATTGACGACCTGGTACGCATGCCATACGGTTGCGGAGAGCAAAATATGCTGAATTTTGTGCCAAATATCGTTGTTTTGCGTTATCTGAAAGCCACGAGCAGAGCCGATCCGGCAATTGAGGCCAAAGCAATGAAGTACATGGAAGCTGGATATCAGCGTGAACTCAATTACAGGTATGCCATTTTATATACTATCGTTCCCATCAGCATTACAATTACTAGATCTATGATCTGTAAACCGTACTTTTTAGAAGAACAGCAAAGTTACTCAACTGAATTGACGGCTAAACTGCATAGATAACATGATGCATAGCTTTAGTTGCTAGGTGTCTGGATGTGAAAATAAAGTCCGATGAGTGAAGAAACATCCTTGATTATCGCATTTCGACATCTAGAATAAATCATCAAACTATTGGGGATGTTATAGATGTAATATAAAAAAACAATTCAACCACTGACCTGGGAGGACTTTGTTGTTGCTCAGAATAAAAATTTGTTATCAATCGTAAGGAAGAGCGGTGAAAATCTTCGTGTGAAAATCACTTCAGATGTGCTAGGAGGAATTCTGCTTTCGTTTTATTGATTTGTCTCCCTACCAACTACGCACTAACCATACTACCTTGATGGGTTTTTTTTGTATTGATGAATAATATTAGATTTCAGACGGCTTGACAACTCGTTCTCAGCTTTTGGCGAATCTGATAAGTCTGGTTCAACATGGTTGACAGCTTTCGTTGTGCGGTCATTCGCCCAAGCACGCCCGTATATCTTTGTTGATGCTTCCGTACTCACAAAAAGCATCGCATTCCTCAATGGACAGCAAATGGTAATCCTACTTTGTTTCCGTTCTTATTCCTAACTTTTACTGAAGATAATAGATAGGGTCGTTTCAAAGATCATGGAGAACCCCTGGTGCGGATTGAAAAAGGAATATAAGCCACATCGATTGTACAGTTGTATTCTGTAGATGTAGATATACTATCCAAAATTCGAAAGTATATTTATCATATTTAGTATGTGCAAGAAAATTTGAATGCTATGATTTCTAGGAGACTGGCGCTTTTGCCGAACACGGTGAAGTCCATCACAAAGACATGCAAGGTGGCGCCAGTGAGGGAGGCATTGGATTGACAGCATACGTTGTGGTAGCGTTGCTTGAAAACGGGGTTCGTTTTATTGCTCAGTGGTTTTCAAGTCAAGCTACATCAATATATCTTAAGAAAAAAGTGTAGGGTACAATACTTTGATGATTCTTGGATACTCAAATACATGGACGGCCCGTCTTCACGATAGTCTGCGCCTCCGCACAAGGAAATTGCGCTGGCCTAACTATTTGTTCCTTGGAGTCCCAAGGTAAGTCTAGCCGGGGCTTCTTCAGGTCGCCACCACATTTGAGCATTCGCCGATCCTTGTCGATCAGAGGGAGATTACCATTTTGCAAGCTGTAGCTACCAAGACGGCGGTCATTCCTGACACGATTTACTCTTAGATGGTATTTCTGAGTGGAAACGTTGGAACACTTGACGGCTTGGGTGACCCTGCTGAGAAAGTCAAGCTTCCGCTGCACTTCGCAATCCGACATCCAAAAACACCTCCCAGTCACGATGAAGCGGTAAATCATTTAGGGGCGTTACGATAATACATATAATAAACTCCAGTTCACTTGTAATAATTATATTCTGAGGAGCTGTGACATAGTGCATGTTCAAAAATCTCAACCATAATCATGACTAAGACCTCTTTAAGATCCGTAACGATAACGGGATTGCGTTTCTGGAGAAGCATCTTGATGATCTGAAGAACGACTCCTATGCATTAGCGGTGACGGCGTATGCATTACGATTGGCGAACAGCGAAAAGAAAGCTGAAGCATTAGAAGCTCTGGAAAAGCTGCAAATGGTTGACAAAGGTGGAACTGAAATCAAAAGTTATTACTTAGAGAAAGATAAAACTTGTCTATATAATGTTAACTTTATTTAAAGAGATTAGGTCAAATGCAAAAATTTTACAAGGCTGTATTATTTGTGCTAAAGGCAGGAAGATGTAAATTGTTAGAGTCGGAAACTAGGAGCTGAAACTTGGGTCTTCGGTCATGATCAGGCTTGAAAATCATATAGAATAGATGAAAGGTGTTTGCGTATCAAATAAAGAGGTTCAGTAAGAATGTTCATTTTTTTACATTACTTCTTGAATTCCGTGATAGCTCTGTGATTGCAAGATTTCTCGACACCCTAGGAAGTTTTAATTGTGTTTGGTGAAGAAATAGAGGAGAATGGAAACTATATATAGAACTGATTTTTTAGATGGAACAATCCACTGGTCATCATCGAAAGGTATTGACAAATCAAAAGACACCACTCAGTATTTCTATCAACCGCGACCGGTTGATGTGGAGACAACAGGCTATGTATTGCTTAATTACATGCTTGATGGAGATACAGCGCGGGTATGTTATCATATGAAAAAAACCATAAAAGGATAAGCCAAATAATCATTTTTGAGCCACGCATGTCATGTAGTCTGTTAAGAAAGGGCCGACTTGTAGAGCCCTATACACGTGTTTCAACCTCGCAGTGTCGTCAGTCGAACAGTTACCCTTTCTCGTCTTTTGCCAATCCTGTGTGTGTTCTCCAGTCCCCACACCAAGAGTTAGAGTGTAAAACGTTCATCGTAGCCAACTTTTAATGTGGAGACTGGAGCACCCACATAGGATTAGCAAAAGACGAGAAAGGGTAACTGCCCGACTGACGAGACTGCAATGTCGAAACACGTGTATCGAGCTCTTTAAGTCAGCCCTTTTTGAAAGACCACTGACATGCGTGGCTTAAAAATGATTATTTCGCATATTGAAATCTGAGCTGTGGTCCTAAGAAAACACTCGAAACAAAAGACATCAAAGGATATATGATCCAAATGGAGTCACAAACTGGCTATCCTAGCCTAGTTACGATCAGCCAATTACAATGTGGTTAGCCAAAGAAATCATTTTCTTAAAACGCGATTTATATGTACACCGAAATAAGTATCTATGAAACAATCAATACTCAGTTAGGATGCGGTGAACTGGTCTTTTGAAATTATCCTTCCTATTTCTCGATGCAATTTTTCATTTTGGTTCATAAAAGGAAACAGTTAAGGTCAAAAAAGGGCAGACTTCAAAATTTCAGACCGGTAAAATGAGTATTATACGGAAATCAGTACACGTGATTGTGCGAAGTTTAGAATGTTAAGGGAGGTCAGTATAGTGTCCATACGCTCGCAAATGGATTAAATGCAAAAAAAATGATATAATGCTCAACATTTTGTGCATAGACAATTTTGATGTGACCCGTTCAAGCCGGCAAATGACCGACCACGTAGCGCAATTTTCGAGCGAAACGCGATTTTCGTCATTAACACAGAGTTTTTTTATTGTTATGAAAAGAAACTCCAAGTTTTTTTTGTATTATTCTGATACTTCATGACCTTCTCTACGCTCTGATATGCTTTTCGTGCATGTATATCACTGTGGGAAGAAAACTCCGAGTGCGAAACGTACTTTCTTTCTGATCTTGTAGCGCTCTAAGGAGACCTCTCCAAAAGCCAAACTCAGTTTAGAAATCAACGGGAACTGAGCTATCGAATAAGTGCTGAAAAATTCATGAAAGCAGTCCACAAACTCGTGTAAACGCAGCACTCCAGTGTGAATTACAACTTTTTTTGGCCCTGCAACAGTGCAATAAGACTTTTGAGAAACAAAGACACTGTTGACATTACCAAGATTTGAGCTTTTGAATGGTTTCTGAAAGTCTAGTGAGAATATTCTGCCCCTTGTAAAAAGGCTCTGAATAATCGTGTAGCAGGACAGGTGCGCATCATCCCAAACAGATTAACGTGTATAATGAAATGAATAGGGTCTTTTCTCGACCTTGTTGTTTGTTTATTTTTAGGGCCTTCCGCTTGTTCGTTGGTTAACCGGCCAACGAAACGCCTACGGTGGATTCTCGTCCACTCAGGATACCGTAATCGCCCTACAAGCGCTCGGCAGCTATGCGGAACACGCCTACTCTCCTGACACGAACGCTACTGTAACGATCACAAATGGAGCGGACAATCATGCCTTTACTGTTTCAGCAGCGAACGCTATTGTCCTGCAGAGCTACGAGGTTGGCAAAATTTGTAGCCAACAAATATCTTCTAGTTTTCAAACTTTATATATACTGATATGCTATTATATTGCTTTTAGAATGTAACATCGCTATTTTGATAGAACGATACAGTTCTCAGTTTGTTACTTCTAGACTTAGTAAAGATTTTCATCTCGAACATTTCAACGTTCTATACAGACCGCATGTGGACGCCATGGTTAGAATTGCTTTGCGTCGCACTCAAGGTCGATGCGGTGGTTTAATCTCGCGTTCTTGGCTCACCAAGCCTTCCATCTTTCTGGGGTCGGTGAAGTGGCACCAAACTTGTCTGGGAGGATAAGCAGCACTGCTTGCTACATCGGTAGACCGCGCAGGTCATTTCAGGAGCCAGATATGCATTCAAGCACCTCGAACGGAGCTAAAAGTTGCAGACGAATGCATGGCGCATCCCTCAAGAACCCTCGTGATTTATACCGAGAGCTTTCTCCTATATCCCTAACTACTTATTACCAAAACATTTCCAATCAAATTAAAACTTTTTCTTGTGTTTAAAAACTTTTTTTAAGTCCTTCTCAGATGGTGACGGCGATATGTAGAAAAATTCGATAAAATGGGTTTTCTAGAAATTACTGATATTTGCGTCGCCATGCAAAATCTCTAGATTTTTTAGTCACGCTTATTTTAGTTGCCCAATATTGATTCTAATGTGGTTATCAAGGCATCAGGCAAGGGAACGGTGTTCGCTCAGGTATGCTATTTTCATTTTGACAGTCATTGTTTTGAATTATTCAAAAGTATCACCTGAGAACTCCTACTAGTATTCTACGATGAAGAAAATTTACTTTACAAATTAAAAGGTCGTATGAGAACCATGACCAAGCGCAAAAACAACTTGAGAGTTTTTAGAGTTTTCATTAGAAGAAGAGGTCATCCTTACAGAAAGGAGTAGAAAATCCTATTGAAGTATTAAAAGTAAAATTTTATCTCTTGCAGGTTTCGTATTCTTATCATCGAAACGCTCTTCGAGATGATTCACCATTCTTTTGCTCGAAAGATCTCAAAGAATTACGAGCTGGAAACCGAATGCAACTCGATCTTTGCTGCAAGTGAGATTGTACTCCAGTATTGTAATCTTCTTTTCCTGGCGGAAACTACAAGATCATAGTCGAACTAGTTCCGACAAGTGGCTCGCAATAAAAACTCGGGTTTTTGTAAAAAGCTGCCAAATGGGATAAGCTCAGTTTGCTCTGAGATTCTTGAGACACAGCATAGAAACTCTGCTTAATTCCCTCAATTCCAGTGCGGCGTTCAAAGGGGTTCCGAACGAACTCAAACCTATCAAGTCAATAATTCGATTTCTTTCGATCTCTCCGAACTATTTCAGTTGAATAGAGCAGTCCACCAATGGAAAGGAACTACCTTTGGGTTCTGTGTTATATGACACTTTATTTAGCACTTGTCAGACTTTTTAAAGTAGTAGTAGGTGTTTTTTTCAATGACCCTCCATACTAGTTGACATAAAATTTTCCTATTAATAATATGTGCAAATGGAATTCAAGGCGTTTAAAATGAAATTGCAGCTATACACGAAGTTCTGGCAAGTCAAATATGGCGGTTGCTGAAATTGATGCGCTCACAGGATTCAAGTAAATCTTTCTTTACATCAGTTTTCTTTTTTTTTCTTTTTTTTCTCGAGTGTTTCTCTAAACAACGTCTTACAAATCGCCAATCGCTATGGAGCGATTCTCACCACTGTTTCTGTATTTTCTGAATAAAATTGTATCACAGGTTTGACGAAGAAGAAATGGGAAAATTAACTAGCATTTCGGACCTTCAACGCGTCGAACTCGACCATGATGACACAAAAATGAATCTGTATTTTAACCCGGTGCGTTTATAATATAAGAAAGCTTCAACTACACATCATAATATTATTCAGAAAAGCGAAGGAGCCACAACAATACCGATTTGTTCCTGCTTTCTGAACTACTATTTTTGCTTCTTCCTTGAACACTGAACCATTTGAGACTGCACTTATAACGGATTTTAGAGAAGGCGCGTGTAGCGCTTTTAGGCATGCATGTAGTGCGAACGTGGTCGCAAATTTGACTTTTTAAGAGCGACGTGTATCCATTTGGGTACACAGTTATTCTGAGGTCTTTTTTGCCAAACAAAGCTTTATTTCTAAACTTTCAGCACTCATTCGATACCTTGAAAACGGCGATTTCAACGCTGTACTTCAATAGAGCTGTGTAAGGAAGAAAAGAAGATTACGTTTTGCACTCGGAGATATGCTCACCAAAGGCTTATGAGGATGTAGACGAAATTGTGGATCATCGGAATATTGAAAGAAATGCAACATTTTTTTCGAGCCAGAGAAAACTTTTTGCAAATCGTTAAAAAAAGTCACACTCTGCCGCAGCGACAGTAGTGATCGCTGAGCGCAATCCAATTCGAAAAGTGCGCCATTTTTGTTATTTGATTGGAAATTTTTTCTTTGTTGCTGAGAGACTTCTGGGCTTCATGTATCAGAATTGTAAAAGGATCTTTGTTCCAACGTCATATAAATATTGACTTATTATTTTCACTTTATATTGCCGAACAAACTGGCTATGAAAATCGAGCAATCGACAATCCATTCCGAATGTGAACAGTAGTCTTCTTTCCCCTCTTACTGCACTTTATGAGATTATTTTCAAAAAACAAACTCAGATCCAAAATTGTCCAGAATTATGCTGTCAAATGGTTTAGTGAACAGTTATCTACAGACCCTAGCAAGCAAAAAGTACGCTCAGAGTGCAAAACGAAATCCTATTTTTTACTACAGGTGCCAAGAAGGTTTTTGTTATGAGCCGTGCGCAGTATTTGAATTACAGAGATTGAACCTATCAAATTACTGTGAAAAGTTTGAGGGAGAAGAGGAAAGTTCTTGCGTCGAAACAGTTTGCTCTGGCGACAAGAGAAATCCATGCAATACATCTCTGGTTACCAAGTTGGTATCATACTTTTCTGGGGTTGGGGGGTTGAAGCATTGACCTGATACGTTTTTATGGCAGTATAAGTTACTGTATAGACCGAATATGCGCTCTATCATTTCTATGATGCAATTAATGAAGTCAAACCCGTGGTGTTCTCTGGAAATTGATGGATGCTGAAAAATTTCAATCTGTTTTCCCTTTTGAATTTCAAAAAGATCAAGCCAATAGCTTGCTAAAATGTTAATGTTACATTTATCTTCAGCTGGGTGGTTCACCAGTGTGCTTGTCGCTGTTCTCCGATTTGACGTATTACGTAGCTGATCAGAAACCGGCACAAATTGTATTATTCGACTACTACAATCCCGAAGAACAGGTATCAATGTCGATTTACCTCTGTTACAATATTTAATGAAGTTTTATCACGTGTTTCACGTGGAGCCAGTGGATTTACAAGTAAAAATTGCAACTGAAATACCTAACCGAGGTTTCTCAAAAACTCTATGAGGCGCCTTTGGAAGCTTCCTTTTCGATATTATCCTTCTTTCCATTCGGAACTCTGTCTTTTATACTAACTTTCACTTGTGAGTCAGCAATGAGGCTTTGTTGAGATAGTGCGATTCTATTCTCACGAAGGAAAAAGGCTGTTGCAATCAACTTATTTTTGTTTTCATTAGCTCTGTTTCACTACATTTCATGCCGCTGAAATGAGGTGGACCGGAATAAATGGCTCTATGCAATAAGACAAACAGCTTTGATTTTCTGTGTTCTCAGTCTTTTATCATTCCCACATCGCCATGTATTCTGCTGATTGACAACATTTTGCATATGTATGTTCCTGAAGTTTATATGCAGAAATATTTTATCCACCCTTTATGCATTAGGTTTCTTTGTCTAACACATTGACAACCAAGCAATCAGAGTGTAGCTTTGAAATTAGTACTGATTTAAAAGTCAGTAGTCAAATTTAGAGAAGTAAGCTAGTTTCTTGGATTCGTCGTCAATTCTTTGGTTCACAAAATGGCAAAATTGCCTAGAAAGGACCTACAGAAAATCAAGCAAGGGTTTCGAAAGCCGTAATTACCGTACTTCGGGCTCCATAATGTCCACACTGTAATTAAGGGTTAAATCACTCTAAATATATAGTTCGTAAAATTTTATGGATTATATATCACTGACGGCTTTTTAAAAAGCTTCTAGAATGGGGCAAACTGTAGAGAAAAACTGAATAGCTTTGTTTTCACAGTTATGTTATGAATTGTGATTCGTGCTCCAGTTGTACAGGTTGTTCAACTTTATTTTTTCCTTTCGTCAACTTAGAATAAAGCATGCAAAGCAGTCTTTGGATTAACTTTTGAAGTTGCTCAAATGCTACTGATCCTCCCGACTAAATAATAGAGCAAACTCACAGAAGTCTCTATGATGCGTTTTGCAACTTTTTTATTTTACAGATGAAATCATCATATTCGTCGAGGCAGTCTCGTTCGTTATCTGATACATGCCCTAATTGTTGGTCTACTGGCGAGTCACACAGTCCTCTGCCTAGGGGACACTCGAGCAGCACCACTCCTACTCTTCAGGGTATGTTCGCGGGCGTTGTGTTCGTGCTGTGTCGACTGATCTTATAAAGTAGCATAGTTTGCTTAAATATCGACTTAACTCACTCTATAGTCAGAATGGTTGTTGAACAACAAACAATTGACCTTTACTCGAGTGTGATTGGCCGTCGCCTGTACAGGCCACGTCCCTGCGTGGTGACGACCAATCACGCACGATCATTGTCAGTTGATCGTCTGTCAATGTGATGTTTACTGTTCGTTTGCTGTTATGATCTATGACTGATAGCGTTTTTTCACTTATCTACATTTTACATAAAATGTTCTCAACTTCGAAAATTTCTCTGCGGTCGAATGCAACGTTTTGGGCTGCGTCACCGCTTCTCTCAGTGTACGGTTGTTTTACTTTATTGTCCGCAAAGCACTCTTATTATCGACTCATACGAGATATTGTAAAATAATGGAAGTCACCAATGGCGATGCTCCTCCCATATGAGCCGTGTTGATTGTTCGAAAAGATGTTGTATGCTGTGGCACTTTTTTCTTTTAACAACACTCTTCGGCCTTGATTGATTGATTGTTTTGTTTGTGTGTTCACTTCCCATTTGTTTTGCTAAGACGGTGTTAACCAGTCGTGCTCAGAATGCATTGCATGAATGAAAACTTTACATTTTCATGTTGTTGTGAGGTTTGATAAATATTGTGCAACTTACAGCTTGTTGATTTCGCTAACAGATTACGTTGACATACTATCTTATGCCCGTGCAGAGTATCTTATCGATCAATAACAACAAATCGACCATATTTTAGAACGATTCTAAATAATTGGTGATAGTAGAAACTTTACTAGTCGTGAGAAGCACAGTGATTAGAGATACCGTGCTGGAATCCACATATGGCAGGTTCGAGCCCATCCTAGACCACTCAAATCCTCTCATTTCTCTGAGTTCGACAACTCTTTCTTTCTCTCTTATTCATAGGGCCAGCGACGCTCTTTCTGGTGGTAAAGTGGAAAAGCTATAGTAAGACTATTACGGGATTCCAGAGCGACTGAACTCCATCAACATGTCACTACGATATTTATAAAGAAAAGATCTAAAGTGGCATCAAAATACACATGCAGACTGGGTGACTTCCTTGACTATCGAACACCACTGCAAACCGATTGGAGAAAAGCCACTCCAAACCGACTGGAAAAACTACTTTCTAGCGATGATTTGATGTTGTACACACTCACCTAAGAACATTGAGTAGTACGCAAAAAATCGATCTCAAGCGGGAGTTGAATTCGTGTTTCACCCTTACCTAGCGTAGTGGCAGCACCCGCCTCTGTTAAAGATGAAACGCGAGTTCAGCTTCTGCCTGAGGACGAACACTTAATTTTCCTAGAGCGTATGTGGCGCAGTGGTTAGTGTCGCTCGCTCATGGCTCACCAAGCCATCCATCCCTCCGGGGTCAGTAAATTGGTACCAGATTAGTTAGACTTGTCTAGGAGGATAAGCAGACTGACTCGGTTTAGCGGGAGGTCACCGCGAGTCGTTGTAAAGGCCACATATGCATTCAGTCAGCTCAAACGAATCTAAAAATCGAAGACGAATGCATGACGCATCCCTCAGGGATTGATCAACGCCAAGAACAATCAACTGTCCTTTGTCCTTTGTCCACTTTTCTAAGATGTGTATGTACAACATCACACCATTGCTAGAAAGTAGTAGAATTAAAAAGAACTTACATAGATATATTTACAATGGTAGTAATAGTATTAGCAATGGTAAGTATGAGCAAACTGGTTATCTCTTGAGAATTGAAAATGATTCTACTTGTACATATTGAGCGAGTGTGGCGCAGTGGTAAGAAATGTCATGCGACACAGGTGATCGACCAACCTACAGTCGATGGTTTGATTGCGCGTTCAAGTCTCATGAAATCTTGCAGCCCTCCGTGATCGGTGAATAGGTAGACGACTTATTTGGAAGGATCGCAGCACTGATTTGATACATTTAGGCGATCGTGTCATTGAGGTTAGATGTGCATTCAATCACCGCAAACGTTGTTAGATGAGGACGAATGCATGGTGCATCCTTCAGGAATTGATACGCCAAGAGTTCTTTTTTTTTATTTTATCTAAGTGTGCGGAATAATCTAGGATTTCGAGTAGAACTCGAGCAGCTCCTTCTACGAGGTATAGCGAAAAAAATGTGTATCAGTCATCTCCTCTATTGCTCAGACTTTGGTGTCAGCATTTCAATAAAACCAAGCCATAGGTATTTGCATTTACCTTACCCATAACCTTCGTTATCATTTTTCGTGAATCCCATACAAGAAACTAGCAGAGATGGAATGCGATCATCAAATTTGAGGTTTACGGATGTAGGTGACAGAAAATGAAGAATAAAACTTTCGGCGTTTGATAATGATCGATGCACCATGCATTCGACTTTATCAGGCGTCAGCAAAGGTGACTGAGTAGATATCATTCTTTTATAATGACTTGCAGTTGTCGGTCAATGTGTAGGATCAACATGATTATCCTCCAAGGCAAGTCTGGTACCAGTTTGGGCACTTCTCCCGTATCCGCACTCATTTTCAAACCCTTGTAAAAACCGCATTTTCTGCTCTCATCTAACGCTTCAATAATCATTGTATAGCTTATATCTCTAGAGTTTGAACGGCATACTTTTTTTTCTAAATGATTTTTTTAGTGCACTCACAGTGAAATTAAGATTTTTTTCGCGCTCAAGCAGTTTTACCTGGACAAAGTTCTTCTCTCAGACTTTTAATAACAATTCGATAGTGCAAATCTCAACAATTTCAATGATATGCTTGCTTCCAAAAAAGGCTTCTAAGTGCGTTGTCGCAACCGCAAGAATATTGGGTTGCGCACTCGGCGCATTTCATGTCGGCTAGGAGGTGGGGGTATCTCGCATCAGTCGCTTTATGCAATTCACATAGGCCGCGTGTGAAATGCATCCTCACTTTCAACGTTGCAGCGCAATAAAAGATTTTTGAAAAGACAAGTGGACCTTTGAAATTATCGAAATGTGAGCTATAGAGTGATTACCAAGCCGTTGAAGGAAAAGCCTCGACCAGCGAAAAATCTCTAAATGCGATGTAAATTTTTACGTTTACTGCTGCGGCGCAATATAAGAGATATTGGAAAATGAAGTGCACCTTTCAAATCATCCAGAGTTAAGCTAGCAACTGCTTAATGAAAGCGCGATGGCTTGGTGCCAATGCTGCGATATCCATCCACATATCAGTGCAAAGTATGCGCGGCGTGAAATGCAATCTTAATTTCGGTGCTGTTGGCAATAAAAAGCTTTTTCGAAAAACAAAGCAGGCCGTTAAATTACCAACATTGAACTATCGAATGCTTACTGAATTTTTGTGAAGAAAAGCTTTGTTCAACAAAAGCCTTGAATGTGTAATAAAACTTTATTTTTATTGTTACGGCGCGAAATCGAAGTCATTCAAAAAATTGAGAATGCCGTTCAAATTCTCGAGATTTATGCCATCAAATGGCTATTGAAACTTCCAAGAAGAGTCAAGAAGGTATTTTAACAAAGTGCTGAAAATGGGTGCGGCAGGTGAAAAGCACCCAACTTTGTGGATTTTTTCTGATTAGAAAGGAACAAATGAAAGACCGATCTCTATCGCTGGTGAAGGACTTTTCATAAGAGTGTTAGTGACCGTTCGGAAGGTGAGATTTGAGGCTATAGCCTTACGCCGCCGGTTTTTTAAAACACCTTTATAACGCTATAACATCCAAAAAATGATGTCTTATAAAACCATGTGTTTTTTTCTTTTATAGCGCTCAGTTTCGCTGGACCAGACTCCTTGGGTAGAGTGTTAAACTCAAACTTTAGCACAAGTTTCAAGGAACTCAAAAATATGTTTACTTTTTAAAAAAGTTCTTCTGATCTTTTGATCTCCTCTGATTTGTGCTTTAGACCTCGCCACACAGAGCCCTGCCTCTAGACTATTAGTAATCATCCGGTAATGTTGCCTGATTCTAGAGATGTGCTTACTTTCTGGAAATGCAGTTTAGCAGGGAAAATAAGATCGAGTTTTACACTAACTATTCGACAAGGCGAAGGCCGTGACAGAGGATGACAGGAGCGCGGCGAGCAGGACGATCGATATTTTGTTATTCAATTGGAAATTTTTCCTCCGCTTTGAAAAAACTTCAAATAAAACGATTGATCAAGATACTACAGAAGTTCCTCCACACATTGATATGCTTTTTGACTCCCAGCAAATTATACGCGTGGTAAAAATGAAGGAAAAAAGCTAGTGTGAAACATAATTTTTGATCTGGATACTCCAACGTTATAAAAGAATGTTTGAACAAATCGGCTGTAGCCTCAAGTCTCAGCTTTCGATTGGTTCCTAACACTCCTATTAAACTTTCCTCTCCAGCGAATGACGTCGGTTTTCCATTCAATTGCTTTTTTCATTTTTTCACCCAATTGAAGAAATAACCAATTTGAGCATTGGGAAGAAGATCTCGTGAAAAGATTGAAAGCTTCATTAGAAGCAATGAGTTCTTACCGCTCGCAGCAACATGCGAGGTGGAAAAGTCATCTGCTGATTATATGGACTGAAGGAAACGGTCTTTGCGTTAAACACCGAAAGCAAAATATGTCCTATTGAGATTATGCAAGACGCTCTATTTTTTACTGAATAAGTTCTCCGAAGGTCATATCGTCTCGTGATCGTTAAACCATTTGTGATGGCAGACAAACAGATTACAGGAAACTATCAGTGTTTCACTTTCTTTGAGAAGCTGAGGGATTTTTTCAAATATCATACGTCAACAGCAAAGACTAACTTTCAACCACAAACTTTGATCAATACTCTAGAAACTGTTACTTTTTTAACTCAAAGTATTCTTTCAACACTTGCCTAGGTATAATCGTTAGATTTGCTAACCATCGTTGGGCCAATGATCAATTAGCATTTATGCTAGCCGAAGTTTCGCCGTTTTTACAAAGTGTGCAGATTAGAGGCGTAAAACGTTCATATATTGAAAAGCTGCAAGTTGTAGATTTGAATGTTGCAGCTTCTCATTCTCAGCTTAGGATTATCTGCCGTGTTGATACAGAAGCCAAGATACAATAACTACATAATCAAGTAATCAAAATTGGAGAGCTCTTGAATTGATCACTTAGCGAAGGATGCGCCATGCATTCGACTTCATCAAGCATCATTAGAGATTATAGATTGCATATTTGACCCAAGCAATGACTTGTTGTTCCATCAAGTCTGTATTGCTATCATTTCAGACAAGTCCGATAACAATTTGTTGGCTCCGGAAAACGGAAGACATGCTGAGCCTAGGACACGGGAATCAAAATCAACTACCATATTTGTGTTACAAGACATCTCTAACTACCACATCACACACATCATCATAGATATAATGCAAAAATTCAAAAAGATATGGTTGAAGTTGAACAATAGAGCAAAATCTCTTTTATATCTGTGAAGGTTCCCAATCCTCGTGTTTTCCGGTGATTGAGAAATTATCGCTAGTTATTGAAAAACCACCTTTTCTTTTGAAGAAGATGATCATGTAATATGTAAAAATGGGCTATGACTGACCAAAAAAAGACTCTAATTTTTCGTACCATACAGTTGTGTTAATTATCCATTGACCTAACGGTTTGAAAGCAGCCACCAGCAATTGAAGATGATGGTAAACAGTAGATCAGCCTGGACGGTTTCCTTCATAGCTGAGCCAGCCTCCTGTCACTTGGCAGCAGTGTACAGTTCAAATATAGGATGCAAGTCTTGAATATGCTGTTATGAGCAGAGACAATTAATTGCAAGAAATGGTCATCTCACATTTACGGCTTCTTTCTCACTTTCGAAGACGTTCAGCCGCTTACTTTGTAAGTGAGCTTTATGTCTGAACTAATGCAGTGAAGGAGCAACCAATAGCGCACTGCTCGAATCTTTGTTTACGTTTAAAATGGCCATTTGAAATGCTGATTGAAACGTCGACTTGATGAGAAAACACGTGCCATACGTACGATATGTGGCCCTTTACAGAATCCCAATTTTAAGAGAATCAATTTAAATTTTTGGGTATTCCATATTTGTCGCTGAAAGATAATTTCATCAATAATATGTAAGCACCAAATAAAGTAACGGTTCAGTCGACTGTTAAAGTTGTTAAGAATGTGACTTGGCCACGCGGATCTTTGGAGGCACCTCGAACGTGGAAAATTAAACCTTTATGTACATGGCAACATCATCAAAGCAGCGATAAACTGCAACGACAATGAGAAATGGTGCCAGCGGTAATGAGTATATAACTTGAATACTTGGACGGTCCGTCTCCACGAATTGTGCGAACCCTAGCATATTTTCCATTCGTTTCATCATTTCGCGGTTATCGTCCGTAATAGTGGTTTGACAGAGCACCGCGGCTGGCTCGAGTTTCACCCAACGTGTAGGTGATCGCATTCGGGAACGGGTATATTCTCGCTGTGACACTCTACAGTTGTTTCGTCCATCTGTCGTCTGATCTTCTTACTGAATTACCGACCCATCTGTGTTTCGTTATTGATGCATGTTCTTCTGAGGCCCGAGGATGTGATAGCTTCTCAAGATCTGAACTACGCAAGCCGGCTATGCCGACTGGTTTTTGGAAGAGATTTTTCAAGCGCTCTGTGAGTCGTTCGCAGTTACAATGACGTGGTCAAGGGAAAAGCCCACGTCTCTGCTGCATAGCAGAGTGCTGGGAGGACTGTTGAATCAAAAACCTTAGCGCGTAATTTTGAGTCCGTTGTGTGGTCGGCGCTTCTTTGAGAGGCCCAAATGCCCCCACGCTGCTCTCCTTCTTGTCAAGTTCCTCCTTCATGTTGTTCTCCCTATTCAGTGAACGGTCAGTGTATACGTACGAAGAGATCTTCATAATTGAGGAACCCTCCAGTTTGATATGTTCATCATTACACCATTATTTATTTATGAATTGGATCCTGAGTATATAAAACAGCGAGTAATTGTCACATGGAGACGGTAAGGAGTGCACTACGGCAGAGTGTGAGCTACGGTAAAGAGGGAACTGCGGTAGACATTGAGTTATATACTACGATTTACGAGATGGAGGATTGAGGGCTTAGTGGCTGCTTGGATGTCAACCCAGAGCACTTGACGTTTGACGTGGCTCTGTAGGTGGTGGCAGCTGCAATCTAGATGAGCGTCGGAATCCGAATGTTCCCGGTAATGAATATCACGGGTTTTATATTATGAAGGCGGAGTAGTATGCCACCTGCAGGCGAGGTCGCTGGGTTATCGCTGGAACGTCGCCTTTAGGTCTGGCAATATCCCTGCAATAAGACTATCGTAAGTTGATAAGCAAGTCTAGGACATCGCCTTATTTTCGCTGCTGACGATGTTCGTGAGATATGACGGCACGTATAGATATTCAGGAATTATTCAGAAGTAGACAATAATGTGTTTTATCTAGGAAAATGGTCTCCTTTGACGATATTATGATTCGATTGTTATAAACGCAATGAGCAAAGCATTGAGATGAATGAATGACGCCAATCTTCTAGCAAATAAAAACTGGTCCTATTCACCTATTATGGAATGTCAAAAAGGCAAATGAGATCCTCTTTCAACTGAATGCTTTTTAAAAACCTTATTTTGGAGGATTCGAAATGCTGTTTTCAAGCATTAGCGAGGTTTTGGCATGTCAGTGGCTTACGTGCGTTTCGGCTCCCGTGCCGCGTGCAGTGTGTGGCTCTGACGAGACGGACGAGATCTTCGAAACATACCCAAACCAGTGGCATACCAAAACCTCGACAAGATTCGAAAGCGTCTTCGAGAACTAATAAAATTTCATTGCAAGTTCGAATGTCCATTTTATAACATTTACTCAGATCGTTAGGGAAAAAAGTCAGACCGATCAGATGTAACAGTGGAATATGCGTCTACGTTTTTCGTTATACTACTGAGTTACTGTTTCTGAGTTACTGTAGTCGGCATGTAATTGGATGAAAAAGCATTTTTTTCTGATTTTTAACTAATTTAGCTGCTTCTAATAATTTTCAATCAAGTCTTAGTGTATTGATCAACACTGTGCCTGTTGTCTAACTTGCATGCAACATTATACCCTCAATTACAACTCTCAAACAATCATACCCCTGCTCGAATTTTTTTTTTCAAATAAACCTTTCAGAGTGATGTGAAGCTGTTGGCGAACACAACGGGCGGCAGTCGAATGAGTTTTATTGTTGTACTTTGGCGGTGTTACGCAGTAAATAAATTCTCCTTGGAATTATCAATATTTATTTTGATCAATGCAGAGTCATTGAGTGAGATTGTATATGTACGGTAATGCCCTAGAAATTTCTAAGAGATGTTGACTGACTTTCGAGGTATAGTTGCTATGTTATTATTGAATACATTGAAATGCTTCTCCCTTGTCATAACGGTAAGCGCTTACTTTTTACTAGAGTATTTCACAGACCGATCGATAGGATTTACCATAGTATTCTCTTACTTCTGTGCGGCTTAATATGCGATTAACTTATAAGCAAAATAGCCTTTTTAGTAGTGCCGCTAAGGATGATAATCAACATCCTTAGAGTTTTGTTCTCATAAACAGTTTCGATGAGTGTCGTTAAGCACACCTGCATTGAAGACAGCTGTGTGAAACTCAAAGCGTTTTCAAATATCCATATCTTTTGTGTGGCTATTTAGTTCAACGGGTAAATGTTTTGCCACTGTGCTTATAGAACACCTGCTGATGCGCAAAATCCGCTATTACCTCCGAATCACCTTTCATAAAGCATTTAACACTTTAGCACTTTATTTGATCCGTTATCAAAGTGCTTTTTTTTCACTGTGCGGATCCCAGTCCTTCTACAATTCAATTCGTCGTTCGTCTTCCTCTCAAACATCGCAAAATACTGGTTGAGAAACTCTCCTTGCAATCTCGAGGATAGCTTTGCTGTGGTGTTCCATAGGACGTTGTTGTTGACTGCCGGAGAAAATTGGGGGGTAGAGTTTGGCTTCACGCGCACCGTGACCAACATCACAATCACACGGCCACGGCGCCCCTTCATAAGGGATTATCGTAACAATTAGAAAATGTAGCTCTCGGCGTCGATCAGTCCTTGATGGATGTGTCATGGAATCAACTTCATCAAGTATCGTCAAAAGTGAGTGAATTAATATTTCGCCTCTGCAACGACTTGCAGTAGCCTGCCGATGTATCATGTCTTCACTACTGTTCGCCAGGATGCTAGGATAAGTGTGGTTGCAGTCCACCATTTTTAGCGAGATGATTGCTTGGTGAGCCTGGTGCGCGGATCGATCTCTAGATTTGAGATAATAGATTATAAAATGTTTGGAAAAATAGAGCCTACAGCATTGAAAAACATTACCTCATGGAATATCTCGATAGTCTATACTAATTCGGTAGCAGTGTGTGTAATCTGCCCGCTTATCAGAGAACTTCGTTAATGACCGTTATCATTTGTTTATACTCATTCTCAAACAAATTTATGAGTGTGTGATAGAGAGGTAAGCTTCATTTGCTGTATTCGCTCATCATTCATGGGTCGTGTGAAAGAGAGAGGCAACTCGGTGAGCACATACGGTGAGTGATTCCACGCTACGGCGATATTTCAATCCGTAGCGGCTGCATTGCACCTTTTCGCACCATGGATGTCTAGAAGTCTCTTTCACTGGGCAGATGTTTCAGCAGACATCTAGTTTTCGATAACTTAAGAAACAATGATTTCAATACTATGCTTGATTTATAAAATGGCCTTCTTAAGGAACTATAGCAGGAAAAACAAGATTATGTTTTACACTTGCCGCGCACTTCTTGGCTGCTAGGACGTGTAGATAGCTTTTCGCTAAGGTTTAGCAGTCATTTGATAGCACAAACTTCATAAGCTCTGAGGCTCGAAACGGTCTCTGAAAAGGTCTTTTGGGAGGTCTGAAAATAAAAGGAGGATTCTTTTCTGCACTTGAAGTAGTTAGTATGTCGCTTAAACTTCATGGCGGACTGTTAATAAATACACAGCGGCAGTATTGTACGAATATAAAGGTAGTAACTGTAGAGCGATAGAATAAAATCTCTTCTGTAGTTCCAATACGATAATCTGAATAGTTTTGAAACAGAAAAAAGTTCTGAATAAGCAACAAAAATCGCTCTACTGGTGTCACGCCGCGTGCAGCGATATCAATTGGCACTCCGAAAGGGCGCGACCTTCGGTAATTCTTCAAAAATCTTCCTCTGTTTTAAAAGATTTTCGGTTTTTTTGAAGATGTTCCGATATACCACGACATGTTCTAAACATTCACATGCTTTTGGTACTTATCTCTCCAATTGCGGAGAGTATTTTTTCGCTTTATAAGACCTTCTCAGAAGCAAATCTAGTTCGAGAACCAGCTAATCCTAAGCTATTCAATAAGTCCAAGAACTTTGATGAAAGACCTCTACTAACCTCAGCTGAACAAAAAATACGCCAAGGTACAGCATAAATTTATTTTCGCTGCTACAATGCGCTGAGAAGAAGTTTTCAAAATCCAAACATGGTACCAAAATTGCTGAGATTCAACGTGTCAAATGACTGTTAAAAGTCCAACTGAAAAGCGAAGAACTCATCGTCCCGAAGTGGTTTAACAATTTGAAGTGTTTCCATTAAGAGATTCCAAATGTAAGTGTTTTGGTGATTGTGTGAAATGCTGCTCACGTCTTGAAACAAAGGTTAAGATATGACTCTTTCAACCTATTTCAAATCGCACGTGTCAAATATGACCCACCCCCGTGAGAGCCGCGTGCGTAATCAAAGGGAAATACAGGAATTATTTGTAACTGAGGCTTCGAGATGTCACTAAATCACCAACTAATGAAATTTTATTGAAAAGGCTTCATCAAGGATGATTTTGCTTAGAAAGTGCCCATAAATTGAAAAATCTCCTATGTTTCAACGAGGAAATCATAAAGGGTAAAAGATAAGCTCTGGCGTTGATATGCCATGCATTCGTCTTTCATTTTTAACTTTGTTTGAGGTGATTTAGTGCATATCTGGCCTCTACAATGATTCGTGGTGGCCTCACGCTGACCGAGTCACGGCTGCTTATCCTCGCAGACAAGTCTGAGACCAGTCTGGTACCAAATTATCGACCTCGGAAGGACGGATAGCTTGGTAAGCCATGAGCGCGAGATAGAACCATGGACCCTCTTGTGCGACGCAGAGCATCTCTAATCACTGCGCCACATGCGCTCTGAGGGAGCCATATCTTTCAAGAATGAAACACAATCCCAGTCGATGACTCATGAAAGCACATTTATGTCTTAGTATTTTATTCCAGAGGTATAAAATGATATTATAATTGCCTCAATATAATCAGCGAGAATGTTTTGAGCCATTTAGAGGTTGGTACGTAAGTGGTGCACATATAATTCGGCGGTCTTGCCTCATCGAAGCTACAGGCCGCTCAGGTCCGCGTACAAATAATATGGAGGAAACGAACCGGTCGAATACGATGTGAACTCTCTGAATAACAGCCGTATGTCATCGACTGGAATAGAATGGTTAAGACGTGAAAATCACATTTTCACGTTGTTTCACTGTAACGAATCCTTATCCCTAATATCAGAGAGGAACATGCTTGACGTGGGCTGTATTGAGGCAGGCCAGATCGCCGAAACCTACGTGAGCCACTAACACACTAACCTCGAATATGATTGAGCCATTCTTTTTGACTATATTGGGTGTTTATAAAGAGTTGTAAACCAGTCGAATATAGGGTGCATTATGAGCATTTGTCTGAACATTAAATTAAATGTCGTGATATACAAAGGTGAAATGTTCCTGAAATAGGAACTGAACGGTATTTATGACTGATATATGGATAAATATAAATACGATATCATACATATGTTCTAACAGTTCGGAATATGAGTCATTCCAAGCGCCTGGTTCCTTTTTAAAAATACCACATTCTAGAGAAGCGTGTGCTTTCGCCATGAATAGCCCTATTGTGGTCCTTTCTTTCATACTTCCCCATCCACTCACAACTAAATCCCCTTTAATGGCAATAAAAAGAATCAGAAAAAATTCTACATTTTGTTAGGAAACTATACATTGTCATTGTAACGCACTGCGCTCGACGCACGATCGCTCCGCTTGTCGCGTGAGCAGTCACCTCGGTTCCGAAGGGGTTAGAGCATTTTCATCGTTAGACCTTCTTACAGAAGAATTTCGCACCGACAACGGCTACGGTACATGGAAGCAGTGGACAAAAAACGACCTTCTCAAACTCTGCATGTGTTCAATATTTGCTTTACAATGTATCGACTTTTTCAATGGGGTGAGTTTCAATATACTACCAAATGTAGCGGGAAATAGAACAACTGCAAAAATCAAAGCGGAATTATTGAGCAATTCACACTCGTTCAGCTAGAGCTATTACTGCAAGCGCTTAGTGAAGAGCGGATGTAGATTATGCAACATTTCTAAAAGAAGTGTGCTTGCTCAATTAGCCTCCTAGAACGTTCGCAAATTTGGAGAGAGACTTGATATATGAATTGCAGAATATGAAATTGCTTAAGTACACAGTTGTGTTCCAGGATGATTTCATAGCAAAAAAGTGCTTTTTAAAATTCTGCTGTCTATGCTACAGTGTTCAATGTTCAAGAGGATTGACAGAGCGAGAAAATTACTCGGAGGTCCAGCCGCTATCACCTGTCACTTATACCATATGCAAATGAGTTCTTGTTGTATGGCTCCAGCTGTGGCCACAAATTTTCCATACGTTCCTGGTAAAAATAAGAGCAGCCTTTGTGTCTTTTTCGCTCGAGGGACTCGCTAAGCCTTGCATTTTCATAATTCGTGGTAGAGAAGAACTCCGGCCGTTGGGTAAATGGTTTTCCTGTTATGTATTGGACATTCCGAAAAATTCAGTAGTGAACGACTTTCGTCCACTGGTAGTTTCTTAGAGTAATTTAGTATTGCCAAAGAAAACTGGCGTCCATAATTTTGTCCCGGGTTTTCTAGGAGTAGGGAATTCGAATCCTTTCTCTTATTTGCGAGATGCAGGATGCTTTTCGTATCGTCTTTCGAGTGGGCATTCGATGATGTACGAAGTGATCTTTCATTACGTAGCAATTAGTATTATGACACGAATGCTGAAGCAGAAATAATTGTTGAGTCGAAAAGATGACCACGGAGTCCGGGGTCTTTTGTCTTCTCATTGAATCCTCGATGCTCTCGGAAGATCCTTAAGTCGACCTCTTCTTCGTGTTCAACTCTGAGGCTGAGTCACTTACTATGTTGACTTCCACGGCGTATGTGGAGTACTTGGAGATATTTATCTTGTCAAGTATAAGTGGAATAAGCTTTCGATGTTATCATTTGAAGAACTGCCTCATGCACTTGACTTTATTAAGCATTAATAGAGGTGACTGAATGCACATCTGACCTTTACAATAACCGTCGTACTATCCTCTCAGTCATGCTTGGTATCAATTTGCAGACCTCGGAGACACAGAAGGCTTGATGAGCCTGACATGCGAAATGAAACCAACGACTCCATGAGTTTTGTGAGGCACTCTAACCACTGCGCCGAATAAGTTCGTAAAAGTGAATAGGACATTCAAGATCAATTCATTATTCATGAGCATCATTTTGACTAATTTGGTTGAAGCTTAGTGTTTCCACAAACGCTATCTAAACCGGCTGGCATTTGCTCCTAACAAGACTTTGTTTCATGAAAACCATCGTCAGCAAAACGATCATGGTGTAGATGTCAACCGCGGAGTTCCACTTCCATGTGGCTTCATTTTGATGTTTGTATGACCTCTCGATAGGTGCAAATAGGTAATTTATGGGAAGGTGCCACCTTCTTTTCTAACCTTTTTCATTATATGTCTCATGAAGAATCTTTATGCACTGAGTGGCAAGATCCTTGTCCAAAGTTTGTGTGACTGCTCCTATCACAATTGAATCAAAGGTCTCTATTATGTTTATGGAAGTGAGATAGTGCAGCCCTTCGTACTCCTGTAAAAATTCAATGAGACTTGTTATAATGTGGAAGTGGTTTACGGTGTTAAATCGTTTTTGAAGCCTTGATAGCACACACGGCTCCTCTTCGCTTAGTGCTCTCTCAGCTCTGATGGTAATGGGGAGCTCTGCCTTATGCAGAAGAAGCTGAAACAATCGCCATTTTTTGATACAAATAAATATGGACTATACTGAACAAAACTATGTATAAAGGACGATTGAGAATCAACGTACAACACTTTCTCGTTCTTGCTGATGCTCGCTTCTATCATGTAGAGAGCGTTATCTGAATATAACAGCTTCAAGTTATATTTCCTTCTCAATTCATGTCCAAGAGAACTTGGTAAAAAATTCACCTCAATTGAATCCACTCGATTGAAGACTTAATTTTTATTCGTTCGACCTATATCATTGTCATGTAAACGATTTTGAACCGGTTGGTTGCGACGTTCATAGTATGTTTCGAAGTGAAGATTCAACGTGCGTCACATCCTAACGTACACTTGCTATGAGATGCAGTGGTATCAAAGGGTCCATATTCATTTCTTGCATAGCTGAATTGAACTTCGACTTCGAAGCACCTAAAGAGAATCTCCAGTGATCTGCCTCGAAATTCCTGCACGTAGCAGCACCTCTACCATTTGCTTCGCTGCCTTCGGTCTTCATCCGTGAAGATGGTAGGTTTTGGTTAAAAGTTATGATTATGCAATCTTTTTCCACTGAAGTGTCGGATGGTGTTGGATCGTGATTTCCTCTGTGGAATCGGGATAGGTGTGCTAAAATGTTCTCAGATCGTCACTATATGAACACTGCGACCTCTACGAATTTAGAGAAGTTTTCTACAGTGTGGATAGGAATCTTCCAGATGACACGAATTTGTATCGAGGCAGTGAACCTTGAGAGTGAGTAGCACACACGACAACGTGTTGTAAGTATCCTTTAGGTCTAACGTCATCACAGGAGAATATATCAAACTCTGAGAAAAAATCTTTTTTGCTATCTCATTTGGTAAGTATGTTGTAGTAAATTTATTCTCTAAAAAGATGCATACTAAATAAATATAGAGTGGTAAAGCGAGTTTTGTATTTTTGAATAACATGTTCATGAGAAAATATGCCTTTTTGGGAAAACGCTGAATGGTCACCACACCATATTAATCGGTGTCTAGTCGATCTATTATGTGTACAAATAAGTCTTCGCCGTATTTTTGCCGTAATACTACTACAAATAAATATATGCAAATTCATCCTTTCGTTTCAAAGTGCGTTAAAAGCACTACATATTCCCGTGTTTATTGTAAACGAAATATTCTGTATGACGACTTCTACAGATACTTTGAAGATGACGCCTTTTTTACCAGAAAACGTTATTTGTGAAAACCTTAGTTCGCAGATTCATTAGTCAAAATTGATTGAAATTGCTTGATTTTAGTATCTTCAATTGAGCACATTCTTGCGAACATTTTGATATAAACTCGCTTATACTTGGTTTAAGATAGAGCTGTCGTGGGAACAAATTCGCTTACAAATATGGGGACAATGAAATACCGCGCTTGAGCAATGGAATTGGATTTTGCTCCATCTTAGAGCGAATAGAGGCAAGTTGAATACCAAAAAGTTTGCAAGAGAATGCGCGATTGAACGATACCGAAGTCATGGAGTTACGTTGCAAAAATTTTATTGAAAAACAAAAAAGGCAAGGACTTTGCACTAACGCTGCATGATATCACTCTCTTCCTGTAGCAGACGCCTAGTGAAAACGTCATAAAAGAACTGATATAAGAGGTTTCAGAAGGTTTTACCTCACCTACATTATTCTTCCGATAGTGTACCGCCAAATTACTTCTTGAAACTACCAACTGCATATTACAAATTAGCAACTTCAAAAAATTGGCGTTTCTTAGGTACAGCAGTCTTTGTCTTCAAAGTCCTATAAGAACAACCATATAAAATACTTAATTTATAAGCAACATATAGATGAACAGTGTTCTGAACGCTCTTTCAACAAAAAAGTGGTTACATATCCTAATGTTACTATTAATAAAGTAAGACAATGGCAGAGTTTTACCTGTACATCTACTACCTTAGTTTAATGTACTGATCATAACTAGTTATTAGAAAATCAGTTTCAGAGAGTCCTAAAATTTCTCACTTCTCTACCGGGTATCTACTATTCATATCGATGTGTTTTTTGAGAAGTATCGTGTGACTCCTCAATTCTCTAATGTCATCGTAAGTTTACTATGAAATGCTTTTTTGACATCACACGTACAAAGAATCTTTGATTCGTATTTGGTATCTATTTGTAGTATATTTTTCCACATGATAAAGTCAAAGTTACAATGCATTAAAATACTTGAATGAGGATAGGACTAAACAAACATCGGTATTTGCGAAAAAAACAAGGTTGTCTGTGATCAGTAGTTTAAGGCATTATTATATGCCTCCGATTCTCTATCAAACTGTGCTGTAAGCTATCTTGATTACTTACTCAAACTGTATTGCGATTTTGTAAATGAAATACTTTTTACTGAGTACAGCATAAAAAACGTCGCCAAGAAGTTACATATTAGTGCTATTCTCATCGATTTCGTATCGTACTAGTGTTTTTTCTCAAATCCTTCTTCATCTTCGCCAACTCAATTCTCTTCACCTTTATAATATTTCTTAGACACTCGAATCAAATTGGCTATAGTAGCGTTTTGAATATTTATTCTTTATTTTGAAATGCTTGAGTGTCTAACGATGGGAAAAATTTCTATGAGAGATCAAAAGAAAGTAATTTATTCAATACGCAGCGAAATTTCTTAACAAATACCGACATATATTATATGTAGATACGCTTTTCCTTATACATGAGTTTGAAGATTACCAACACACTCATCCATGTTCCATTTGAAACCGCTCCCTATTTTTTGTCTGGCCCAATCGGAATACGATCAAATACTTCTAACTGCACAAAAGGTCAACTATGAAGGTTAAGAAGTAATATTCTGATAAATAAAACAACTGAGAAGATGCAAATGAGAAAGAATTGTAGACTCGGCTGTGTCGTTCGATGATAAGAATTGTACATATGTCTATCTAGTAAGCGCTATAACTCTAAAATACAAGCATGTTATCGTCAACATTTGAAGTGGTTTTGCATCTTATAATCAATATATAGTGGGTTTTATTATATCCACATATAATATACAAATAATATGATATGTGTAACAACTGAAATGTAATGATAGCTAACGGTTGATTGGTCTACCTGTTGATAAATTATTTCACATAGAGGCATCTGCAAGTTACTGAATGCTTAAAACGGTGCTTTCGGTCCCACACCTCCATTTCCATCTTCTTTTGATTAATTATCCAATGAACATATATTGAGCGCCAAAAACTCAAAGCCCACTAAACTCAAAATGCGCAATATACTGCCCACGCGGTCTCGAATGAAATTCAACAAGTTTACTCACGCACAGGAATTCAACTGTCCAAAAATATCCAGTGATACTGAGTGATATGTAAAAACTTTCGTCCCCAGCTAGGAGTTGTACTCGCGTTTCAGCTGTGGCGGTGGCGCTACTCGACGCCCTGTTTGAATGAAGATTAGCAAGGTACGGTAGCTCAAGTGATGTGAAGTAGCATGCGCTCTCGGTATGGATGAAACATGATTTCAGCTCTTAGCTGGGATCTAAAGCTTTTTGCATAGAACTTAACATCCTAGGATATTTGATGATAGCATTATAACACTGCTTCAAAAAGCTGGTTAAATAAAGCACATCATACATGTTTCAAAATTCAATTCAAAGAGCGTTTTTCAATAGATTCGTAAACTCGTTCTATGTAATAATATAAATTTTGATTTAGGCTATGAATGCTGTGATTGAATTCAGCTTCTAGTTTGTTGAAATTTCAGACTCCACTAGCTCTCTATTGGATTCTGGAATGCGTTGCAACCTTTGCCGCCTTCGATATGGCAGATATGTTAATGTCAGTGGTATATCCTTCTTTGAATTTCCTTTTCAAAATCTTATACAAAAAAGCTCCTACCTCATTTGCTTGGGACTCCTATAGAGTAGTAGTCAGTTGCGCCTAAGGGCGCACGTAGGCTTTGCCACGAAGTCCCTCCAGTTAAGTAAGTAAACTCTCCGCGGTTGGAAGAATGGTAGTTGATTTGTCTCGTGAGATAGCAGCACTGATTTGGTTCATTGGTAGGCCGTCACAATTTATTGAATAAGTCAAATATGCATTCAGTTATTGCTAAGGTGCTCAGTAATGGTTACATCTCGCAATGAAAACTTCACTCTTTTCTGCTTAGTCATTGTCGCCTATGCGATTCTATATTTCTCAATAACACTGCTAAGCTTTGAACTCTATTGGCATTGTCCGACATACTGCCATGCTCATGATTCCATTTCGATTCTCAATCAGCCAAAAGCTATTGTTGCTCCTATAATTATGTTAACGACCCAGAGTGTAATACTTTTTGGGCTGGAGGTGACTAATGCTTCATCAAAATCGTTTCATACACAGAATTGTTGTATGGTTCCTAGCAGTGTCTTAAATGAGGCCCTGCGTGTCCCTCTTGAATAGTGGTGATCTCAAACAGGTGATGAACGTTTGTTCCCACACTGAAGTGTTCAAACGCTTTCTATTCTGAGCACTACCATTTACTTCTCGTGCCCACTTTCGTAATTTTCAATTACCTGTTGGAGTTCTTCTCAGATTATGACAGCAACTATCAAATCTGCTCAACAAGTCCATCTTGGCAAGAGCTCCCATCCCTAGAGTGGGAACGACCTCACCCCCTCTGCTCCAGCGTGGGAACGGCTTCATCTCCTCCCCTACCCCTCTGCTACACTAACTTCAACGTGGCAGCTACACTAACTTCAACGTGGCAATCACTGTTTATCTCACTCCTCCCTGCCACTCGGCACTCGTCCATCGGAAAGAATGTTGATGGTTCGATCCCCTGCCACAACACTTCACTGTAGCTTTCCATGGCGCTCTCTTTTTGTTCTCACTACAATATGTTCGAATCACTAGAACACCAAATCACACACATCTCATATGGCACCGTAAAACAAGCCATTAATGTATATAATTATGTATAAGATATTATGTTGCATGAGCTGCAGATTGCCGAATAGATGGTGATAAATAAAATATATACACTGGTCGCTTGTGCTACGGTATTACTACATGAGATATGGTGTGATTTGGTGTGCCAGTGATTCGAGCATATTGGAGTGAAAACAAAAAGATAACACCAAAAAAATTACACTGAAGTTTAGTGGCAGGGTATCGAACCAAAAACCTTCTTCCCGATGGGCGGCTGTCGAGTTGCAGAGAGGAGTGAGACATACAGTGGTTGACACATTGAGGTTAGGGTCACGACGCGGAGGGTGTGGAGTCGTCCCCACGCTGTGGGTGAGAGCTCTTACCAATTAGACACTCCCAGTATGGTTTCGTGGAAGTCAAACGGTTGAAGCGGTGTTGAATAAAATTTACATGCAGTTGGCGTAATACTTTCCATCCTCAAACCATTGTGAAGAAAACCAGACCACACTGCGACGTTTTTGCCATTTTAATTAGGAAACCCTTTCAATAAAGTCCGTAATCACATTTTGGATTTATCTCAGTACTTTTTGGCTGGTTCTCTCACATTCGTCATCCATGATAATCTTCGCTTATTCGTGTAGGTACGTTTACCGTTGGAGAGTTATTTCTTCACTGCCCTCCTGGGATAGCTCTGTAAAGGAGTATCAAAGTCTTTAGCAAACTGCGACACCATCACTTTCGTAGTCTTCAGATTTAGCGGAATGGCTGGTACTTTCTACACCACCATTACTTACCGAATCCTTCGTGAAGGGTGCTCATGTAAAACCGATTTAACAATACTTATTGTTGCTCAATCTCACCATTTCTTCCCATTCTGTCAAACTCTTTCCTTACCGTTTTCAAATTCAGTGACATCTTGCATTCTTTTTCTTCACTAAACGTGCTCCATGGCCTGCAGTGATTACATCGCTAATGATTATCTGTAACTATAAATCAATACTTATTCAATTCTAGCGTATTTTTGAGTATTTCAAGTTTTCTTGAGAAGAAACGCGATAAATATTCTTAAACTTTATTTTTAGGTACATTGCTTTAAAGATCTGTCTCATAGAGGTTTTACGATGGAAAATGAACCAGAGTGAATGTTGCTTTTTACACATCAAAGTGCAGGACGAGGCGTCGATTTGCTGTACGGCTCAAAGCCCGGAACCTACCATGGAGGCTCAGAGTCCGGACTCTACCATGGACAGCACACAAAAGAACTCTAACAACGTAGCAGTATTGTTTTTGCAAAATTTATGAGCAAATTTGGAAAAGTAATTCATTTAATGGTATTTTCATATTTGCGACAATGCGTATTTTCGTCTTTATTTCGCACACTTAATTGCGACACTTCGTAATTCGTTGGTAGAGGCCTACACTGAACTCAGTACATGTTGTCGGTTGTGCGTTTCAAACAAAAAACACGTCTAATCCCTATTAATGAACCAATTACATCTGCGTTGAGGGGTAGAAGTTATGGTAGTACAGTTACTCTGCAAGTTATAGCTGCTATGTGATATATCTCGTTGGATTCTGAGTAAAATGCTGGAGGCCGGCTTGCTCTTTTTGAACAAAGTGCCACACGTTGATGAGCTGGTTACTTTGTATCTCCCTACTGCATGCGACACGGTTTTGTTGACATTTGTTTTTATGGCGTGTTCCACAAAGTAGGTTAACTATCCCTTTATTTACCTATTACCCAGTATATGTCAGCGTCGCTGGGTTCAATGTCGATATCGACAGCCTAGCCCTAACCGTTCACGGTTGGTTGCTGAAAGATAGATGCGCTGTAACGTAGAAGAAGTGGTATCAAAACAGGCGTCAGTAGTGCAACAGATTAGAGCACTCGCTTCCGGATAGGGTGAAGCGAGGGTTTCGAGTCCCGATTGACGCAAAAGTTTTGCACATCACTCTACATCGCTGGGTATATCCATAAACCTATATTTGTACCCTACATATATGGAATGTGACCGTTGATTATTTACATTATACATAGACAGAAACACCCTTTCTCTGATGTAAGAAGCACACAATCACAATTTGCCTGATACTGAAGATATGCTCCGCAATCGATAGTCTTCTCAATTCTTTATATCAAAAAATACTACCCATATGCTGAAATAATAGTTCATAGGACTACTGGTACTGAACAATCTATGGATAAAAACTGAGTAAAGCCAGTTCACTGCAAGAAGGTGTATTGATCTAGGTCGCACCATTTCGGGCAGTTGCGAAGTATCCTGATCGAGGCATTTATTCATCAAAAATAATGAGCTATAATATGACGTATGTTGATCATTTTCCTTCGAGAAGCAATTATGCAGTCAAGCCAATGGATATCGATACTACGTCTGCCGATCATTTTTCTCCGTTTTGGAGAAACGATCATTCACTGAAGCCTACGAAATTCGCTGCAGCCTCTGCTGATCATTCTACTCTTTCGAAAAGCAATCATTCATTGAAGTCAATGGATGTCGACACAAAGTCTGCTGATAATTCTCCGTTTCTGAGCTCATCTATGACACGAGAGCCCACGAATGCATTTGAGAGCACCTGGAGTCGCTCATTCATGATGGAAAACGATCAAGAGGTGAAATTTCGTACTATTTAACGGTTTCAAAATCAGTCAAGATTACAATAGGCTTCTCACACTAATTTGCAAATCAAGCGAAAAATAAAATAAGTTACTGAAATTGGGAATTTCTGAATTTTTTTATCGTACTTAAAAAACCTCTTCAGATGTTATAGAAAGTAAATAGAATGTAATACATGAAGCTCTGCGCTTTGCAACTTAATAGGTTGGGGAGAAAGTTCTGAGAAAGTGCTTGTAAAACATTTACAGTCAAAATATTCTCCTTTGACTTTGAGCACTTCCTGCCACTTCGCCGGCTAAAGGTCAATTCCATTTTTGTAATTCCAATTTTGTCTTCGCCCCAAGCCAGATTGATGCGTTCACTTGCCACCGTTGCCTTTCAACCCAACATCATTCATGCATCATCGACAACCTAATTTGCACGCTTGTTGACTCCACCTTGGAATAAGTAGATTAATCATAAACCAATCAACGCGGGAGAAGACGGGCTTTCAAGTGAGCCTAAAAATACAAAAATGGCCGACACCCAAAAAGTTACAAGCATTTTCTCAGAGTTTTTCCCCAACCTTGTAATTTATTAGAACTCATTTAGGTTTTCGCTCTGTGATGGCCCCGTATGACGTTATTATTATATCAGTATAGCATCATCGGATCATCTTTATCACATCGTAGATGTTATGCTCACAAAGATTAGAGTCAAATCAAAAGTTACAGCGAAACGAAGATAGTCTGGCAGTTTTACTAAATTGGTCATTTTAGCAGAAGTTTCATCTGCCTTGTTTTACGCTGTTCTTCGGCTTTGTATATTGAAACTGATATGCGTCAGATTGCTAATCTCTTTTAGTCGGTGATGACGTCCGAATGCATTACTCCGGAATCGAATGGTGAAGACCTTATCACCAATCCGATGTTCACGGTTAGTTCTTCAACGAGAGATTCACAAAAGTCTCAGACCCCCGAATATGATAAGTTTAATTGAAATATATTATGAATTGCAAATGCACCTAAGAGAATTGAGTGGTAAGTCCAACCTCAGACGGGAGTTGTGACCGCGTTTCACCCATACAGAGGGCGCATGCTACCATTACACCACAGAGGCACCGCTTCGCCACTGCTCATTCTTCAATGTCTCTATCATAGCTCTCAGCCACCAACCTTTGAAAGGTTTGGTTGGGTTCTTAATATCACTTTGTAAATCCACTCAAGCTGACAGCCATGCGATATGCAATTCTTAAGATTTCTATTTTTAATAACACTAAAAATCTTGAACATGAAATTTATTATTTTTGAAAAAGACGATATTTCAACAGTCGGTGTATCCAAATTTCAGCTGGAGTTTCCAAAAATTGGTCGACAACGATCTAAGATAATCACGATGTCAAACGTCTCACAAAGAAAAATTATTTGGACATTACGGGTGGATATTCATTGACGTTTAAGCATTCATATGACTAACTTTATTGAATGCCTCAAATTTTTCCACTGGTTTAGTCCAATCTTGTCGATATTCTTTCGGCAGCACCAGTTGTTGGAATGTTAGAAGCCGGACAACACGGCTGTATAAACGTCGCTATGAAAGACGACTGTGCAGAAAATGGAAAGGTATCGTAAGCGGTTACAATGAGTAGAATAGAAATTCGAAGTGGCCGAAAAGTTACTGCGAGCAGTAAACTGATGTCTGGAAGTAGACTAAAGAATAAGAAAGCTTTTTCCAAGATTCGTAAGTGATAATCAACAAGTGAGGTTCTCAGTAAACTACATTCCTTTTTTCGCCTATACACAAATCTAGTCGGAAATTATCTAAACGCACTTTATCTACAAATAAGCCTTTGAATACTGAGTATTTTTCGGTTTCGCGGAAATAAATAAATATTCAACCTTATTTGCCTGCGCAAGTATTTGTCATAGGAGTGTTAGTAATTACTCGAATGCTTAAATCTCTGAATACAGCCCTGCGTGGTTGGATTTTAAAGAAGTCTGTGTTATAACGCTGTATAATCCAAAATAAAGTTATGTTACACATGACCACGCGTTTATTTTCTTATCTTGCTTACATTTCGCTGGACAAAACTCCTTCCTTAGAGTACTAATATACTTTAGACAGCACAAGTCTGGAAGAACTCAAAAATGTGCTTGCCTTTTGAAAAGGCTATTCTGATGGCGCTGTAGGAGAAAGAAAAGAATTGTGTTTTACACCTCGCCTTACAGAGCTCTTATCTTAGACTATTAGTATTCAATCGATAGCATAAGACAATTCCAATACTGTGATTCTTTTTTGGAAAGAATGTTGCACTGAAGTGTAGCAGGGAAAATATAATCTAGCTCACATACTCGGAGAGCTTGTTTACCGGCCCCACCTACGGGCTGGAAGGAGGGTTGATTGATCGATGCCTGGCAGGTCAGACATGTGGGGCGCAACTTGTTTTGAGTTGGGAATCTTTTCTCCATTCTGAGAAACTCTATATAAAACGGGTGACTCAGATATGAAGAGATCTTCTCTACACGTTCACATGCCTTTCGTGCTTTCCGCGACTTGAACACCTGGAAATAGTGAGAGCGCGTGGACGATGTAAAGCATGATTTCATGTTGGATTTTACATCTTTATAAAAGAGTGTTTTCAAAGACAGACCACGCAGGGCTGTAGCCAAATATTCAAGCTTTCGTATAATTTCTAACACTCTTATGAAAAATCTTGTGCATCGAATGAGGTCGAATAATCTTTTGTTCCCGTTTACCGAAAAGTACCGAGTTTTGAGTAGATAATTAATGCTGAAGACGAAAGTCGTTAGATTTGCCAGTTATATTAGAGAAAGACCCTGTATTGATGTTTGCTAAAATGTTTTTGATATTAATAATCTCTTTGTGAACTTCTCGTCAATGGTTCTTCTTATTAAGCAATGAATCTGCTTGACTCGTGGATGAAAAAACCACATAAAAATTTTACGATAGAGCTCATATCTTTCAACATCGATCAATAGGTTCACGAGTTTTCGTACTTCTTCTTCAGATCATCAGCACACTTTTTTTGAGATACATTCTTTTCAGCTTGCAATTTCATACGCGTTCGTTGATGATTCTGTTGAGGACTTTGATAGAGAACTCTACGATATCTCAAACTGTATGGATCGCATTCTCGACGTAGTGTTTCGATAAGACGACAAACATCCACTACGCTTTCACTTTCTTTGGCAGAAGATTTTGATTTTTCTTTTCATTTCAAGAATTGTTTATTATTTTGTGATGAAATGTAGCTAGTGGATACGAATTCAGTGCAATATTCCTTTCCATCTCAAAGACAATTAGTGACTTGTTATAGATGTGAATACGCTTCTCACACCCACAAATGCCTTAGTTTTTTTGCACCGGAAAATTTCTCGTTCACCAAAATATAGACGCCAGCTTTCATTTCTTGTAAGCCTCTGGTTGTTCATTCTTCATGATGTCGCCAAAAAAGAATGCTTCATTCAAGTTATTTTTTCTGGAAATTACGATGCGCCATCGATGTGACATATCAAAATTTTCAATCTTCTTGAAAAAGTATTTTAGCAACTTTCCGACCAAAGACATAGAAGGCGTGGCATGGCAGCACGTGAGATGGAATCGACGACTAGGTGTATATCGCAGTACAACTCTAACCACTGCACTACACACTCTTAAACGCTTCTGAACATATGATGTTGAAAACAACAAGTGAGACGGAATCATTCGCACACACCAAAATTTTTGTTAGATCCTTATCAGTTCAGGTCATAATAATCTGATTTGTCTGGCTTACTAAAATCGAGTTCCACTTTATACTCGCTGCAAAAATGACAAAAAGTAGATGTTTTTGACAATCCAGGGAAAAAGTGCTAAAAAGCACCAATAAAATAACAAAAATATATCATAAACCGTTTCAATTGTTTCTGAAGACGGGTTATGTTAACAAGTAACAGGCATATTTATTCAAAGATCTATACACCTCTTCCAATCCCTTGAATCCACAAAAAAAAAACCTTTGGAAAGCTCTGAAATACTTTCTTTTTGACAAACAACACCTTTAGAAACCGTTAACTGAAGATCGAAATGATGTGTGAACACAAGACATTGTTGCTTCTGCTCATAGCCAGTTTTTGAGTAAGTCATGTCGTGTTTTATTGCCGTTCGGCAAGAAAATCACCATCAGATAGTGGCTCGGCAATAAATGAAAGCAAGAAGTTGAAATAGTAGATTGTCGGACTAGCACTGTGACCGTTAGGAACGAGTATAACATAAGAACAATTTCTTTTTTTCGTATTGAAAGTTGCACGAGGTTAGCACTTCTCTTACTTTAACGGGTAACATTCCAGCGATTTTTCGTTGCCCAGAGCCTGAAGACGTATTATATAGCCAACCGTTCGACTAATTTAGATGAAATTCTTTTTGAATAATTGCTTCTAGCGGTGGTAAGATGTTTCAAATATACCACTGATGTAGAGTGATGTGCAAAACTTTCGCGCCAGCCGAGACTAAACCCGTACCTCACTCTAGGAGCGCGTGCTCTATCCGTTACACTACTGACCTGACTGCCCTCTAGTCCCGCCTGATGCCAAAGTTTTGCACATCACTTTGCGTCAGTGGGTATATTTGAAACATCTATCATCGCTAAAAGCAGTCAAATAAAAAGAATTTCATTTGATCTTTAATACACAATATCTGTCAACGGGACTGGGTTCAATGTCGAAACCGACTACCCGAGCCGTGCCGTTAACGGCTGGCGGCTGACAGATAGATGCGCTGCACGTTCGGTTAATACCTCCTATATTTGGTGACAATTCAATGGAACAATCATTGCCCACCTGTTGTATTAAACTCACCATTCATTGTATAGGATAATTTACCAATTTGTTGCTACACACAACAAAAAATAAGTTCTGCTTGAACCAAGAAACAAATCTAGTTTTTCGCTTTTTTTTTGTTTCTTTAGTTTCAGTACGGCTTATTTCACTGTGCATAACAACAAACTTAAACTATTCTACAAAAGCAGTGAGCGGTGGGTTCGAGGCAAAATGTGGACAATGATTTTTGCATTCGATTGTCACCAAATATAGGAAGTGCTAGTCGAATGATTGGATGCGATGTGGTGTAAGACCTCGTCTAGGCTATGAGACTGGCAAAACCTAAGCCCCCGAAATTGAAAGGAAAGGTATCAACTCTCGAATGTTCCTGAATTTCTTCTTTAAGCCAAACACGAGGTGTTATATTAAACTTTGTTTGACAGCTGACGCTTCGTCAGTTCGCCTTCTTCAGAGCCTGGAAAGGTCAAATCTTCCGCAATCCAATAAGCCAAGCACCTTCATTACTGCTTAAGAAAAAATCACCAGACCTAGATTTCAATAGCATCAAGCACATCAACTCTCAACATACTCACCGCTTTTTATATGTGTTTCACCGAATGATTGAAGTGGAGACCACCGGAAGGAGATTACATAGGCTCGTAATGCACCTTACCCATCAAAGCAACAGTCTTATAACAAAAAACAGTCTTGAATTTTCACCAAAATAAACACGATAATCGGCTTAAGTGCCATTTAAGAAGTATATTCAACGCCTAGAAACAATGAAAAAGTGGAGACGTCAAGAAAAGAGTGAATAAGGACCTGATCCTTTTCATCGACTGTTTTTTAACCTCGCTATGAATATTCAATATGGTTTGCAAGAATGTTTAAAGCCTTAACGAAGTTGTTACGTCATAGCGATACGCGTTTCAAGGGTATCGCCCTCTTCATCAGTGGCCCACGACCACGTATGGCTCCAACGTAACAACCTCGGTAAGACATTAAACATTCTTATAAACTATACTGAGCAAGAATTATCAAAAAAATTAACCATTCATATATCAATCTAATCTTAGTTGTAATTTTGGTCGACACTTGGACTAACACTAGAACCAAGTCCATTACAAAGTGCTTTTTTGTAATAGCATTGAAAATATTGGTTTGAGATCGTCTATTATGGAGTAGTCTGACACAAAGTTTTATAAAATTATCATAACATCCTGATAATAATTTTTGAGCCACGCATGTCAGTGTTCAGTTAAATGGACTGACTCTATAGATCCCGATACACGTGTTTCGATCTTACTATCTCGTCAGTCGAGCAGTTATCCTTCGTCTTTTTTACCAATCCTGTGTGGGTGCTCCAGTCCCCACACTGAGAGTTAACGACGCCGAACATTCCACACTCTATGTGCAGTGAAATTATCACCGAACACAGAGTTTTATACACTCGATTGCTCTTGGCTAGTATATTTAAACATCATATCTTATAAAAATAATCAGGCATATTGAAATTTGAGCTGTGGTCTTAAGAAAACACTCGAAACGAAAGATATAATATCATAATAGGTTATGTAAAGATTTCGCTCCGTTTTGATTTTTCAGTATGATATTGAGGATACTTTGCTCCGTACAAAAGGCAATACCAATAACCGAAGTATTCTCCATCGATCACGGCAACTTCTTGCTACCTGTTGAGCAAGAGATCGATGCCTTGAATGTAGATTGCCGTCCTTTCTACAGCCGTATCAGCCTCAACCTGCATTAATCTTGCGCGTCACTTCACTAGCATTTTCCCCTACGCGCTATTCGTGCATGAGTAGTAAGCGAATTCGTTCCAACAGCTCCATCTTAAAACAAGCGGAGGCCAGTTGTATACCAAGATGTTCACAAGAAAATCCGGAACTGAATTATACCAAAACCATGCAATTTCATTGCAGAAATCCTATTGAAAACCAAACCAGCACGCACTTTAACATAATCTATTACATTCCAGTATTATTCTCCCTTTATATTTCCTAATCTTAACATTTATGGACTAATATCAGTCGATGTTGAGAGAATACATCTTGAAACTGCGTCATCATCAATAATTACGGTAGTTCATCAATTATGGGAAGTGAAGCGATGAGCTATAAAACTAGAAGAAGCGACCAGTATGTAGGAGACTTTAGATCCTGGACGAGGACACCGCCATTGTAATAGGTTGGGAAAATGTTTTGAGAAAATGCTTGTGACTTTTTTGAGTGTCTGCCATTTTCTGTGTTTTTGGGCGCTTTGAAAACCCGTCTTTCCCGCGCTGATTGGTGAATAATTTATCAACAAGTGAGCAAATTAGGTTGTTGATGATGCACGAACGGCTGTGAGGTTCAAAGAGGGATTTTCCTCAATCGCTTCAAGTACAGTCGAACGATCAACTTGTTTTGGACGACCTGAACGCGGCTGATCTCCCAAACTTTCTTCACCTTCGTCAAACTAACTTTTTGAACCACCTGTGCACCGTACTTTTGCCAACTGTGTCTTCACTCCAAGCAGATTAATGCGCTCATTGTTACCGTTGCATCTGAACTCAACAGCCATTCGTGCATCTTCAACAACCTATTTTGCTCGCTTGTTAACTCCATCTTGAAATAAGTAGATAATTTAAACACCAATCAACGCGGGAGAAGGCGAGCGGCGGGCTTAGAAATGAGCCCAAAAAACACAAAAAATAGCCGGCACTCAAAAAAGTCACAAGCATTTTCTCAGAACTTTTTCCCCAACCTATTATTAGAGCCATCAAACTCAGTAACTCCGGTGTATTGAATGAATAAGTTGTTTGTTAACTCTGCGAAAATCTTGCAGAACAAAGTAAATAGACTAGTGATAAGCTCAGCATCTTAGATGAGCAGAGATTATGTTGTAATTGCTGCGTTTATTTTTCTATAGCTGACGCTTTGGCCGATTTCGCCCTCTGTGCAGTTCTGAAAGGTCAAGTTGACGTGCAGTCGAAATACTTTCACAACAACATTAGGAAAGGCTGGAACCTTAAATTAGATCGCATTGAAAACATCTTTTTCTTACACTTTTTATGACCTTTCACTTACTGATGAACAGCAATTGCACAGAGGGCAATGTACTTCTCTTAGATTAACTATAAATCAGTGTGAGATATTGCGTTAGGTCACATGTAACGACAGTACATTCTTAACGTTCATCTGTAGATGTTTTGGATCTATTCGAAATGCTTCGAGAGTTTGAACAATGCGAAAGTTTTTTCTGAAAACTAATGATAGTTGTGAAGATTCTTGCTGTTAATCTCCGAGCAAAAGATTACTGAAACATTTATTAACAATCGTTTTGGTGTACTACACCTATACTTCTTCTTCCTGGAAGAGGACCCAATTCAAGCTATTTTTATCATGTGCAAATTGTCCATTTCTTGAACGAGGGCGTGCGGCGCAGTGGTTAGAGGTGCTCTGCAACGCACATGACCGATTGCTCGATGGTCGGTGGTTCGATCCCACCCTTAGGACTTACCAGCCCTCTCAACTCTCCGTGGTTGGTGAATTGGTACCACACTGGTCTTGAAAGATAGCACCGACTAACTTGACATATCGATGGGCCACAGCAATCTAATGTACTGGCCAGATATGCATTCAATCACCTCGAATAAAATTGAGGGCAATTGCACGGGGCATTCCTCAATGATTTATCAACGCCGTGAGCGTTATTCCTTTGATCCTTCTTAAACGATGTATAAATTTTTACTCCTCACTTTGTCATCCAAGCAGACTTTCGTATAAAGAAGATGTTGACCTCGCCATTCATGATAGACGGCGCCCGATTTTTCCAGATTTACTGAAAGTTCCAACCGTTTACGGCTTTAACGGAGTTTTTTCTTTTGATAATGAGATCTCCGACAACAGTTCCATACTATAAGCTTGCCTATCACTTACAACCCTCCTCCCTTCATTAGTCATAGAGCGTGTCTAATTTGAGGTATACAAATTTGATGGGTTAGTGAGTCCTATGCTGCACATCACGATTAGCATATCTAAGAAGAGTCTTCAAAGAAACTTCATCGCAGGGCAAAGCGTAGAAATCGACAAGTTCGCCATTTCCATCAATAAGTCAGCCAAAGAGCACGACTAAATCGTCAGTATATTATGGCAAAATTAAACTTATAATTCTAGTTTTTCTTTTACGTTCAGTTCATGTAAAGTTTGACCGATACACCAATATCATAAGATCTCACGAAGATCAAAAGAAGCGGAAACCTGCTCAAACATCACTCACTATGCGGTAAAAGTACTGATAACTCCACGTCAGCATAGTAAAAACGAAGCACATCTAAGAAGAAACTTGACTGTAATAAGAACTGTAATTGACGTATGGTTATTTCTCAATGATGCACATTGATATACAAAACTCTGAACCTCAGCTGGGAGCCGAATCATGGCTCCACCCATGACGGGTCGCATGGCTACCACTACACCACAGGGGTCGTCGTTTTGTTGTCTCTCTCTCTCTTCAATATATAAGGCAACAAAGCTGTCACCATGCCAACAGTCAGCGGGTTCGGTTTAGTAAGTATACAATGGTATTGACCCCCAAATAAGCTGGTATCGACTGGATCTCAAGAATTTTTTGAATTCTCCTAATTTTAGAGCAGTACTATAGTATTTTGACTATTTATTCAAAGATGCTAGAACAATCAGCCATAGCATTAAAACAAACCCCCGCTATGAAAGTTGTAAAATAAGAAACATCTTGAAGTGCGTTTTCTCATATAAGCGTTAGCAATGTTTTCCTGACATATTAGTTCATTGGCATCGTCATGAACACACTGGAACAGCATTCAGTCGTGTTTCTTCTTCCATGATCGGGTTAGAAAATAGTGAAGACTACTCTTAATATTGTTTCTTAAACCTCCAATCGATGTGGATCAGCGTTTATCCCACACAAAAACAACATGCCATGATCATTTGCTCATAGTTGTCACAAGTAAAACGGTCATGAATGTTCTACCCGCAGTTGTGTTTTCAGAATCCACCACGTATCCCAGAAAACCCAGCTGTACTTCTTTTAGAGGCTACGTCTAGTCTCTGTCTCTCCATTTCATTTTGTGGAGACACGACTAGGCTCGCTGCTTCACCACTGCTCCAGCCAATTCCACAAACTTCTTAATTGGGAAATATAGAGACTTTTTTACCGGTTTCCAATAAACCATAGTATGCGGCATGCTAACTATAATTATTTGTTATTTATATACATGTCCATTTCATATTGCATCGTCTTAAATACAAACCAAGTAATCTCCGTCGGATATCATACCTAAGGATATGGTCGAAAGCAAACAATGGGCGACGTCCATATGTCGCATGCGACTGAGCCATCTGATCCACCCATTTCTTAGCAAGCCCAACAACAGTCAACAACATTCAATCATTCTCCTTTGATAGCGTCAACATCGTTTCATTCTTTGTCTAACAATTCAGCTTTTATTATTCGTTCAATATTTTGTGGCTTCGTCCATGCAAAAACTCTGTCTGACTCCCACAGCAGTTTAGAAACGCATTCAAGATATTTCATCTGGTTAACTACTGCCATTTCTTTTCCTTCAGTTACTTCATAGAATAATTTTCAGACATTATCCCATTAATCTTAAATCCATTGTTCAACCCCTTGACAATGACATGAGTCGTTTTTAGCTCGACTTTCTCTCTCTCTCTCTCTCTCTCTCTCTCTCTCTCACTTGTTTCTCGTCTGTTTCGAAGTAAATATGTGTTGGTGCGCGCTTCCGTGCAGATGGTACTTAATTTACGAACTTATTCCATTATTCCTATTCTTGTTTTATATATTTGATAATTATTACAGAACCTACAATTAGCAGTTTCACAATACCTTGTAAAAAAGTTATATTTATTGGCAGCATATAATGCACAACAAGTTCTCATAATAGTATGCACAAATAGTTCGTAAAGGCCTCAGTAAACAAATCGTTCTCACTGTGTTTATTGAGAAGCATTGGTGTTATTTCTATTACTAATAGTCGTACTAAACTGTCATCAGTTATACTCTATCAAATTCTTATGCTAATCCAACCAACTACTTCGATTACTTACAAATTTCATCGCGAACCCACCTCATTGTCATTGTAGCTCGCCAAGCGACTCCGTCGCGTGCCGTACAAAATTTCAATGTCGTTGACAAGGGGTTAATTTTTTCTTATTATCTTAATCGGAGTCACGTGATCCAGTGGTTGTGATGCTCGTTACGACGAGCATGGAGTCGAGCTCCACTCTCAACACTCTCCGGCAGTCAACAACGAACGCCTTATGGAACACGACAGCCAGGATATCCTCGAGATTACTAGTCGAATCGCCCAGACAATATTCTACAACGTTCAAGAAGAAGACGAAAAAACGAATTATATGCTAGAAGTACTGCGATCCGCACAGTGAACAAAGAAGAAGCAGTATGAAGACGAATCAATAAAGTGTCTAAAAAGTACTGATTTCATGAAGTAGGATTCAACTGTTAGCTAATCGCTCTTGTGTTCATTGCTTCCTGAAATAAAAGTTTCATAGCCTCATGCTCCCTTAAACTCATTTATGTAGTAAACTCGAAAGTTCAGTTATTAACTCAAACGAAATTATTAGTCTGAGTTGTACAAAATCGTACAATTCTCTTTTCTCTTTAGTTCTATCGTTTCAGTGAAAATCTTTGTTCCTTACAATCTTTAACAATCGTACGAGCCTGACGGACCATGGTGAAATACTATAATGATTTTGAATGAAGAAACACAGAATGTTAATAGATGCTGAGCGTTCATCTTCATTCGAACACGCTTAAATAACAAGTATGTATTGTTTTGACACCGGTAAACACACACCTTGTTGAGGGACTCGCTAATGTCATCGGGTTTTCAAATTTCTCTAGAGACACTCTCTTCATAAAGAAAAAATAAAATTAAGGGAAAGATCCGACGATGCTTTAGCATTATTAGAATCAACAATGGAGAAGATACGGCCATACATAGCATTAAAATAATTATTTTCACAACGGATAAGTTGATATATCTTTGATTATTTGAATCTTTTCACAAGGCACTAATCAATGAAATTTGGTGAACAAACGGCATCACAGCCAGATAATCAATCTAATCGATAACTATCATGTACACAATAATATACATAACTCTGCACTCATCTGGGCTATATACAACACGTATAATGCATCGAATGCGAGACGATGTGCATGAAGCTGATCCCAACGACGACTTTGTCGCTGTATTGAGCTTCAGAGTTCTGAAGTGCCCTCGTCGAATGACGTCGTCATATCTGCTTCAAATGCACGGCTAGCAAAGGCAACAAGAAAAAGGCGGTCGCACTTCCTGAGTAAGAAGGCGGAAATCCAACTCACTGCTGGTCAGCGAAATGGCGAAAGGGAGATTACCGAAGAGCGATAGATCACAGAGTATAGAAGCGGACGTCATCTAGAACATACGTCCATCGTCTTTGTTATTGCGTTCGTTCAAGGAATAGCTGTGACTGCTGATCCTCGTGCTTCAGCACTTCAAAGATCGAATCGGCCTTCTCAAGACGCTCAAGTAATGGCAGAATATCAAGCAGCTCAACATCTGACGGATCGTCCCACCATGTCGGCACCGGAATCTGCAAAGCGCAAGTGTTCTATACGAAATATAAAAAAAAAGACTATTTTGAATTGGAAGATCGAATATGACCAAATACAAGAATCAGAAGGAAACCTTACCGCATTTTCTGGATGAAAAGCATAACTAGCAGGTGAGTTGTCAATAATTAAAACCTTATTCAGATCCCTACCAAGCTTTGCCAAATCCTGAAAAAAGGTGGTTCATTGAAGAAAATACTTCCACAAAGGTTAACAGTTCAACAAGGATAATCCAAAGGGTATTACCTTGACGTAATTTCCTTTGTGATAAACGCATGCCTCCCTAAACAATCGAGATCGAAAAACTCCACGTTTGTCAAGAAGATCGGCAACTGGATCGGCGTACTGAGAAACAAAACCATATCGAAATCGAAAAACAAATTACGAAAACTTTATCGTGCACCTAAACTTTCACCCAACTTAGTTCTATACAAACACAGTACAGAAATGAATAGAACAGCAGAAAATGGACCAACATTCCATGAGAGCACAGTTTTTCATTGTTGAACTTATGTGAATTTTTGCTGCTCACTTCTCCACAATTTTGGACAATTTGCGTATGATTCCTTTTCGAAATACCTACGTATCTAAACGCAAGATGTGGAAAATAGCATGAAAACACTAATAAAGTAGAAAATCTGATTAGAAATGAGTGGTGAAATGGATTGGATGACGAGTTTAAAATAACAGGGATTAGTAGTGGAGACACGTTCACCAAAAAATAGAAAAGGTGAAAGCTTCTGCCTTTTTTCCAAAGACGTTCCAAGAAAATTCAGCGTCTTTGGCACACTGGTCTACACTAAATGAATGAGGCCTTGTTTATTTTTAGAATGAGGGTTATGCATTGTGGCAGAACATTTCTGCTGTCAGAATCTCCTTTGAAGGAAAAGTCATTGACTACTCAATTATCAACTGCTATCGTACTAATCAGTCCTGTGCATCAAAGAGTATCAGTGCTGTTAAGGCCAAAAGAGAGATTAACACCAGACTTGCTTGAAATAAAAAACACTAAGGACCCCATAGAATATTTTATGAGCAAAATAAGTCCTCATTCACCTCTCATATCTAAGACGTCAAATGCTTTGCTCATAATTAGAGAATTGGTCGACGTCTAACGCTTTACTTTTATTCAATAACATTTGCAGAAAGAATTAATCAGTTCCTAATGATGGAATGACGCTATGTTTCCTTGCTCTTGACAATATGATTTTGTTCCTGTGTGTTTGAAAAAAGAACACAAAAAGAAAACCTATGGATACACAACTGAAATTTACTTTCGCAAGGCTTGCAGTGAACAGCACACATTCATAGCGATCACCAATTCGAGCGAGGAACTCGTCCACGTATGGTCGTTTCAGAACGTACACCTGATGTACTACACCGTCGATCTCTACCGGAATCACAAAATCCGGGTTTTTCACTGGCTGAAATGAAGACCGCATAGTCGACAACTGACATATCTGAGACCACAAAACCCTATTTGACCATTTTTGAACAAAAATTTGTGGAGTTATATAATAACAGAACTATACTACGCCACAATAAACGTTTAACACCTTACTTCTGAAAATTTCAATATGAATATATCACATGCACTGAAATTTTTGCATAAATACATATGACAGCTTCTGTTTTATTGGCATGTTTATGAGAGATTCACTAAAAGTACGACCATAATGTAAGGAAGTTTGGTAGAATTTGGAAGAAAATGTAAAAAAAATTAGATTGACATTGATGCCAGAATTTTCAAGCTCTTGAACATAAGAACCAACGCGTAGATCTCATTCAGTTTCACTAATTACTTTTGAATGAGTAGGATCTTATTTCTGCGAAAAGGAGACAACAGCGTGCCTATTTATCTCCTAAAACGTCACAATAGGAACTGGCGATCATCGTAGATCGGAGGAATTGCCACAACATGACCAGCTTCCTCTCATGATGACGGTGATTTTTGACGATCATTTATTTTATTTACATGGCCCGTTATCCATTTTACTGTGCGCTCCCAATGCTTCAGACATCTAAATAGCTCTTCGTATTCTTCTTGAACAACGTAGAATACTGGTCATGTCTCTTTGCAACCTCTAAAATAGCTTAGTTTAGACGAGCGTTCCATATGGTGCTTGTTGTTGACTGCCGGAGAGTGTTGGAGGGTGAGGAACAGCCCCGCGCCGCCGCGACGAATATCACAACCACTCAGCGGTGGTCCTCCTTTTCTTAGCGAATAGTATTTTAATTTGAACTTTGAGATGAGAATGAAAAACTGGATAATCTTTCGAGGTTAAACGTTCGTTGTATACACAGTTCTTCATTCAGAAACACCGCCTAATCAATACGGTGAGTAAACTATAAGGATGTCAACAAAGTATGAAAATATGCACATATTATAAAATGTCGTAATACCCAAAAATACCACATAAATAAAAAACAATCAAGAAAAAGATGGAAGAAAGAAAAAAACGAAAATCAAATTTACTTTGAAAGATGAATGAACCAGTGTTTCATCGAGGTCGATGATAAGACACTTTTTATCCATGTCCGACGCTCTCACTGGTGGAAGCAGGAATTTTTCACCAGAAACCTCAAAATAGACCTACTATTTGGTTTCACACACCTACTCATTTGCCCTTTTTTCACAGTTGACCCGTTTGCACACAAATTACATCGAACCATTATCCTTATGTTTACACAACTGACATGACTTTATTGATCGATCGACTAAACCAATAATGATACTATTAAGAGAGCGTACGTAGGGTACAGTAGAGCACGGTAGAAGGGAACAAACCTTGCATTGATTTTGCCTGAGGGGAAATCGTCTAAAGATTTCGTCTACAGTTTTGGTTTGTTGAGGTCGTAATACGAGTCTTCGAATATACGCAGACGGATTCTCGAACTCAGACAACTCATCAATAAACGATTTTCTTCGCATTTCATCGATTCTACGTTGGGACCAAATTATGAAAAGCCTTGTTCCACTATACTGAAACCAATTCTCATGTAGAGCCGGTAGTATTCCAAAAAGAAAAGGATGTTATATTGCGCATAAAAGACACCACATCCAAGAGAAGCGACGGAGAAGTATATCAATTCCAAATTTAAAGCACATATTAAATTTGAATCACACAGGGGTATGTTGTGTATCGAATTATCTCTAGGCAAATGTTCTAGGACACAAAAAAAGATTCCAGAAAAGCTTCCGGGAGCGCTATTGAACGCCAACATTTCCGCCAATGGGCAAATTGAGTGGATGTGTAAATCAACGAAAGCAGCGAATGGGACAAAAACACGAACACATGTATGATGATTTTGAAAAGTGTAAAAGGATAACATTCCAATGACGAATTTACTAGAGAAAAACATCGTAAGCAGATGAACAATGAAAATGGAATAGAAAAAAAAGTGAAAGAAGAAGTTCAAGCGGTCTATAATGATTTGATAAACGCGAAAATACCATTATTCTCGAAGAAATAACGTATTTCTCCATACAAGACATGGTTTTCAGCAAAATTCTGTTTACAAAGAAACAAAGTCATGAAGATAATTGAAACACTTCAACACTACTGACATAGACAGACAAAATACGAATTAACAGAGCATTAAGACTCTACAGAAAGAATATATCTCCAATTTGATAGACATCTCCATGATGATGGTTTTCGTACTAACAAGCACTTTTTTATGTAAGAGCAGGATCGAAAAACTGTATAAAAAGTATGTTTTGTCCAATATGACAATTATCATTACTTCTTGGTAATTGACTATTTTGATGACCTTTTGGTTATTATCGATTGATGATTGGATTACTTTCCGATATCCAGTCGCATTCAGTGATCATTGGTGATAAATCAAAAAAATATGATTCTGAGACAAACAAGATCGTGTGCTTCATAGAACAAACCAAATATCTTACATTTCAATCTGATAAAATTAGCCTATTCCTTATTCTGTAATGATTCTATAGATTGTTCAGCTACTCGGAAAAAAATCCGCTTTACGTTAAAAAAGACGAAATAGCGATCAGAAGTGCTTACAAACGAGAACACGCTCGCAACGACGTTTAACGTGCTGCAACAGTGCGCACTGATTTGAATTCGCATGGTCTAAAAATGTCACAACAGCGATTACTTATATGGCTTTGTAAGTGCTCACTATGTATAGTAAGCGCAAAGTTCGCAAAGCAATCTGTTGGAAATAACAAGTTCATCTCAGAAATTTTTTTCACTCTGTAAATTACGATGTGTAGAAAACACTTGGGTGATGGTTAGATTGCTATCGATACGGTAGAAAAGAAAGAATATCAGGGAAAGTTTCTGCCAAAAAGGCACACTTTAAAAGAGAATGTGCTTTGCTCACAGCTGATGGACTGAAATCGATACACATGATCACAAAGCTGATATTATGGTTTCACAACACAAAAATAGTCAGTGTTCCTTTTTTGTAAGAGCAGCTTACGATAACACCTGAAGTAGGCTAGTCTGTCGAAAAGCTCACACCTTTCTTATATAGAACTGTTGTCACAACCACTTAGGCATGTGGTACTCATAACCTAAGATGAACATCATTTTTTAATCTGTCTATATCACCTAAAATTCTTGCACATGGTAAGTAATTGAGGATTAATGAGAACTAGCTGAACTAAACAAATCAAAGTTTTTTAATCTTTTGGATATGGGTTGAGTTACTACTTGTTAGTGCAGTTAGACCACCTACAAGTTTTTCAGTCGGCTTTCATTCCTCAATCTATCAACTGATTATCAAGCACGTTAGTCAGTCATATGACGTACACAAATCTTTAGCGATAACAGAAAAGTTGAATGGTCTTTTGAGAAATGCTCAGAAAATACGAATTAAGGAGACTACAAATGTGCGTAGGGGAAACAAGTATCAAGAAAAATCAAGGAAAATAAAACTGTGAAACTAAAAATTAGTTTTCCTGAAAGTTTGAGAGCATAAAATGAACAGCAGTGATCCTCCACAATTAAACATTTGACGACTAACCAATCACAGCTTAGCTGATCATTCTACTGCAATCTGTAATCATCAAGCGATCAGCACTCGAAAAAAAAAAAATAGGAGATTAATTTCTTGACTTTGTCGTTTCCTTTTTCGGTCCAAAAAATGGAAGAAAGCTTAAAAACGGCTAAGAACACCTTGAAAAAGGCCTTAAAGGAATGTAAACACCGCACCATAAGTGTCGAAATCTCTGCCCATGACGGTCAAAGGCTTAATAGAATTCTTTCAAGAAAAGAATAGACACTTTGATGTTCTATTCGAGGTCCAAGCACGCCTAGAACGAGGTTACAGATTGAGAAGAACAAAAGAATAGCTTAGGAACTAATTTTTGATTTGAGCTTTCGCGATGTTGGTACCAACTACTCGATCGATTGTCCTTCTTGACGATGAAGTACAGAATCATTTTATGACTGATCGATCAAAAGAGAACAACTGCTGAACAAACTCGATGGAAGAAAGCGACGACACTGGCAATGATCGACGACAACGACCGCGATCCAAGAGGATCTGCATGACAACAAAGCCGGCTTTGCCGAAGCTACTGAAGCTAGCGGAATGACTCGCTGACCAAGATGGATAGATAAGAACCGGAGAGCTATTAAAATTCGTGAAGAAAATAAGATGAACAAGTCTTAATGGAGTTTCATGAATACGATCATGTACTGACGTTGATTAACGGAGGATAAGCTCCAAAAGGCAGGTCTTCAATGATTAATTGAAAGACCTTAAAACATCAAAGCGGTGAGTGTTTTTGGAATGAAGTTTTTCCTATGCGACCCAAAAACTTATTTCTTACGTTTTCTGCTGGGGATATGAAGCCTTCGATTTGATAATTTGCGAATCAGTTTGACCTTTCCAGGCTCTGAAGATGGCGAACTTTGCCGAAACGTAAGCCACCACGACTGCTGTAATATTCATGCTGCATTATTAACTGTATTGTTATATGCTTCGCTGATATTCAAGAAATAATATCAATAACACCTCGGAGCGGCTAAACAGAAGAAGATCCTCATTTATTCAAACTATGCCGAGGTTAGTATATAGTCGGTCCTGGGAGGATAAGCCATTTTTTAAAATAAAAATCATAAAATGAAACAAAACTAAGAGTGATAGCAATCGATAAGATTCTTACAGACACATGAAATGCTACGAATAAAATTTTTGAGAATGTTCTAGCCAACAGATGGGAGGGAGCTGAAAAGCATTTCAGTCGTTTCTCACAAGCGTTTAGTTCTGAGAACTTCGTCGTCAAGCCGAGTATTTAATTCATCGCTCTCAGCTTGCACGAGGTCATCATCAACGCTGACGTTGAAGCAAACATGCAAACAGAAACAGAAAAAAAAAGCATATAATCACGAGAACAGGTGGTGGCTGTACTTACGCAGTTCCCTTCATTCGTTCAAAAAAAGACCGTAAATTATATTAATGTGAACACAAAAATCACTGACATCATCCCTAGCAACTCCAGTTTGATAAGATCTGTTTGTGCAGATCGAGATACACATGTGGCTGAGAATATTTCAATAATTCAAATGAGCTATAATTCGAAGTTTCATAGCGAATGAGTTTTTACATATAAATGTCATTACTCTAAATTAAAGGATAGAACTCTCGACGATGATCAAACTCTGAGGTATGCGGCATGCATTCTCCTCTATTCAAAATCGTTAGAGGTAACTGAATACATATCCGGTCTTTATAAATACTCTCGGTGTCATGCCATTTTTTTAAGTTAGTCCTATTATTCTCCGAGAGAGAACCAGGACCAATTTGGCGAGCCAAGAGAGATGGAAGGTTCGCTGATTTTGGCATCGGGATCAGAGCAATGATCACGTGTGTGTTGCAGGGTCCCTCTAACCAGTGTGCTACACGCAACGCAATATCATAATGAAAGAGAACTTTGCAGACTGTTGTTTTTCCTTCATAATATCACAAAGCGACTGTATTTGAACGATGCCAATGACTCCGTCAAGAGTATACATTTTCATAAAACCAATAAATTGCAAAGCTCTCAACCGCATAACAAGTCGAGTCGATTCGAGGAGTGGTAAACGATCAAGCCGATGAAATAGCAAGCATTTTATCGTCAACACCAATATTACACTTCTGACAATGATTTATATCCAGCCAATGTAGTAGGAAAAAATTTGTAGACGTTAATTCAAGAGACTTACTGGACTTGAAAACAATGCGACATCTAACGACTTGTTTCATGATCGATCTCACTGTGCAGATGAACCCATGTAGGACTGGCAGGAAAACAATTTAGTTCTCGAAAATCGAATTAACATCCATAATCACTATTCACAAAGCCACATAGTCCAACAGTTGAGTTAAAAACAAAAACTGGTTGTTACATTTATTTCTTCAAAAACAAATTCCACCACTCTTTTGAAAAATCAAAGACGCTCGAATGGAGGCGAAGAATTTTTTTCAGTCTCCTTTGTTTTATCCTTAATAACAACTTCCTACACAAAGCTTCTAAGTAGCGGGAAAAAAAGTAGCCGACTAGAAAATGGCTATTTGCCTACTATGACCAAAAGTGAAAGACAACGACAAAATGGGTGCTTAGGAATGACATAATTTACATCAGCCATGTCAATGTCTCAAAACAAATTCTTAGCTAATCTTTCCGTGAAAAAGAGTCCTGAAACTTCAAGCAAGCCAAAATGAGCTTCTTTCATGTGAATATGAACTCTGGGCAAAAAAGGAAAATGAGAATATTACTTCTTCAAACAACGGTTCTTCAATGTTTGGCAGCCCGTTTTAGAGAATTGAAGAAATAATAGTGGATAAGATTTGAGGAAAGCAGAAGAAAAACATGAAAAATTTTTTGAGCAGATCATAGACATGGAAACGGAAAGGTGACTGAAGCAGGTTTTGAATAGGCCTTTCTTATTTTCTCTAGCAAAAAATGCGGAGATGTATTTTTACTCGCAGCGTCACTAATGCTATCAGGTTAACGAAATGAAACAAAAATTGGCGAAGTGACTGGGGAAAAGAACAACTGTTACATTCCTCGGGAGAATGACGCACGTTTCGCTATTATTTTCGATGGCCTTCCAAACACCTGCATTGAAAATAACACCGAAAAGGACATTTTGAACAGATGGTAAACGTAAACATATACAGCAGGAACTTAGGAATCAGCAATAGCTATCGGGTAAGAGCGCTTCACGCCCAAACGATTTAGATGATATGGAGGCGATTCTTGTCTAGATATTTGAAGAAAATTTCTATGAAGCCCTCACAGGTAGCTTGCGATAATAGCAAGGGTGAGCGCAAATTACTCCATTAAAAGAGGAAAAAAAGGAAGAATCAGAGTAGAGGGGTTCAAAGAGGGATTCCACATGGGTGGGATATTAGTAGGGTGGCATTCGCTCGTGAATCTAGTGACTAGTAGAAGAACTCCCATATGAAATGTCGGCAATTCAGTGTGCCGGATAGATATAATGGATTGTAGTACTACACCAGACAATGAACGAATGGGTTGTTTACTGATCCTTTTTGTGTCGAAGCAGCCCATAAGAACAAAAATAATCTCGTCAGAGTTACACATGTTACGTGAAGATTCTTCTTACATCTTCGACAAAATGTTTATCATTGCTGAAATTTACGATAACATTGTTATTATCAACAACGATCATTGAATCAATACTGACCAAATCAATAAAAAAACCTTAAACAAAATTTGAGTTTGAGAGAACATATCAAACATTGCTTCTGGGTCATCACAACATTCAGGCGCTTTAAATGCATACCGGATTTTGAGATATCACAAAAACTATGAGCCGTACAAATTTTTCTTGATTGTCTGCCAGAATAAGTGAAAACTGAGAGCATTAGAGATTAACATTGACTTCTCGTTGAACTAATAGACTTCCTATTGAGTCAAGACAAAATTAAAGAGAAGCGAAGACAATCATGATTCTAATGATACCTCGTCGTCGCAAAATCGTCGTAGTGCAAAACTTTCAGTGAAAATGAAATTTACAGGCATTTTATGAACGTTCAACATTTCGAGCAGATAGTTCATAACAGCGGCGGATGCGCCACGATTGACACTGCAATATGAATCAATTGGGAAAAACTCAATATCACAACTACCGAAATATGAAACAGTGAACGCAGAAGATGCAAAAGCACGCTTGGGCCTCCTTACTCATTTCGTAATAACACCTTTTTCAATTGCTATCCACGGGTACTACGGTACTCACGCGACACAGTAGTCAAGCAGAGTGGGCCCATTACCTCTCAGACGCTGGCAAACTGGCATCAGACTCAGTTATAACGACTGAAATGCAATGTCAAACATAGGTTGGTTCCCGCAAGTCATTGCATGGGTGAAATACATGTACAATTACATCTAGGATTATTTATAAAGGGAGAAGCATGGTAAATGGTCGCTGAAGGTTTTTTTAAGCTTAAAGACGTTTCAGAGTCGGTCTTCGTTACAGAAAATTCCTGTTCTACAATGAATACTTCTTTGCCTGAATGCACAAAATTGGAAGAAATTGATTGAGTGGGATTTTCACAAATGCACGAAAGCAAAAGGTTTAGTGCAAATTGTCCGTCATTATAAAATCAGTATATCCAAATGTCGAGCCGGATAATCGCGAAGCTAAGTGGGGCATGCTTGTAGGTGACACAATCACAGGTTTCCACATTCGCGTTAACATGATTCACGATGAATTTGGTAACCATCCAAATCGTTCGAATTTCTATGTGCACAGGTACCACTATTTATTAGGTAATCAATAATCAAACTGGTTTAGTGAGACCATTGTTCTATTATTCGTATTGTAAAACTAAATTGTATTGCATTGTTAATATAAAAATTGAAAACTCCCCATGATTTCCTTATTGTACTGCTTTAAGCAGTGTTATAATGAAATGAATGAAGATCTCAGAATGTTGAGTGGTATGTGAAACTATCGACCAGGAAGGAATTGAACGCGTTTCATCTCCATCCGGAACGCGTGCTAACACTTCACGACTCAATACTAGAGAATTGCATACCACTCAGCATTTTCAAAAAACTTCAATACATTACATTTCAAAGCCAACAATTGGCTCTGAGACCGCTGATACGGGCATAAGGCCCGAGATAAACATAACCTCCATAGAGCTTATGAGCGAATCAAACGTAAAGATGATCCCATTCTATGAGGACTTTAAAACAGACCACTCTACCCCACTAGTCTCTAGTGTGGTACAGTGCGACAATCAAAGAAAGGTAATTGAATTATAATACTGTAAGCTATTCCGTAAAGGCATATCGAAAGGATAGCTGGCAGTCAAGACAGCCTTATGCAAACACGTGTTTTTAAAGATGCTTTCGTCTTAGTATTGAATGTTTCACGATTTCCTTCGAATTACAACACTTTCGGTAATTTACCTGTTATTTTTTCAAGAGAGGGAGCCGTGGCCGAGTGGCTGTGATGTTGCTCACGGCCGTGCGTGGAGCAGAGCTCCACTCCCCATTTCTCTCCGGCAGTCAGCAACAACATTCTATGGAACGCCACAGCAAGGCTATCCTCGAGATTGCAAAGACACTCGCTCAACCAGTATTCTATGCCATTCAAGATGAAGACGAAAAACGAACTGAATGCTAGAAATACTGGGATCTGCACAGTGAAAAATCACTGTGATAACGAATTAAATAAAATACCTTTCCTTTGAGTGCTTTATTAAGACCACGCTCAAATTTCAATAGATCCTATCATTATTATTTGAGCCAACATGTCATGTTTATCATAATGTACCTTTCCTTCAACATGTTGGCTCAAATAATAATGAAAGGATCTATTAAAATTTGAGCGTGGTCTTAATAAAGCACTCGAAGGAAAGGTTGTAATATGATAAAAATACCAGCCAGCTAGCAATCGAGTGCGAAAAACACTCTGTGTTAGGTGAAAATTTCGCCTGACATAGATTGTAAAACGTACGTCGTCGACAACTCTCTATAAGGAGTGTAAGGCTCCCAAGAGAACTGACTATAAAAAGATCGACAAACGACGGGTTCTGCCCGGCTAATGAGTCTGTAAGGACGAAACACGTGTCTCGGGCTGTACAAGAGCCCTTACCAGAGCACATGACATGCTGGCTCAAATAATAACGAAAGGATCAAATAAAATACTCAAAAAAGTACTTCAAGGAATCAATTGGTCAACATTTTAATCATCATTATGATCAATGATATGCAACCATTCGCCGGGCAAAGATTGGATGCCTTTTTTTCAAAAACGATGAGTCTGGCAATCCATGAAGCCGGTGAGGCCACTTTTGAGCTGGTTGTAATCTATAAAATTTTCTCCTGCAGATGCTGCTTTGCGGCGTGGAGATGATGACAATACTATCGAGCACTATCAGGGTTATACGTATATGTGGTGCCGTGAACTAGCCCATGTTCCAAAACATGGTAAGTCGACTTCGCAATGTGCGATCGGGCGTTATTCTGGAAAAGGGCTATACTGAGTTGTTTGGGACGCTACTCCAGTACTACTGCAGCAAATTTTCGGAGTTGTTTCCCGTAGACGTTGGTGCTGATTGTCTGCTAGTTGTCGAGCAATACCCTAAACAGCATGCTCGGCCAATCCTAGAAAACCGAGAACATAATCTTCCGACCATGGGACTTGGGCTTCGCATGAAGTGTGAATCGAGAAATCTTTTGCGGTAGCCCAATTCATTCAGATAACGAATGATGGTGCTACGAGCGTATCCGTGTTACTAGAACATTTTCCAACATCACACAGCCTTTTTGCAAGATTCCGCATTCAAACAGAAAAACAAAACTGAGTAAAACAATACTGCGAAAGAAATCATGGGATAATCTAATGCATACGTCATACTATACTTTATAGGATACGTCAAGCTTTTTGATAGAATCAGTCACTTTACAAAATATCACATGATCGTCTTGTTTTCAGCAGCACAAAAGCATTTGTTTTCCGATGACAGATGGTTTTGATGATAACATTGATTATAAAGGGTGCAGATGCAGTCAGGACCGTTAGAATATTACCAAGGATGCACTTTGCTATAACTATCGCCGACCATGAACACTTATTTACACCACAGTAGCTATGAGACACGGAAAAAAAAGGAAAGAATATAGAAGAGAACACTTTTTTTTACTTTCTCAACCTACTACACTATAGTAGCGGCTTTCTAATGCATTTGAGAGCGCAAAAAATTCAAAGTCTTTACCATCTACAACATCACGTTCTAGAAATCTACCATTACAACGAGAAGATTTTTTCTACACATTATATGTTAACTAAGTTTAATGCAAATATGTGCCTACCAGACCAAAGCCGTTGATGATGGGTTGCTCACTAAACCAGTACCTCATGTCAAAAAAGAGTGATACTAGATAAGGATCTCTGTTAGTGCAGTGGCTAGTATGCGTAACCGGGAAGAGTTAGACAAGGGTTCGACTTGCAACCGAGGTTCAAGTTCGCGTATCACTCAACATTCTTGTATATGTAATTATAGTATCATAATACTCCCACTGAAGCTGTCAAATGAAACAATTTTTGCGAATCGCAAATTTCCTTAGTAAAACAAGTCGCTGATCGAAGACATTTCCTGCAGAAATATCATATATATTGAATAGAACAAAAAATAAAGCTCTTGGAAAACGAAGATAGGGACGAGTTGAAGGTGAGTGACAGTTACACCAGTAATCTTTAGGTTCACTGGATGCTAAACAGGTGATCAATGGGGTTGACGATTATTTTGATGAACTAGAAAATTCAGAGGAACGCTTGAAAAGCTGTGTAAAGCAAGTTCCCTTGCGACTTGGGATCAAGAACCACGAATTTTTACCGGACTAGTGGCATGACACAACCAAATGATGCTGTAGAGTGTGAAGTCGGCTTCGATTTGAGGAAAATGATAGATTGAATGTAAGAAATAGACCATGTAACATTTCAATTTCCTCAACAGTTTCGAATATTCAGTCTCCACATTATCGAAAAGCCTTCAAAGCAGTCTCAAAGGAACCTAGACATTTCGGTATGTATGGACTCAAAGACATACAGTGAAAGAAAAAGAGTTATCCAATATAACGGCTCCGAAGAAATAGATGAATTTAGTCAACTGAGCAGAAGAAGGAGAGAAAAACAAAAGTAATAACTAAAGAGAAAACAAAAGAGTTCATATTTTTGTTTTGTACTGTGGTTTCATTATTCTTCGATATTTTCATTTTAAACAGGAGAAGTTAATACTGAATGAAACCTAAAACTAGAAACTTGATCAATTCACTCGAAGTCATGTCAGCTGTGTGTACATTTAAAACCTATTTTATTCTAAGACAATACTTCGACTTGTCATTTTATCCTGAACGTAACCGAGATCCGGACATGTGCGGACTGACGCTAATTACCATCTATGATAGATAATAATACAGCATGCAACCAATCGAGATCATAGCGTATAGTCGGATCTCTATAGAATTCCGAGTGCTCTATCTATTTAAGACAGTTCTCTCACCACATCGTTGAGCATTGGCGATGACGGTACCGTAGTGGTACGGAGATCGTCACTGGCACAGTCTGAAATCGTGTTGCCATTATTGGTGCCGTTCTTCTGCACCTGAGTGATCAGCAACGATGGATGACGTGGTGCTGCTAGCTTATCTGAAAAATTGCAACCTTTCAAAGAAACTGTAGAGTTCAAAATGTAACACTTTTATAACTATGATATCACCTGTAATATTCACGAAACACCTTAATTTTGCCATATAAGACGAACGTTAATAAGTAACACTACAATACGCAAGAATCGTGAAGAAATCGAATTTGAATAGAATGTTAAAATGAGAAGGAGAGATGTAAATAAGGACATTTTTGGAGCATTTGACCATTTCTATTTCTAGAACTAGGAGTATAGGAAATAGCTAAGTGACCAAGAAAAAAAAAACTAATTTTGCTTGAAAAAAAATTAGAGATCCGCATAAAGTTTTTGCACTCTAGAGAGGGATTCTTGCTAAGAAATCCGTTAATCAACAGATCAACTGCAGAAATTCTATAGGTATGATAATACGCAATTTTTGTATACAATTCTGATTTATAAACACGTACTCAAAAGAAGAACGAAGTTTCATCTAAGTGAATGCACAAAATCTACAGACTAGCATGTAATTGAAGTTTATGAAATAATGACAGAATTGGTTTAGCAACAGATTATAATTCCTATTTTTCATTTATCTTATATTTTAACTAAAAAGCGGACAATCCATAGCCTACGAACATGAAACGGTTTCAAAGGTCACCGAATATAAAAGTCTAGCGCTTATATTTTGTTCAATTTAGTGATAATAATTCACCATTTAGTCATTTGCTATTAACATGATCCTTATCTTTATCTTATCAAATCCCAATCAATCAACAACTATTGAACTGATCACTGCATTATTGTAAAACCTTGATGGTCGAAGCAATCAGTTTACGATCTAAGCAGGTAAAAACAACAAGTAACAACAGTAATGATAATAAGTATGAGTATAACGTCAAAGCAGTTAACACATTCGCAGCAGCTTCGAACGTCAAAATTCAAACCGCTCAGATTTCCATGCGCATCTAAATCAGTATCAATTTAGAAATTACTAACAAGGGCGCAGCCCTACTGATTTCTTGAGATTATCGTTTAGATTGGCCGGTTATCAAAATTTTCGAGAAAAAGCAAAAAAGGAAAAATTGCGAAAATTAAAAAAGGCCAGATTTTAGGTTAATCAGTTTCGCGAGCGTATCAAAGTCAGTATGTAGGGGACAAAACGTCTGAGATACATGCGACCTCTAGAGGAGTCATAAGTTGCAAATGTGTTATTGTTCAAATGCTACGGACTTCACATCGGAAACTTTCTTTCTAAGACGTCACTTATTCAGTAACTTATTTCTTTCATGAATAATTTAGAAACCCCAATAAGAAAGTGATCTTCTTATTAGGCTTGACTACGAAAAGTTTTTACTGTCTATACATGTATGATATTTGTGAAAATAGAAAAATGGCCAGAATGGAAGAAGAAAATGCTATTCACCGTTGCCAATAAAAATTTTACAAAAGCACCGAGAATAGAAAAAAAAACTAGCTGCCATGTGCAATTTGAATTAATAAAGTAATTGCAAATTTCACTCGACGACGTTCTGCTTTCTTTCCTGGAAAAAAAATTTACGTCTGTCAGAATTCTGCCGATATTATATCAATATGTTGCATGTCAAAGAGGTTACTCTCTACCTCAAAAAATAGTCCCTATATTCTCGTACTTCCAAGCATATTGCAAATAATTCTCACGCTAAGATCATGTGGTAAATCATGAAAATATTTTGCTTCCATTGGCAGAGAAGTGCTTGGTTATAGCTTCACCGTGTCACTTGCTTCGACGCTAGCTGAAAAAGTGCTGTGTAGTAGTTTTGTTTGTAAACACCTAGCACTTTCAAAAATAGTGGCTAGGAAATAATCACGCCTGGATTAACATCTTCAATCGGATGTTCAATTATAATTGCCTTGATCATTTCCGCTCACCACTCTATCGCCATAAGCCCTACTATTTTTACTTGCACGTACTTATCCTCTGACATCATCCTTTGACATTATTTTGAGTCTTTAATCTTCTTCATATAGCCGCAATAGCAATATTTGAGGTCCAGCAGCGGAAACAACATAAAGTTCCACCTAGTGAGATATTAACCCCAATAATTTCTTTAATATATGTGGCCAACGAGCACAAACACCAGAAAAACGTCAGTGACTTGTTGTGAACCGTTTATTTACGTTGAAGAGATCTAAATGCTCCTATCGAGTGACTGTTTTCTGAAAAAAAAAATTGAAAACAGAAACTGAACATCTCTTATCCCAATTCTCACGAGTTTTTGCGCCGAGACCTGTCACTGTATCAAATCCATATGAATCCAAACATATAACAGAACATTTAAGATCTCAACTAATTCCAGAACTCTAAGAAATGACGTCTTTTATTTAGGAAAACACCTTTAACCTGATTGATGAACTTGAAAAAACTCTCATCAAACAGAACGTATCGAATTTTATCTCGATCAGTCAAGATTAGATTCGATTTCACAAAACGATATCACAGTTACATAAGAGCAAAATTAGCACAAAAAACGGAATCGCAGCCCTTTTGCAGAACACAAATGAAATAATAAAGAATGGCATGTTCCAAAATTTCAATCCATATGATCTGTCGTCAAGTATTGTGCGGATCCCATCATTTTTCATTCGGATATTTGACCTCGTTCGCCAACCATGAAAATTTTTTGGATCTAGGCTAGCAATGAATGATTTCGTCTTGCCCATAATTGTTTTTGTCATTCACTGATTGCTGAGCGAGTACATTCTTCTGGGAATGCTGAAATACCTGTAGTAGAGGATTCTCAGGTCTTCACTACATGTACCAAACAGATTTGATCAGAGGAAAACTTTTCCTTGCGGTTGAACATGGCACCAATTTACCGAAGCAGTCGGAGAGTCATTTGATCCGCAGCGGCATCGAACCATGCGTGGTATGTCAGGCATTGCAGAACACTGCGTTGAGCGTACTATTCGAATCGAATTTCAGAGTGAGAACATGTGTCCCAGCCGCAGTTTCAGCTGCGGCATTGTGTTTTTCCCACCGAACAGACTAAGCCTATGATAATCGCGTAACATCTTGAAATCGCCGAACACTTTATTGACACTGGCGACCGATGCGATGCAAATGCGATTCGAAGATGAGCAAATATGAAATACCACAATGATGTCAACGCTTACAATTGCAACAGATCACGTGCTTTATGTCTCACTTGATGATGCCGACAAAAAACAAAGAGCTGCTAGGTAAACTCTGAGGAGAAAAAACAACTGATAGGGAATACTCGATTCTGATATGATTTTCAGGGCATCCAGTATAAATGCTACCATATCATACAAGAGTAATCTTCGCAGTTTCATCCAGTGAATGGATAAAACGTTGGTTTGAGTGGTAGTCATCAATACTTAGTCATATTCCAATAGGAATCGCTTGAACAGGATATGGCTTGCATTCGTTTCTACATATCAGAAAGTAACAACATCTTCATGAAGTATGTCACCAAAGAAGCTGAATGAATCTAGTGGACTTTCTGTCAGAACGAACCACGATAACGACAATATTCACGCAGATTCACATTCTCAAATAACACATAAGGTAGATACACTTCAATCTGCTACAAAGAGTTAGACTGTACGAGTCACACTGCGCTAATTTGCTACACTATCACGAAAGTGGAGAACGACTTAAGCATTTGAATAGCAATGACGAATTTTTGACAACGAATCAGATAAAATTTGAGCATCAACTCCACAAAAACCACATAGGCTGGAAACATCGTTTTTAAAAGCGCAGAATATTTGAGGATAGATTGGCTTGTTCCATGATTTTGCTCGTACTATTGTTCTATTTAGTTTTTATTGCGTTTCAAATCGGTTTACTCCCAAAAGAGTGTGATATGATGGAATCTGGTAGCTTTAGCCATCACACCGTAGCACCAGCGCTCGCCATTCAAATGAAATGGGCTACCGCAAATTGATATCTCGACGGATATCTCATGCGTCGACCGACCACCTCACATTGCTAAGTCGGCTCGCCACATTTTGGAGAAACTGAACCGGATCACGGTGCCACATCCACCTCATAGTCATGATATTGCTTCGCATTATCATCTCTTCCGCACTCTGGAGCAGCATATGCGGAAGACAAAAATTTGAAGACATCAACCAGCTCAAAATACCTCACCGACTTCTCTGGTCGACGAATTCTGAGAAGGCATCTAATCTTTGCCCAGAAAATAGTTGCATATGTACATAATTATGATGTGATTATATTGCTGATCACACAATCTTTTGAACAAATAACAATTGAATTAACAAATGTGTCGAACTGCGAGAGAAGTTATAGGACAATCCAATAACAACGAAACTTTCTCAAAGTCTACTACTGATGAAACCTCAGGTTCCTAAATTGGCAAATATGTTGACATTGATATGGTTTTGAAAAATTTTGCTAGGCGACAAGTAGGACGATGAAAAGAAGAGTAAACAAAAAGTGAGAAAATTAACATAGTCAACGCGATTTTCTGCAACAGGGCGAGGTTCGACGACGATTTTCTTATATTAGCAATTGATAACTTGTCTTGAGACCAATTGTCAATCAAATTTTGAATAATGTGAATGTATAATTGCCGATTTTATCATTTAATAGAGTGATGAATACGATGAAAATGAAGAACAGGATGAGCATGAAAGGCATGGTGAGATCTCTTAACTTTTTGTTATTTTAGGTAGAGTATGGTAGCTTTGAATTCGGGAGGAACCACAGACGCACAAAACAATAAGGAATATTTTGGTTCATACAAGGTTTGTGGTAATCATATTAAATTCTTGAGCATCACTTGTTCAAAAAATCCCTTAGAAAGAGGTGTTTTAATTAACATCTCTAATGTTCTATAAGCCTACATGTGCGAGATCTAGTGAAAGTTCATAGACATGATTTTAGTATAGATCATGAATAACAAAAAACACACCGCTCTTTTACATCGCTGACGTAAACAACGAGAGGAACGTAGAGAAAAGCACGCTTAGGTTTTTTTTGGTAATTACGCAATTTACACTACTTGTGAACAACAGAGGAGAGAAAACAGCTAATGTGGTTGGTATATACACTTTCTTAACTTTTGAATAAAAAAAATCCTTTGGTTACGAAAAAAAAAGAAGGGCAAGTTTGCCTTGTTCATACAAAAAGTATGAAAGACATTGCACAACCAAAGTTTAAAAGAAGCTCTCGGTGTTGATCAATCCCTCAGAAAAGCGCTATGCATTCAACTTCATTAAGCATCGCTAGAGATGACTGAAGGCATACCTGACCTTTGCAAAGGCTCGCGACAGCCTATCACTGTATCAAGTTGGTGGTTTTATCTCAGACAAGTCAAATCTGGTCTCAATTTGCCATGCCGAAGGGACAGAATACTTAATGGGCCGGGATGTTCGATCGATCAACGACCACACGTGTGCTGCAGGGTACCTCCAGCCACTCGGCCACACGTGTTCTTGCAACCAAGTAACTTAGGGAAAATTTTAGAGAAATTCTGATCGTATCAGTCAATGAAGCGCTGCGGTTAAAGGTGTCCTGCAACACAGTGGTCGCTGGTTTGATCCTGCTACCCAGGTTCAAAGAGCTTTCATCACTCCAGAATCGGCAATTTAGTATCAGACTAGCAGCACTGACTCCACACCCCGATAGGTTAATCGTTGTAAAGGCCATACGTGCTCTCAAGCAACTCTGAACATGCTTATTGAAGTCGAATGCATATGGCATACCTCAAGTATTGATCAGCGCCGAGAATTCTACCCTTTATACTTTATTATTAGTCGGAAACTAGTAACCTGATAGAGATGTAACCCTACAACAAAAATACTTTAGGATAATTGTCAGAACTGGATGTTCTACTCAGAGATGAAGAAAGGAGATTACAAGGTACTGGAACTAGTCAGATTACCACAAAGTCACGTACCATTTTCGGTAGGTGGTGTAACGCAACAGCACAGACTTTGCATAAATCGACCCCATCGTGGTTTTTGTCGAGCAGATCGCTTTTCGGCTAAAACAATCGATTTAATAGAGTCCATAACAATCACATTACTGTGAATCACATTCACTCTCGCCACAGTCCCGTTCTCACTCACTCTCTTCCGCTGAGGATATGAATTTTTTATGAGACTTGTTTGAAGCGGGAAATCTTTGAACGCATATGTAGCTGATATTAAGCGAATGCTACTGTTACTTCATTGATACAGCTAACATTATCGACATAATCAATGTTATTTAGGGCATTTTATCATAAATATCACGACTATTTGGTAGGAATGATTTCCATCAAATAATTTCCCAGAATTCCCTGAATTTCTTGGTTCGACCCTTCCAAAATTATACGAATGTCTAATATGTCAATTCTAATATAATAGAACTCGTCAACAATCGACAGGTCTCTTTCAGCTAAAAGGATTCTCAGACGCTGTGACTCCGTAATCTAAATATTTTCTGGACTAAAATTCATCAAGGTCTAAACGCTCTTGAGCTATTAGTAACACAGTCATGATCGATCAAAATGTCAGAAGATTACTAAGGTGTGATTAGGAAATACACAGAATAGTCACTATTACTAAACCAAATAAATTTATCTAATATGGACAAAATGACAATTTTAAACGAATCTACACTCTCATCTCACGGTATCCACCCCATTCCCCCCCACCCAAGCTTGAAACGAGTTCGACATTTTCATTCACAAAATTTTTCATAAAAACCACAGTCGAGAAATATAGTCCCACTTTGAGTACACTATCAAATTCGCCAATAATCAGAATTAAATATTAAATGGCTGGCTAAGGGAAACAAAGGCGATTATTTGCTATGACGAGCAACTCTTCATCATCAAATAATCGATCATACTATAGAAAACGACGTATTTGCGAGACAAAAAGTCCTAAGGTATATATATATATATATATATATTTATATATATATATATATATGCAATATCCCAAACGAAAGAGCTAGTACGCTTAAACCTCTCTGATCAATAGAAACCTACCACTCGAAGGAATAATTGATGGGAATGTTCTCAGTTCTTTGAGTGGATCCGTTTGCACAGACCATATCAACGGCTGAGGCCGTTTAAGGCCGTAGGCAGCGTCACTTCGGGAATTCAGATTACCGTTTGCGATGGCGATGGTGGTGCTCATCGTACCCGTCGGTTTTTGATTCGTTGTTGAAGTTGGGACGTTGTGATAAATCGCTTGTGATATAGTGGTCACTTGAGCTCGTGGCTTATTCTGTGCTGGTTGTGGAGGAATTTGAAGCGGAAATGGTGCAGGTCGTTGTCCATTGCGCCAGGAGGGCGGTTTCTCTTGCGTGTACATACTTTCCATACCATAGTAGGGATTCGCTGGGGAATTCCAAAAATATGTCACACCTCGCTGATCGGCGGAATTCTTCCAATATTCCAAGCTGTTCTTTGATCCAAGCGGTTGTCGAAATTGAGGAGGAGTTGGTGGTGCTGATGGTAGTGACTGTTTTACGCCGTTCGTTGTAGCAAAACGCCGTCGCGAATTATCCACTGAATTGCAAAGTGTCATTTGTTGATAATAGTGTGGTATGGCAGAATTAAAGCAAATAAACTGCTCAAAAGCAGCGGGAAAAAAGTAAGCTCGAGTGTGACCTCAGTGTAGCGCAGTCACTAAAGCGGGGCGCGCTTTCTCCAGAAGTGAACTTGCTGTGCAAACAGATCAACCGGTAGTTGTAAGTGTAAGTGTACGTGGGCGTGTATGAGAGGTTGGCGCAATCGTAAGTGCTTTTATGGCAGGTCAATAACAACTGATAATCGATTTGTGATAAGTGGATTAGCAGGAATACAGGTGATTTTTTGGGACGAGATCGATTGATGCCGACAACAGACGAGAACAGAATTGGTGGTGATCGGTCGGCGATTGCCGCAAGTGCAACGGAAGTGGTGGAGCGAGGCTCTCTGGAATGGATTAGCTAAGAACGATACTGATATCGAAAAGACATTGACATGTGCTGAACAAACAGAAGAGAAAGCGAGGCCAGCTGACTAGCCGAGGAGCCGCTGAGAAGACCATGACTCAACTCTTGGCTTCTTTTGCGACGAAAACAGCTGGCCGACATGAATTACATTTGACAAGTAGGCAAGAATAACACCGCACAAGTCACGGAAAATCGCGACGGAGTAAGCATTTCAGTTCACTAAGAATGACCAATTATTCATAGGAGGCGTCAGCAAAACCAAATCTGACTAGAATACTTTCAGAAGAGTAGCATTATGATTGAGATACTACTTCATTTACAACAAAGAACGTCATGTTTCGAATCCAACAAAAACATGACTCTCTAGAAGTTAGATAAAAGCATAAAGTCGACAAGTATGTTGGACACATGAAGTGTTAGAGTCACTTGCCAAGCTATATGTCGTATCGAACCAGTTTTAAGTTACGCGCAATTTTACTGAAAACGCAAGTAAGACATTACTCAGGATTTGAAAAAAAATTGATCCCGTTGAACGAAAGAATATATTGCGCTGCAGAGATATCACCGCGAGAAATATGATTTTTTAGCAAAATTGTATCCGCCACTTCCATACAAAATGGATTCGATGAAATTCAAACATAACGAGACCTAACAGGAATTTTAGATGACAATCGCTAACAAAGTAAAAACCTTGACGATCGATAGTAAAATAAGAGTATCCAAATGCAAAGATGTTTTGCATTGTATTGCTTCAAGGAAATATTTTGTCGGTGTGGTCACTTACACATACGTGAATATATAGGAAATTTACATATACATATTTACTTAGATTTACGCATACATATATGCACATGTATATATATATATATACATATATATGTATATATATACGAGTACATGTGTATACATATGTATATACATATACAAAAGATTTTTGAGATAGTTCTAATATAATGCTAAAAGATGGTTTGCATTAAAACCGCGATCAGATTCACGGACCCTCGTCTCAAGGGAACCAAGCCGTCTATTTTTCCGCAGGTCAGCAAATCGGTGTCTGCAAGGATAAGAACATTGACTTGATACAGTCGAAATTCCGCAAAAAAAAATGATTGTGTAACCAGGTAATGTGATCGAATCATCTCTATGTTGGGGTGCAATACACGGTGCATCACTAAGAGCTTGCTCAGCGGAGAAAACGCTTTATCATTTGTCATTTACATTTTTCAGTCGGCATGAGAAGATTCATCAAAACAAAAAAGATTTGATGGGAAATTTTGCAGTGAACAAGAATGACACGGCTGTGTTATCAATAAGTAGCATTTATAAAGGATTGTCTGGAAGTGTATACGCTGCCTTTGCTACTAGGCTACTCATGATTCGAACATGACAGACCCACTTGCCTGGGCTTGCACATATCACAGGGAAAACACTTGAGTTCAGAAGATGGATTTGATAAGATGAACGAAGATGTCGTGAGAACACGGAGGACATCTCCATCAGTAGAAGACGACCGACTATTGAAGGCTAATACAGATAGGGAATGATACGAAGTGAAGGTGAACGTCTGGGAAAGAGTATGACGAGTACATATCGACTCAACATCGTTGCAATAAGATTTCTACGGACAGCTTATAGTCAGTGTATAGCGGTGAATCATTATGAAACAAAAGAAAACTTTGTGATGAAGAACAAGTCAGAGAATTCCTATGTTTATTTGAAAATAAAATGCGCTGTTAGAAGAATGTAATGAGAGATTCACCCACTTGTTAAATTACTTCTACGGAAAAGCAACTAAGATGCCTGATTTGGATAAAAATAGGACAATCAATAAAGCCCCTTTACAGTAACCTTGAAAATTTCACGAAAAGATGGCAACCGTGTAGCTTCTGGATCATTTGAATGATGAAGGGAAGAAATATTTAATAACATAAAAAAAATGTACGACCTTTCACGGCCAGTGAAAACCGGAACAGAAAGGGAATCTAAACGAAGTCGTTAATGTATAAGACTATAGGATTGAAATCTGATTAGAATGATCTTAGTGAGAAAAACAACTCGTCTTCTGAGTCACTTGCAGAATCGTTTAAGAAATTTCAGGAAGCGCAACGAAGACGACCTCAATTGCAACTTGGTGAATGCGAAATGGTATGGTTAGAAACGTGGTGGTGCAGGCGTAATGAGAGTGCTCTGGGCTTCAATCCCCGTTTAGGGAACGACGCGATCACGTCACGGAACTGGTTCCTATTCACCAGGATTGACTAGCAATTCTTAAACTTGTAATCGGGGATTACAAACAAGTTTAGAGAGCTATAAGCTGCCATATTCATCAGATGTATATCGACAACTTCAGAACAACTGCTGGCAACCCAGTCGAGCCTGTCATAAAATGTTATAGCATAGCCAGCATATTTAACATTGATGACTGGTTGCAAATGTACTTTTAATCAAAGCAGAAAAGTAAAAATTGTTATTTTATTAAGAATGTCGTGGAGTGCTCGTCGAGTCGATTCCCTGCAGTCTTGCGGTAGCTGGACTATTACCACTTGGGTTTCCCGGATGAACTGCCCCCAGACAACTCTGACACAGATTTCTTGAGAGTTTCAATAAGCCCGAAACAGGGTTAAGCCAGCACTGCGGTCATGAACATGATTGCTACTATTACGCTACTCGCCCTCCGCAGTTTTTTTTTATTTATCTCCTCATTTCTATCACTAATATTTCATGAAAGAAAGCAGAGGACTTAGTGGAATTGATCAAAACATGCAACAAAAAGTGCATTTCAGCAGTTTTCATCTCTTTCAATCTCCTTATTAACGAATTTGTTCCTAGAACGACCCCCACTTGCCGAGTTCATCATAATAGATTCGTCTTCTCTTTATCAACATCTTTTCTTTAGTGAAGAAACACCTTCAAAAAATTGTGAATGTTGAAGCCACTGAAAGAATAAGGAATAGAGACCTTTTGATACACTGACTTCTTACGGAAATTGTGGATGAACAACTGATGAAATCACCCTCACAATAATAAGTTCTCTTCGCTACTAGAAGAAAAAAAACAAAAAGAAATCTACACAAAAAGCTGGCGAAATAAGCATTCTGATAACTAGATGAGGGCATGTAAAGCTCAATAGCTACAGATGCAATGCAACAAGCAGGTGGTTTGCACTCTCGCGGGCGGTAGTGTGCTTTGAGCCAAACAGGCCCACATTTTTCCTGAGCTAGGAACTTCGTACCAGGCGTCTCAGCAATCCACAAAAGCTGGCAGGTGACCGGGATGATTATTTAAGAACGTTATAGCACTATTATTCTCAAGTTCCAAGATGATCAAATCGACCACTGTTGAACATTTCGTAAAGAAACTAAAGATCTTCCAGGTGACATCCGATTCCAGAAGCTAATTCAAAGGCCCATGAGTAACACGGCTGCGAGAAAAAGAACTGAATGCAAGAACTGTTGACGGTGAATATGGCGATAGATGATGACTTAAATGTCGTCTCTCAGGTTCTGTCAAAGAACGATGGCAGTATAACGCTGTCCATAAGGGGTACAGTATTTATTAAATCCATTTTCTTATATTCTATGATATATCCATTAACTTACGAATGTTTGAAACCGTGGAACTAATTTAGAAGATCTATGATTCTTAATGGAATACGATGGTTATAAAGCTATCAAGCCTGTAATTGAGTGTGCATTATGAATCTAATATAGAGCGCACTTATTCTCAAATATTGAAGCGCGTTTGAGTACGAAAAGCTTTACATCTTAGAAAATTTAGATAAATGTAGAGCGCTAGCGATAGTAAACTATAGTGCTCCGGTTTTCTCTTTGCTGAACGGCTAAGCTTCAACTCAATTAGTTTCACAAACTGAAGGTGCTAGATACAAGCGCAACGGAACACGGCCACTTCAAAGCAAATGATGTTGACGACAAAAATATAGCCAAAGCGCATGTCAAAGATGAAATGGGCGCTATATGTCCAAAGATCATAACAACTAGTGGGACACTGGCGTCATAAAATGAGAGAACATCTAGAAAGGAATCAACGCAGTTTCATACACCTCAATCCGAATACCCCATAATAACAGGAAACAACTTTTGAGTTCGTCAAAACTCGGATTTTGGTTCAGTGGGACCAGTACTGTAGGTACATGTGTACTTCCCAATGTTCCAGTGGTTTGGGTGTAGGCTTTTGACCAAATCAACATCACTGGCACACTCTGCATACACCAAAGCGTAACAATGGCTTGAATATGCGCATACGACCTTGTGTATGCGGAATACTTAAGTGTTTCCGGTGTATCAATGAAAGAAACTTCATCTTCTAAATCAACGACAATCGTGTTGACTTCTGGTCTTCGCTCACTCTCTTGTCTGTCATGTGAGCACAAGCAGCGTATTATCGCGCGAACTCTTCAAAAACATATTATGTCATATTTTAAGACTTTATGGTGGAATGGGCCGCTTGAGGATACATGCAGCCCCAGTCAATTACCATAATCACTTCGTTGTTTAGCATAAACAGAGGAGGGATCCCACATAGGTGTGTGATGTACGTGAGATCGTCGGATGTGTTGTATGCTGATTTGACATGGTTTTTTCTGGAACTGTGAAATAGGCGTGTTATGGTGTTCGAAAGTTTCCACCACGGACAGATCAACTAGTATGGACCAAAGTTAAGTTCTTAGAACATCCAAGTTAATCACTCGAGTGTATAACCAACACTATGTTTGTGTATACTGCACGGCTTTGAAATACGTTCGAACACTTCACCTGCATAGTTTCAACTCCGATTGATTGAGCAGACATATGGCGGATTGTTCCTGAGTTAATCAAGTGTTTCATCTTTCCAGTGCATACAAATAGATACCAGACTGATCCGGTAGAATAAACATTGATTTGATGCATCAGCAGGTACCCAGAAGTCATCGTACAGATCAAATTTGAATTCACTCTAATGGCACCAAATATAGTTGCATGAGAGTTAGCGCAGTATTTAGTGAGTGATTCACTGTATGATAAAGCAAGGTGATAAACAAGACAATGATCCAATCTCCTCTTCAACATTTTCTTGCAATCAAAATGCGCATTAGGGAACGCCGTAGCTTGGCTACTTCCAGAACTGCAATAATTGTTTCGATCAGCATTATACGATAATCATAAAGAACATAAACCTCAAGCACCAGCCGAAACGACACGTGAAATATTCGATCTTTGCGAAGAAAGGAAACCAATCAAATGCAAGAAGTGCCGGGATAGTACAGTGAAAAAAAGCATGATTAATCCTCAAATGAAGAAACATGTTCTTAATAGTGATTTGTGAAAATTTCCGTTTGTTCGCTAAAGAATGCTATCATACTCTTATAGATGTTGCACTTTGGTTTGGCATCGCCGACCTCGGGAGTGACAACACGTGATCGTACGATAATCGTTTCACATAATGGTGACGATATGAGTCAGATTTACAAAGTATTCCCGCCAAATGTTTGTTTGTCAGGTTTACGATGCGGTCGATGAGCGGAACCGTCCCGTAAAAGATGATCGTTGTTGCATCAAACAACTGACGATCGACAAATAAGGCTGCTACATACGAAAACGTTTGACAGAATTGGAAGAAACAAAGCCGCTCCTGGATTTTTTTTGGCATTGTATAAGATCACCCGCAACCCATAAAACATAAAAATACTTTCTCTTGGCATACACTTTGCAGAATTCGTCGTATTCATAATGCACACCCGAACCCATGCGTGCATTTCGAATCGCCTTTCCTCATGAAGTCCAGTTCAAAAAAACTTTCTCAGATAGTGGTACAGAAGAAGAATGAGGTCGGGAGTGGGGGGAGAGGGAGAACCAAGTGGAACCTATTTTTTTCTCATTGCAATTTGAGAAACTGTAACAGTTGTCACTATTATGGCTTCTACCTAGGTATCCTGGCTCCTACCTTTATTATGGCTTCTACCTAGGTACCCTGGCTCTTACCTTATATCAGAAACTTAGTTTAGCGAGATAGCGAAGTGGAGATTGACACAATACAAAAATTGTCACATTAATATCATGTGATTAAACTCAGTTCCCTCCTGCGTCAACTTCCAAGCAATTGACTATCAGGAAAAAATCTCGCGGTTATGGAAAAAATCGATAAAAAAATCTGTAATAATATGTGGAACTAATCCATTAATAACAATAGTGACAATAGCGTACATACTGGCCTATTGATGCGTAATCTATGGAGCAATAGGAGTGTTGTGGAGTTTGTGAGGGAGCGAATCTTTCAATGGTTATTCATGACATATTCCAAAAAATTCCAGATGTACCATTGATCACAGGGGCGTGAATAAACGACACTTTTCCAATAACACATTCCAATAATCAAAACCTTCAGACCTGAGATCGAAATGATTTGCATTGAGCGGACATTTTGTTGCATACCTACAAATGGAGACAATCATTCAGAAACGTTTCACTTTTCTAGGCGGAATGCCTACTTTCTTTATAATTACAGCGACAAATGTACATTTTTGTTGTGATCGAAATGTTTTGTTACAAACAAGCAAAAATGTGACCTGGTAAGAAAATCATTTCCATTTAATTAAGGTAGAAAGTAAATATTCCGCCTAGGAAAGTGAAATGTTTCTTAATGATTGCCTTCCTTCGTAGGTGTGCAACAAAATGTTCGCTCAATGCATATCATTTCGATCTCAGGTTCTAAAGGTTTTGAATAAAAATCACATCAAGTGAATACGGTAATATTCGAAAATCATGAACTGATTGCGAACTGAAGCGAAATTCCAAAACTTCGATAAGATCAGAAAGTTGACAAGAACAAGGTGGAGAACTTGCAATTACGTGAAAGATTACACCGACAGTTCATTGAGCAGAAATTCACTAAGTACAACAGAAGCAATGTAAGGATTTGCCAACTTCCTAAGCTCTTTAAAATCTTCCATTTCTTCAGATGTTGTATAAGCTCTCTCCGTTTTTGTTAGTGTTGAAAATTCAACAGAAATGGTAAGTCTGTGATATCCGAACATAGCAAACTGTTCACGCTTCACATAGAACACTATAGACTTTGTACATCTTGGTTAAAAGAACAGTAAAGCAAAGAAAACCAAACAGAGATATAAAGGTGTTTGAGTATTATAAATCAGTGATTCTTGAAGTGAAGCTGAATCTCTACAAGATAAAACGGCTCTGAAGAACATTAAGTCACCTGCAAAGTCTCAGAAAAAGTTGGGAATCGGTGCAAACAATCTCGTGTCTGCTCAAGAACAATTCGAAAGAACACACTTACCTCAGTTATTGAAGTTGAGGTTACTCAAAAGTCGGTTCTTCAGATACAAGTTAATGGAGTTTCATATGGAACAACTATTTCTTAGTGAACAATTCAATGGAGGAAACCACAGGTTCGTAATGGACTGCCACTAATGAGTTATTGACGGACAACGTCAGTCGGAGATTTTTTGCCAGCGTTTTTTTGCCCTCATAAATATTCCCATGACGTCAGCTGAATATGAAATCGAGTTCTTCGGATTTTGTTGAGTAGAAAAACACAAAAACCAGCTCTATTGACATTTTTTTGTATGGTTTTTGATACTTTTTCCAGTGCTAGTCATTCCGGTAGACGAGTTTTACTTATTTCGCTAGACGGGTTTCACTCGTTCTGATAGAAGGCAGTTGAAAACAAAGGAAACGATTAGATGTATTGACTAAAAAGCATTAGACGTAACAGATTATGTTCGTTCAACAATTCTAGAAGGATGGCAAAAGCCTCCAATATAGCATCACGGATTACAACAGCAGCTGTTTTCGCGGAAAAAAAAGCGCTGAGGGTCGGATGTGGTGCATTGACAATCAGATGGTGCACGAGAAATCCACAATATAACACGAGATACGAGGAAGAAAACAACACTTAGGCATAAATTCTAAGCTTGTGAAACTTTATAGTGATGAGTTGCAAGATTATAAAGCATTTTGGAATAACCTGATTTGCAAAAATACTAATACTACCACTGGTGCTTACTTAACAGAGTTTATGGCAGGACACAGAACATATATCAGAATTAAGTAGCGATTGTTGGTTCGACTTCTAGAAAACGCTTCGCCAAGTTAAGAATTGCTACTGACTATCAAAATGATGACAAGCTTCGATGTGATCATGGCAGGTAAAAAGCTTTTTTTCTGCAAATTTTTTGAATTTATTTCATAAGCGATGTTCTTTTACTCATGCTACCTTAGAAAAACGATGAATACAAGAAAACGAAAAAAAAAGTCATGTCGGCTTTTCTGCATTCGTACATTCTCACATTCCACTGAAAAGACGGCGCTTCCCGGGTAGAAAAACGATGTAATTGGTAGTCAAAGCCTTCATCACGGTGTATTAGATATTCTTTGCGACTTTGTTCTTTCATAAAGATGCAAAACTCAATGGAACGAACATCTTTATTGTTCTGATCGAGAAATTAACAAGTTTAGTGGTGAATCGATGAATAAAAAAGGATCAACATTTCTGTTGAAGTCACTGCTTACCTCTGCGAGTTCACCAAACTTTCATAGCAGAGTGAAAAAATTTGAACAATAAAATATTGGTCCTGTTTTACTTGTGTCTTTCCAACTTTCACTAACACTCACGTGGAATTTTGGGATCTGAGTATAGCCATCCTGTGATCACATAGGAAAAAAAAGAAAAAAATTCATTAAATGATTGTAATGAAGAGTTATTGCGATATATCTCATTCACAAGGTGATATCATTGTTATGAAGCGATCCGGATTCATTCTATTTCAAGTGCCCTCATTCCTAAAGATTTCTGTTAAAGTTTGGAATGCCGCAGTATAATGATTTATATCAGGACAAATTTATGGTGCACATTTATGACCTATATGGAATCCATATTTCTTTTTACTACAGCTTATCAGATAATTTGAACATTGACCCATCAATTTCTCATTACACTTGATTGATTCGTGATAAAATGGCTGTTGAAACTCAGCAGGGTTTCGGAATGAATGCAAGGGATACGAGACTTCCAAGTAAATAAATGTTGTCACGCGCTCGATATTATTTTCAATAACTATCCAAGTAGAAACTCATAAGAATAACTGACGAAAGAGCAAACATTTCCTGAGTGGAAGGAAATTCACATCCAGTCGTCAGGCTTGGAACACTGCCATTAAGTCTTCCATAAGAAGACAAAAACACATAGTGACGTACACACTTAACAACGCCGCTATTTATGGAATACTGAAATGATGATGCCCTCGGTAGGACGAGGTTATTGCCGTAACAACAATGCTACTCAAAAATGTGGAAGGTTATAGTATCACTATGACAAACTTCGATAAAAACATAGGTATTTCAACATTCGCATAATAAGTGATTTCTGCAGGTACCACAATGAAGTTGCGAAAGCGGCCAGTATGACAAAAGGCTTCATTTTTCCGATATACTATTATGGTGAACAGAAGCTACCTTCAACTAGACATCTTGTAATCAGCCCATAGCTTATTCAACGGAGGTGGTGCGACGGAGGGCGTCGTTCACGGAAGTGTGTTATATCAGCCTTTTCGAAACGGCGTGTATCCATTTGATACACGACTTTCTTCAGGTTTTTATTACTGAAAAAACTCTTTGTCTCAAAATTTAGTGATTGTTTGGCTCCTAAAAGCCTTTCTTGCTACGTTGCACAGCGAAAGTAATGTTATGTTTCACACTCAGTTTGCTTTGTTTGCTCGGCTGGAGTCTATGAATGACTTTTTGCTGGACTTTTACCAGTCAATCGAAAGCTCAGATCTTGACAAATCTGAAACCAAAAATTCGTTTTTCAAAAAGCTTTTATGGAAAGCTATGAGAGCGAGATAAAGAAAATGTTCCTCACTCAAATTTTTTCCGTACATTCACTAACAAGACTGTCATGACCGACAGAAACTTGATCCGTATACGCGCTGATATCAATGACAGAGCGCCTTTACTTGTTTTTTCATTCTCAGAAAATTCACGTCATGACAGCACCTTTTACCTTGACACATGTTTCCGTATGTCACCTTCGTCATCACGTTGCATTAGAGAATGATCAACGCAAATTACGACAGTTAGATGAATGAGAGACGAAGACTAACGACGATGACGTGCTCCGCATATATTATGGTATTTGCACTGGTGAAATAGATTAAGACATTCAATTTTCACAAAAATATAAGTAAAAAAGCTTCTAGAAATTTTTGGTACCTCTGCACATACGTTTGAGGTAGGTAGGATAGCATCTTACAAGCTGAATATATATATTTTATATTTACATACTATATATATATTTATCCATTATTTTCATATCTATATCTATATTATATATTATTTATTTATATTTTAAAATTATTTTATTCGTTTACCTTATTTTTTATTTTATTTTCTATATTATTTCATTTTATTTTTATTTTTGGTACATTTTTTATTTTATTCAATTTACTTTTTATATTTATTTCATTTATATCTATATTTATTTATTTACATACATTTATAAATATTGTATATATTTTATCTCTGACGGAATCTTTGGTGGAATCACTTGCATGAGGTATCCCTTCATAACTATCCGGATAAGTTATCGACACTTGCAACGCTTCCGCCTTTTCCTTCTTGATTTGAAGTGAGTTCTGTTGTTTAGGATTCAAAGAGCATCATACTTATGAATTATGATGTCTGACCATCCGGTCAATGGTCTTCCTGCTGTGAACTTCGTATCCCGTGGGACCAATTTGCTAGCCGCTCTTGTGTGGCGCTTGTCATTGAGACGCAACACGTGCTCGCCCAGCTTATTTCCGAAATTTTAGGTGAAGTGCGATAATCTTAGCACATCCCGTCAACTTTTTATTCATTGTGGAGTCAAATTGTTTATCATGTCGGTTTTCTGGAGCAGACTTATGAAGCTTTATTGAATAGAGATATTTGATGTACTAATGGAGGATGGGATTCAGAAAGGAGTTCAAATTTTTTAACATCGTTTTTTGAGGTCTTACAAAGGGGCTTTTCCGTATGTATTGTGGTGATCGACAAACCTGCTCACAGAATGATTGAATTTATCAAACCGATGTCATTAAATAAGATTATGTAAATGTTGGTCATCGACTTTTACTCCTACGTTTTCCATTTATCTGTCCAAGGCGTTCCCTTGAGCTAAGCTAAGTAAGCTAACTAGTTGTGAGCAGATGTTTTATTGCACTGTCAAATCGTTCTCTTGGCGTCAACATAACATTGTAGTAAAATAGTAAAATTCTGAATGTAAAGGTGTCATGTAGCTCACAAAAGCCCTCCGTAAAAGAATTTCTGGTCTAATGCTGTTTCTCTTCACCAATGAGTTTGATGTGTGTTCAAGTCGTTAGCAGTGATAAGAAGACATTTCCAAACTCTTGCACTACTTGGACAAATTTTGCTATTGTACAGATATGATCCATCGTTCTAAACCCATATCAGAATTCTGCTTCCTCGCATAGGTGTAGAATATATCTATCAATCGTGCTGAGGATCACTTGTGTGATCCTTCTTAGCCTTGGCAACATCTAAAGAAGTAAATTTACATTGTTCGAATTTCTTAGCAACTATCTAAAACCAACTGGAAGAATATATTAATTTTAAAAGTAAGAAAACTATTCATGTGAATTATTCAATGAAGAATGATTTCGAACTGAACAGGGCAAACAGCTAAGTATGAAAGGGAAAGCGACGTGAGTGCGAATCGTACTTGAACACCTACACAGGTCTCACCATCACCTTAATGCATATTTGAATATCACTGGGAACAAAAACTTCACTAGTGGAGAACGGATTATTGAAAGATTCAACAACATTATGACGGCAGTAAACATTCAGAAAAAATGATAAGAAAAATGAAGGACAGCTAAAGATAGAGAAGAAGAAGAGAAAAAGAAAGAAAAAGAGAGGAAGGTTTGAAGAGATGAAGAGTGGGACAGAGAGAGAGGAAAAGACAGAGCTTCACACCCTGACGATCATTCTGCACATTACAATGTTTTAAGCGCTACTTTACCCATCTATTGTGCAGTTGTAAATCATCGATGAAACGATGACGTCTATTGCAATGCACTTAAAACATCTCAGATTCATTAAATTATTTCTATTATTAACAAAACAGCGCAATTTCAAATACCAGAGTTTAGATTCAGTTTAGAAAACACCTTAAAGAAAGAGATTTCCAAGTGCCATCTCATAAGTGATGTACAAAATCATTGACCAATCTCTCAAGAATGCTTCATCCATGCTCCGATTCCACTGAAAATCGTAGAGGTAACTGAATGTATATTTGGTCCACGCAGACTTCCAAGGACCCACTAATGTATTGAGCCAGCGTTTTATATTTCCAGAAGGTCTGGTGTATGGAGGTACAGTTAGGTTAAGGCGGGCTATGAACCAAAGATTAAGTATATCTTAGAGCATTTCTAACCTCTGTGCCACACGCACCCACTACTATTTAACATTCAAAGAACCAAAACTCTGATAAATAGAAGAAAAGAAGACCAAAACTCAAACAAGCATGCGCACTGGTTCTTATAGGCATTTACTGCTGGAAAGCTGTCCTCATTTTCGAATCACATGAGATGTCGTTCCTTGTTATTATAATGTCAATGTCAGATGATTGCCAACTTTCCTGGTTGTTACCGCGGCTGTTGAAATCGTTATGCCTCAGTGACTTTTTCGCAAGAGCAGAATGCCAGTTAATAGATGGAGATTTATGAGAGTTCACTTCATTCCAAATATCACTAACCTCCAATTAATAAAGAACACATGTTACTGGAATCGTCTGAAGGACCGTCCTACAACTGAACTATTACTGCAATGGAAAAACTAAGTGGTAAGACGACCACATTTACACGATTTCTGCATTGAGGTCGGTTAGAAATAAAAAAAACAACGTAAATAGTCTGGTCCGAACAGTGGTCGCCGCTGACGATATAGCGCTGCTCCCTTCCGCATACCCAGGACCGTTAATTTGCCTGCTGCAGACAGCTGAAACCAGACCAAAGGAGAACGAGATCGTCTGGCTAATTTCTCTTTTCTCAGCGAAAATCCCCGTCAAAACCGCTTATACTAATTTGTTATCATTGCTATTTATTACAATTCCCAAGACCGACTGTCTATTAACCTCGGCATGCTTTAATATAATACAATATATATGTATATAATTCATTACAAATAATATAATATAGTTCAATATGTATTATAATTATAATATATATTGCAATTATATTCAGGAGCTATTTAATACTACTATTATTTTTGCTGCCACTACTACTATTGATATTTGATGAGACTGCCTACTTTATCTGCATCTGTACACAGTTTCATTAATTTATTGTTGTCTACTTACTACATATATTCTAAACTTCAACACTAGTGCTATCTTTACAAAAAACCGTGTAGGTACCAAAACATATAGACGAGCGTGGAACTACTGCTAACAAGATTCCTATCTATAGTCTTGAAACAGGAGCGATGGGCGCAGTGGTTAAGGGCCCTGCGTGCACACGAGGTCATGGTTGGATCTCGCGCTCATGCTCCCAAGCATCACCCTCGGGGTCGGTAAATTGTACAGAAGGTCTGACTTGCTGAGGATGACACTACTAGTCAGCACACCGATCATTGTAAAGCAATGGCTTCATCACTCAAACGAAGTAAACATTGAAGTCGAATGCTGCGCACCTAGGATGTCAACGAACTTATCCTTTATCTTACTATTGAAACTGTTCTAAGACTTTCTCTAGATGCACCACTGTAAATATGGCTTGCTGGTGCCACGATGTCAACGATCCTAGCACGATGTCTTACTAAACTCCGATTCCATGTTGAACTCGGTTAAGAGATTCTACTAAGGAACAAAATCCAATTCTACATCGCATTTCCGCACGCAAGAAAGTCCTCGCCCCCCCCCCCCCCACCCCCTTCCACGATGGAGCGACAAACTACCGCAAAATATCTGCTTCTGTCAACTTCTTACTGTTATTTCAAAACTCTGTATAGGGATTTGGAAAAAAGTAGGTTATAACAATAGAGACCATTCGATAGAAAAGCCTCTATAAATAGAGACTTTTCTATCGAATAGTCTCTACTAAAGCTTGAAAATTCTCACTCTTGCAGTTGGAGAGTCGTTCATAGCAGAACATTGGAATTTCCTTTGATGTCATATAACATGATAGCTGAAACATAACTTTTGCTGCAAGAAGTAATTCTCGCAAAAAAAGTGTTTGTTTTACACTAATCGCTCCTCATATGATGAATGACCCCCTATAAATATATCCCAGTTGAAAAGCTTGCGCTTTCTTCTGAACCTAGAGTTTTCTTCTACGACCATTTTTCAAAAATTTTTGAGGATACAGTGGAAACTGAATAAGAACTGATCACAATATCCATTGTCCGACAAAAGTACAAAACTGCTGAGCACAATTAGATTAGAAGGAAACCTTGGGCACGCATTTGGGCATAAATACTGTTTCAAAAACGTCATAAGACACACTTCGACGACACTAAGGAGTCACAGATGTCTGCTCATGATAGGCCAAAATACTCAGCTGAAAACTGATTTCTCCACAACCACTGTAAGACCTTCAACTAGGTGACTACGATGTGAGCAAAGTCACACTACTAACCACACACATAAGCTGAACTACATAAACTGGAATGGTCGATGTAACGACAACGTGGGCATTCTCTTAATTCTGAAATAACAAGCCAATTCATGATCAAATTATGGCATTAAATGAAAAGTGGGTTCAGTATGGCGAGAGCCAAAACACACCCCATAAGTAGAAAAAGTTCATGATGGCTGGTTAGCAGCTGAAAAACACTCTCTATAACGACTGCTTAACAGCTGAGGACGTCCTGTATTCCTCCCCATCATCGTCTACATTGAAATCAATAAATTACTCCAAAAAGCATCAACAAGTTTAAAGGCTCATTTTTTGTGTTCAAGAACAAGGATGTTTTTGCAGAATTCATTACGCCCAGTTCGCTCCGAATAACAAGCTGTTGGATAAAAAATCAAAATGCATTAGGTTTAAGAGAAAAAAGGTAAAATCTGATCGTTATTTCCAATCGATATTATTGGCAATGTAACATACATCGGTAGTTTAAATGGGAATCCTGCATCTTTTTGTCAGACTACGTAAAAAGATTCTTGCAAGACAACTACGCATACGTATAGAAATGCAAATGTTCCTGTTCTTTTTAGATAAGGCAGGTATTGAAGATGAAAAAACACCAGCAAGTTTCAGAGTGGAAAAAACATGTGAAAGACCTCGGTAAAAGATAACATCTAGCAGATGCTTTGAGTTAAAAGAAAACTATATCAACACTGAATTGGGAGATCGATTTCGTCTTCGTTAATGCCATTATCGTTGAGAGGGAGAAAAAGCGCCGATAGAAAATAAAAGCTGTGATAACGGAACATAGGTCTTCGGACCACAACGCATTGATTTAATAGTATTTTTTGCAAGAAATCTCAAAAAGTAATGATGTGAATTTTTGCCGTGTGCTCGTCTAGTGCCTATTTTTTCATTTGTTTATTAAAAAGTAAACGAAATGATGAACGCAACAAATGAAGAAAATCCACAGCCACCTAGACAACTGAGTTGTTTGGAAAACATGAAAGGAATGAAGAAGAAGAACGAAAAAGATTTGCTCGAGCCAATTCATACGACAAAAGATGAATCCTAAAGTCAAGACTATACTAGATATAGCTCAAAAGTCTGATCAGATATGATATAACCGAGTTGAGAACGCAGACGGTACCCAAGTATGGAAAAGGTTTCCTCTTCTTTCCTATTAAGTAGTAGTAAAACCTTGCAACACTATTTATAACAGAGTAGTAGTTCTTAATAAACTTATCTATCAGCCTCCAAATAAATACGATGACAAAGCCAGTGATTCTAAAGAGCAAGAGAAAAAAATAAGGAGACAGTCAAAAGAGAACAGATAAGAACTTGACGAGAGCGATATGTCAACATTTTCACTTGGAATAAACGGAAAACGTCGGGTATTGTTCGTTAAGAAAAAGCAACTTAGTTTCATGATTCCAAATATTTGAACATGTCATTGAGGGTTATAGCTTCGACGAAAGCTGCACATACACACTACAGCACTAGAAAATTGATAGAACTCTTCCACGGATAATCAAATTAAACACCGAACGAAAGTTATAAGTAGGAAAAACAGCGTAAAAATCGCTGACAACAAGAAGTCTGGAATCCCGCCCAGTGATAAGTGCAATTGAAGTGGCGAGCATCGAAGAAATAGAGTGGAGAAACTGCGCTCAACGCTAAGTCGTCAGTTCGCAAATAGACGATGTTGACAAAATTCACAACGAGGAAAGAAAAAATGAAGAGGAAAAAACAAGGACTATGTCATGTTGAGAAGGTCAACAACTTCTAGTGAATTTGTCGATATCACTATGAAGATGGTTGCATGGCGTCAAGCTTAAGTACACTGAACATGCATCTTTTTGTTCAGAAGAGCTAATTTGAAATTAGAGTGCTTCTGGACGAAATTCTCTAAATAATCAATATGCTTATGTCAGAATGAGAGTGGACGGTGGTAGTAAGAAAATTCACAATAATGCCAAAGCGATTAAGTCGAATGAACATTCTTTGAATAGCTTGACGTTTTCAATACTATCAAGTTTTAAACTAAACAGATCAACAAGTGAGAAAGTGTAGAGAGCGTATAGCCTCTTGCCGAAAATAAATTAGTTCTTGAAAAAACATTAACTTTTGCTGAAGAAATTGATGTGAGCAGCTGTTATTTAGCAACTAGACGACTTTTCTCTCTAATTCTGAGTATTTTCGTGTAGAAGTCTATAAGGTTACACAGAAAATAGCAAATGCGGTCATAATGGCCTCTGCAAAGCTTTCTTACGGATGTGGAACGTAAATTGGTTATAAATTCAGCAAAGTGTATGATTACAGTGCGAAATTATTTCATTATTGAGATTAAGTGGAAACAATAATGCATTTAATGTTCTCATATCGTTAATAAGCATTTTCTAAATAACTGTATTTTCAACGATCCAACGTGCTGCTGCTAATACGCGATTTCACAAAATTGCATATATATTATATATATATATATATATATGTACAAATGTATATATGTACATATACATATGTATATACATCTATATACATAAGCAGACGCATATATACATGTACATATGTACATACATATACGTATATATATATATATATAATATATATTATATATATATATGCATTACATAGGTATTCTTCCGTTATCCGCACTATGTTCGACCTCTTGAAAAATCAAATTTTTAAGTCGTTTTCGAAGTTTCAATAGCTATTCGATAGATTTAAGAAGTTTTCGATGGTGTATCCTATTTTCAAATTGGCTTTAATATTGCACGTAAGAGCAAAAATATAATCATGTTCCTCATTTGTACATTTCTCGGTGAAAAAAGCTTTTTCCTTAGACTTTTGGAAAATCATTCGATAGCTTAAATCTCAATCATTCCAACGATGCATTTGCTTTTCTAGAAGGAATTCTTAGTGCGCTGTGACAACCAAAAGAAGACTGGGTCTTAAATTTAGCAACGGAAACAGCGAGATGGTTTGGTTCCAATGCCGTGCGGGCGAAACTCAACATTCTTTTGGCTGCCACAGCTCAATAAAAAGCTCTTTTCAAAAATCATCGTTGTAGTCGCCGAGATTCAAGCTACCCAATGGTTACTGAAAGTCTGAAAGAAAACTTTGTTCAATGTGAGAATATTTGAATGAGAAACATTTTTTTGTCTTTGCTCTTACGACGCAGAAAGTTAGAGCCATTTTGAAAATAAAACACACACCATTTAAAATCTGTGAGATTTGAGCTAATAGATAATTGTTTAGATTCTAGAAAACTAAAAGGCGCGTTATTCTGAAAAGGATCGAAAAAGGTGCGGATAATGGAAATGATTCTAACTTGCGAAACTCAATCTTCTTCTGGCTGTAACAGCGTAGTGAAAAGTCGTTTCAAAAACAAAATATATCCTTGAATTCATCCAGATTTAAGCCATTAAATGGTTACTGATAGTCTGAAGGAAAAGCTCTCTTCAAAGAGAAATGTTTGTTTGAATGGAGAACATACTTTTATTTTTGTTGTTACAGCGAGATAAAAAGCTATTTTGAAAATAAGATACACATTCAGATTCCTTTGATCTGCGCTACCGAATGAATACCAAAACTTGAAGAAAAAACTGAATACGTTTTTTCCGAGGGGTCGAAACGAGGTGCGGATAATACATATGTATATAGACGTACGAGCATATGCATATGTGTATATGTAAGTATGTGCATATATGAGTAAGTACACGCATAAATATGCATATATATGTATGTATAAATATATGTATACATATGTATATACACTATATTATGAACTCCATACCATATCCGACTTATTAAGACTTCAAAGTTCCACTATGTAACGATAATACTTTCTGACTGGAAATCTCAGTAGCAAGCATACACTGTGGACCCATAAAAACCCCGCGGGATAAAATATCCGTCAGAGGTCATAAGCATTCAAAACTTTGATAGTTTCGCTTCAGAATGTACTGTAGATAGGAAATGACCGAAAAAGGAATTTCGATAGTGATTGAAAAGCTGTACAATCTAGGACATGAAAGGATAAAAAGGATAAGGCTCTCAGGGTTGATCAATCCCTGAGAGATGCGCCATGCATTCGTCTTCAATTTTTAGCTTCGTTTGAGGTGACTAAATGCATATCTAGCCTTTACAATGACTGGCGGTGACCTCCCACTGTATCGGGTCAGTACTGCTTATCCTCCCATGCAAGTTTAAAAGCCGTCTGGTACCAATTCACCAACCCCGGAGGGATGGATTGATTGGTGAGCCAAAAGCGCGAGATCGAGCTACCGACCTAGTGTGTGACGGGCACCTCTAACCTCTGCGCTATAGGCGTTTTTGATCTATCTATCCAAAATTCAACGAATATAATAATCGAAAAATGGTAATAGAAATAAACATGAGGAACCAACAAAGAGAATGAAGTTTACTGACGAACTTATCTACGAAGAGGATTCCGTTCCAACAAAATGAGACTTGTGAAGAAAGAAATGAAGATTGTGAGATCGAAGAAATCTCTCGTTGCCATATCTTCAACAGCAAAGAAGCAATAGTTCTAGCTCATGAAGTTTGAACAGTATCACAAAAAATAGGCAAAGATGTTTCTACGCTAAGCAAAACCAGATATTGACGAGATAGGAGGAATCACCACTCAATTTTTATGTATTCTTATATCATTCAAGTTCAATTGAATTTAGTTGGCAACAAAATACATGATGAAGACAAAAGATTTGCATGATTTTCGTAGAGGTAAATTTGACGCAATATAGAGACGGATGGATAGGCTCCCACCTATTCAAATAATATTAAGCCCTGATCAGCAGCGTTTTTGTGAAGCATAATTACTTTACAACATGTAGAATTTATAACGAAATTATGACAAATAGGCTGATGTGATTTTTATCCTGGACTAACACATCAGAGAAAAAAACAGACGGAAACAACTAATCACACTTGGTTACCTATCGAAGAATCACGAAAACTAATCGCAACATTTGACTGAATCGCAGGCGCTCAATAACTGGTTCTGGACGCATTTATTTGTACTTTTGTTATTCACGTCACAATGGAATGTCGTGTTTTCTGATATACGAAAAGACATGACGGAACAAGATGAAGCGCAGTGCTGAAATAAAAGCAACCACAACATTCCAGATAGCCAGCCGTCCCTGTGGTCGAGCACTACGATCTTTGGATTTTTCTAAGTCAGAACTTATTTGTAACGTCATTCAAATGCTGACAACGCTAGGCACCCCACTTTAAAACATGCTGTTTACCGTATTCAAACGGCATAACTTGCAGATTGCATAAAATCCTCTAAGTGAAAAGCTCTCATAGATACGTAGTTCGTGTAGGCATAAAAAAAACACCTAGAGCGGAAGATAACTCTGAATAAATTGTCCGCTAGGCTCGCATAGGACACAGACTCGTAACGGATAGATTTTGAAGAAGTCACCATTCTCGAACGGAAACATAATACACAAACGTGTAAGATATTAGAACCTTTTTTGATGGATATACCCAATGCAAGCATGAATCACAGGGAGGAATGTCTCGTAATCACACGTGATATGAGAGGGCATATGAGACTGCTATTTTGATGCCAGAGATCTATTATGAATCCATGTGATCTTTGTGCGGTGGTCTCCACTTGAACAACTCAATGGAGGATTGATAAAAGTGCTATGCTGAAAGCTAGTATTTGTCAGTGATGCGATTGAAAATCAAGTTTGGTGGTTATTTTATTCAGAGAAGTAATGGGAGTGTTTGCTTAACTAAGTTGTGAACAACTTGATCTTTCTAGGCACAGAAGACGAAGCCGCCGAAACGCCACCCGTTTAAATATATTGAATTATAAAAAATCTCGTGCCTAGTTCAAGAAGCAAAACGAGGGACTGAGTTCATGTGTCACACTTGAGTTTGACCAGAATAGCACAATAGTAGTGTTAACATCAAACATTCATTGGTTTAACACCATCTCAGCCCTAAAAGCCTTGTCATTTCCTTTCCGTCAGTGTACTTCCAGCAGATTTATCTGTAAAGCTCACTGCGATTCATGACGTTAAGGAGGACCTACGTAAGACTATCCAAGGATTCCAGAGATAAACGACTCGATCTATTTAAGGACGTTATGAATAAGACCAAAATCGCCAAGAAGCAACTGAATTCACATGCAGAAGTTCGAAGACCATAGTGAATGATGGATTGAGGAAGCGAACGAGTGAAGGAGAAGCGGAAATTCGCACGATGTATGATATCCGACCATTTAAAAATGATGTCAGAGTACACAATAAACGAACTATCCAAATTCTTTTCATCTACAATACTTCAAATAAAATTATTATCTATTAAAAACCATATAAGAAGATTTAAAGGCTTGCCAGTGCAAAGGCATCATGACTTTCACTGATAAAGCTTGTAAAAATCCGAAAACACCTCAATACGACGATTTGAGAAATGCTCGACCGAAATATTCTCATAAACGCAACTACCTCAGACAAAAAGCGATAGTCTATGTGGGTTTTGAGCACTTTCAACATGAACGATAAAGCGCTCGGCGTTAATCAATCTTTACAGAATGCGCCATGCGTTCGTCTTCATCTAACCCTTCGAGGTGACTGAATGCATATTTAGCCTTTACAGGGACTCGCGAATCTATCGAATTACTGCTGCTCTCCTCCTAAGCAAATTTGGCACCGATTCACCGAACTCGGAGGAGTAAGGCTTGATATATCAACACCTACCAGACCCAACTGCTCATGGTTAGTTGCTGACAGATTTATGCGTTGTAGCGTAGGAGTGCTGGCAAAACAGGAGTCGGTAGTGCAACTGTTTGAGCACACGTTTCCAAAAAGGGTGAAATGCGATTTGAGTCTCGACTGAAGTCAAACTTTTGCACATCACTCAAAACCATTAAGTATATTCATAAAAACTCCCGTAAGGCTTTATTGCTACTTTTTTCCACTCGTTCGGCTCACGACTATCACGCTAACACTGTTGACCATTTAGAAATCATATTTCAAACGAACGGGTTCAAGTCCTTTTGGTCGTACCACCGTGAAATCCACTGGTCAGGCATGTATCATTCGGTATTCAACGGCCTGTTGTTCTCACTCGTATAACGTTGTCATCGAACACTGTCACACCGTTGGCACCCGGTGTTAAGTTATCGAAGGGTAGCCGTTACCGTCGTGGAAAGGAGCACCCACCATGTGGCGGAGCTTTATTATGAGCTATGCGTGATACTCCACAGATAAGAACGCATCCAGTCCCATGTTCAAGCACCTCTCTCAAATGCGTCAATCCCTATGGCTCGTCTGTATACAAACCCATTAGATGCCACCGTCGGTGCAACATTCACGAGGCACATGGCAGCATTCCACGCTCCGTCCGCCTAGGCTCCACGGTCACTGACTACTGTACACCGCAAAATTCGAAACTGATAACTCAGCACTGGCGTTGACATCTTCCCGCTGTTCCTGCTGCAGCTCGTTCACTTTTTACTGCTCCTTATTTGTTGTTCTTCTGCTCCTATCACGTGCTTGTTCACTATCGATCCTAACGTAGCGTTATTTCATTCAAACTTTCACTAACAAACAGAACTCTGCCGTGGTTCACTTACATTTACCTTTAATCTACTCATCATGAACAACTCCAACTCTCGACTCACTCACCGTACAAGCTCTTCGCCACTCTTATCTTGGTTACGTACAGTCCAACTCCACCCCCTCCCCCTCTCCCGTTTAGGGGTTGCTCGTTTCAAAGTATTATTCATTGTTCATGGTGATATCGTCGACTAAGCCCTCGTGGCAGAAAACCGATCGATCACATATAAGGCAAACGCATCACAACTAATCAGACTAACGTCTACCAAAAGACCTCAGTCTTAACTCAATCGACTCGTTTATCCAATCACTACACATTGGCACATCAACAACTGTGCCGACCAAATCCACTGAACCGACACTGGCACACTGGTGCATAAACCGCACCGCCATCGAGCTACTGAACCGCTACCGTTGATGCGCCTTGAGGGCGGGATCGAACCATCAATTATTGAAAATGTAGAATGCTGTGCAAAAACGTTTTGCGTCAGCCGAGATTCGAACCCAGATCTCACTCTTTCCGGGAGCGTATGCTAACCGTTTCACTACCGACGCTCGTTTTGCATAGCACTCTTATTTACGCTATAACGCGTTGTCTGCCAACAGCCAACCGTCAACGGTCTGGCGGGGCAGCCGTTATCAATCAATTATTGATTGATCAACCATTTGTATGTTGCATCAATTATTGATTGATCAATCATTTGTATGTTGCAGGGCACCTCTAAACAGTGCGTCACACGCGCTCCTTTCTAAATATATAGAAGAAGTGGAAGCTCCATTTACCGCCAGGGCTGCTCGAAATTGTTCTACACGTACGTTAACATGCGTAATCTTGCCTGTCAGTCAATTGTGACCGCGTCAGATTCACGTATGATGGGCATTGGAATAGACGGCAGAGGAATGACTTTCATGAGTAATTTGTGTGATGGAACTTATGCGTGTTGCAAACTATCTAATGGATATATAAAGCAGAATAAATTATCCCAAAACTACGTACAAGGATTATCGACTGAGAAACATCCCATATTGCCTTCCTATCCCAAATTGTATCTAAAAGCCACATGAGTGCAACAAGATGGAAGAAAGACCAGTTCAAAAGACCATCTACTGGGAAAATAGAAAGCAAGCGGGTGGACAGTAAGTACCCCTTGACACCAAACAAAATGTTATTGGTATTCATGCAAGACATAGCAAAATAAATTCGAGCTTTATGTTTCATACCGGAGTACCATAGTCAAAATAAGCTCAGTCTCCAAGTTTCAAACAGTGTAAAAGAGAGCGCATGGGACACAGTGGTTAGGTGTATTCTGCGTCGCACACAAAATCGAGGGCTCAATTTCGCGCTCGTGGCTCACCGAGCCACCCATCTCCCGAGGTCGGTAAATTTGTACCAGACTGGTCTCAGACTTGTCATGGAGATGCGCAGCACCAACTCGATACAGCGGGAGGACACCGTGAGTCACTGTAAAGACTAATTATGCACTCAATCACCCCAAACGAAGTTAAGAAATAAAGAGGAATGCATGGCACATCCCTAAGTGATTGATCGACGCCGAGAGCTTTATTCTTCTAGCTTAAGCGGGTTATGGATATTCTGACCGATTATCATAGACATTTTCAGTGCAATAAAAATGCGTGAAACAAATGTGTACTTCAGAGATACAACGCTTGTGGATCACTAATGATCGGGTTATTTCGTAAATTGGATCCGATAGATAGCTAGACATAAAACATATCGATATGAACAAGAAAACCTCAAATGAGCAATAGAGATGGAAAATATCAATCAACTTCGATTTTCATTGAGAAACTAAACGTGAAACATAGTCAAAAAATTTCAGATTAACAAGTGATAAGGAAAATGTCAATAAATTCAAGCACTTTCTTGGAAATCGTTTAACGCTTTATTGATCCTCTATCGCAAAACAAATAATAAAGAAAACGGTTTGGTGTTTAAATATGTCACGCCTTATCAAAGCTTTCCAGAATCTAAAGAGGCGCAGTTCCAAACCACTCTTTTCTTGATAAGCAAACACAAGTTTGTTATCAAAAATTCAAAAAAAAAAACTGAGTTCTGGTGGATTTCGCCTTTTACAGAACTTGAAATAATCAGGTTGACTGTAACCCAGACAGTCAAATACCTCTAGAACACCAAATGAAACTATTGTAGAACGAAAAGTATAAACCACATCAGTTTGGTTTAAAAAAAAAAGAAACATTGTAGATCGCCGCTATTCAAAAGGTGAAAATTACACTAAACAGATTTTCAAAGACAACTTCATTAATAAGAGCTGTGAGACCAAAAACAATAGTAACTGCGCCTTGTTGAGTCGAAATGGGAAAGGGAATGGTTTATAGAACACAAACACTCGCTGTTTCTCTTTTCTTCCGAGAACTTTGGAAAGAGAACGAATCACCAGTTTAGGCATTGAGAGGGTTTCCGTTTATTGTTTGTCACTTTAAAAGTGAAAAAACCAATGTCGAAATCCATAAATAAAATGCGAAATCTCTGAAATGAGCGATAACCAACGACATCGGAGCGCGCGCCGATCCTGCTTTCCTTAAAGGCCTTAGAGAACACCCGCGGAAAAGATTCACTACAATGATGATGGCTGATGAGGTCAACGCTAGTGGTCGAACTTTTTTCTTAACTCAATCTGGATTGACGTTTAGTACAATTTGAATATGTTAACTCAGATACATGACGCTGAAGAAGTAAAGGGTAGAAGAAAAATGTAGCTCAGCGACGGCCTATCCCTGAGGGATGCACTACGCACTAAACTTCAAGGAGAGTTAAGGGTGACTGTATGCCTATCTGGCTTACAACGAACTGCACTTGCCTACCGATGCATCGAATCATTGTCGCTATTTTCTCACACAACTCAATTACAAAGTTGACGATTTTGAATAAATGGAAGGCTTGTTGAAACGAAAGAGCAAGATCGAACCAACGACCAGGTTTGTGTCGCAGAGTACATCCAACAGCTGGGCTACATGCCGAGATAGAGTACCAATTGTAATGCAATTCGATCAAAGCGAGCACGTGTCATGATTCTCTCAAAAGTAGATAAATTCATGAGATCGGCTTCATGTTCCGCTCAAGCGGAAGAAATTATATCTTTCGCGTATACGTATAAATAGTGATGCTTGAGTGCGTAGATGTCCTTGTATGCGTACGGATTGCATCGCCCAGCCATGATGGCTTTCCCGTGTGCCTACATACTATATTCGTGTTATTATCGATAAAGTTCAACCCATAGCACGTGCACGCGTTAAAAACTAACAAGTCGACCTAGTAAACTGATCAGACAGGAAACACATGATATTCAAACATAATTATGCAAAGCTTATCAAAACACCGATTAGCGTTTGCGCATTGGTCTCAATGCGTATGTAATGTATGTATGTAAACGTGGCCAAAATCAGTTCAACTTTAGATAAATGTCTCGCCTCCTAAGGAGAGATGATCAATAGCCATGATCATGCTGAATGTTGTTAAAAATACTAGAACCCTTTAAGAGAGATGAGAAACAGCGCTGAATGAAACTAAAACTCTATTCCAAAGAAAAAAGCTTCTTAGTTCGATGTAAACACCTCACCTCCCTCCCTCCCTATCTGCCTCTCCCCATTCTGAATGAGGAGAAAAAGTTGCCACTACGGCTCCTCTGCACTATCTATAGAATCTGTATGCGGTCTAGAACGCCTTTTAGCCATTCTCAACAGGATTCACAGTAACAGTGTATGAAGATCAGCTATGCGAGTACGCACGGTTTCTAGAAGAGTTCAGCACGATGTCTTTACAATAGCAAAGCTCATCAATGAATCATGAAAGCACAAAACGCCTTTTTGGCCCATTTTCATCAGCTCATAGAGGTTTTAAACTTCTACATAGGCTGTACATCAAGTTTACAATTAGTCTACTATTGTTTTCATAACCATACAACGACATAATTGCCATTAAGAGAGAGGTTCGACAAAGGGATAACATTTAGCCGCATTTAACACATCTCTCGTGAGCATTATGTGAAAACTGAAATGGAATAAGATGGATGTGAAAGACGGCGACCAACAGGTGTACATTTTATGTTAAGCTGATGACCCTATTATCATGATATCAAAATTGGGTGGGACGGATACTCGTTGATTTTGATAGATGTTACGGAAAGATCAGTTTTTCGCTTAACCTCAAAAGAACTAAGTTCATAAGAAATGAATCGTAATCTGATGTCTCATTTACACTCAATAGAACGAAGGCATTCAATTGTTCCCAATTCTGAAAATGAACAGGCAGAAGAAAGTTTAAAAGCTGAGCGGACGAAAACGTGATTGGAAACATGTCGTTTATCGCAGCTTAAATGAAAAGTATTATGTGCTTCATCATATGGCGTGCTCAGTGATCAAGAAGTTATCGTGAAGAATTCGCTTTTCAACTCCTAATGTTAATGAAGACACAAATAAAAGGCCACCGTATTTACGTTGAAAGTTCCTCATGAGGATCATGAGGAGATGCCTACTAAGTAAACCAGTAGATGATTATGAACATGATGCAAACGACTGCACGATTTGCCAACGGTGGTTTAATCGACTCACAATCATCAATGATACAGGTGAATGTTAGCGCCGTCGAATGGAAAGTTTAGCGAGCGACTGACGAAATTTAAAACTCCTGCAGGCTTAGTCTGATTTATATTCAAATCTCACGTACATAAGGTACTTTGGTCGGCAAATAACATATGGAAGTAATCCACTGAGAACTCGAAACAACAATCAATCTCTGCTTAACAGTCACTAGACAATCAAACATTGATGAAGTATAGAAATAAAAATAAAACTACAAGAAAGAAAGATGAGATTACTTAGTGTCAGAGACTGCATTATTAAGAAAAACAATACAGAAATATGAAAGCAATACCGTATAAGATAGAAACGGGAAAAATAAAGATAGAACCGGATCAGGATTAAAGAAAAATCAAAGAAGTTCCTGGAAACAGGTCCTGACGGCCAATGAAGTGAAGCAGAAAGCGAAACTGCATTAGTTTCAGAAAAAAAAGCGAAGAAACAAGATATCCTCGTGTAACTTTTTTGAGATTCTATCTTGAGCGAATTGTAGCACAAACATCGCTTGTTTTCGAGTGTACTATTAAGATCACGCTCAGAATCCAGTATGCCTGATAACCATTTTTGAGCCATGCATGTGGTTTGTTATGGGCACTTACACAGTGTAATACGTACACAACACGTGTACACACAATACATGTGTACGAACGGTATGATATTTCATAAATACCAGTAAAGAGCAATCGAGTGTAAAGCACCCCATTCACTAATTTCTCCCACTTAAGGAAACGTGTAACTACCACGTCTGTGTCTCTTTGTGAGGGGGTTTGGTTCCCCCCCCCCCTTCCCCCAAGGGGGACTGATTCAGACGAAAGGCAACGTGCAACTGACGAGGCTGCAGGGCCAAAACAGGTGTATTGCATTGTATAAGTGCTCATAACAGACCACATGCATGGCTCAGGGATAATTATCAGGCATGCATTACAAATATTCTACAAATGTAACTCAGTCATTGATACATAATGGACCGTATTCATTTATAGCAATAGATACGTAGGTGGGCAAAATGGACCATATGAACTAATATCCGGTAAAATTTCTAGACTGTTTATTTTGCTTCATAAATTTCATTTTTTAAAATACTGTGCCCAATCGATAGCATGTGAGACACAGATGTTGTATTTTGCAAAATTCCACTTCCAACATGATAATTTACGAAATAAAACCATTTCCGAGCATTTATCAATGCACACACACGATACAGAAAATCTAGACATATGGCTAAAACTATATAATGAATGGCACAGATTATAAAATAAAAAAATGAATAATAAATTATTACAAATAACAGATAGTAAGTACGCGAGGTATAATTCGTCATATGAGTGTAGCCTACAGTACCAAGAAATTTTCCATCAAATCCCACGAATATTTCGTTAATAATAGTAGATAATCCATCACACAAGTACTAAGGGCCACTGTTGCGATCACGGATGGCTCCATCAATTCACCGGGCATATGGTGTGGTAAGAGGTGATAAGACTGAGTGAAAATGATTAACAACTCTATTAAATATCTGCTAGTAGTGAAGCTCATGAAACAACTGATGAACGATGAAGAAGAATGAGACCAAGGAACGACTTGTTAGAATGGGAAACGAAACATAGTGAAGAGAAACGAGCACGAGAGCGAAGAACGAAGTAGACGAATATTAACAACTAATGGAATGCACTCTACACCCTCAATTCTCATTGATTTGCACAGCCGCATATTCGGCAGGCGGTCGCAGTTTCAAATGGCCCGTCTGATGAAAGCCATAGACAAACGTTAAATATTCAGACATTCCTTATCTCAGTACCTCCCGATGACCATTCTCAACGTATTATGAGCTAACGTCGACAAGTGAGTCTGCAGTTAAGTAATATTCTGACAATATCACAAAGCGATGAAGCCGTCACACATTCGTGCGAGGTAGTGCCTCTCGATTTTTGATTAGAATTGGGACCCGTGAAGGAGCGCAGTAGGTTTGATCACGGAAATAATACGAATTGCAACCATCGAAAACGCACAGAACTGAAATTGACTGATGTGTTTTGATGGTGAACTAGGTAGCAGACCTCTTGACCAATCTCGTTTCTTTGTTTTCGATTCTCGCAAATAATAAAACATTAACGATGCTAATCAGAAGATGAAAGAACTAGCATCAAATTACGAATAACTCAACAAATGTTGGACAATCCGTGCAAACGCAAATGTTCTTTTATCCAAGGAAGATGCCTCCCGACGACAGTTGCTGTCCAGCGATTGACGGGTGGCGATTAAAGTGCTCTTATTCACGAAAAACCATAACGATGTCCAACAGATGGCTATTCACTTCTACACGGTTGAAGAACTTTTATAACAAGAAATGCGTAGTTAAATATAGTCATTGTATCGCATCAGTGCTAAAAAGCGGTTGGATAAATGATTCTTGTCGATCAAATAGGAAACAATAACAATCAGCCTAACTGGGTTCAATACCACTATGAACTTAGCAGACCAAACCGTTGACGGTTATTTTTTGAAGGAATGATATTCTGTATCGCAGAAAAAGATATTCGGAACAGTTCTGTTAGCGCAGTGGTTAGCACGCGCTCTCAAAAAAGGTTCAATGTCGCCCGAGGTTCAAGGTACTACATATCACTGAACATCATTGGATATGCAGCTGTGACATCGTTACTGCTAGAAAAAGCCTGTCAGAAAAAAAAATTCTTGACGATCCATATTCTGTCTCCACTATCAAATTTTGGTTAAGGACTAACAAATTGGTAACGAGTTAATAAATATTCCTGGATACTCCTCCACGAAAGTGGTCGAGACTAGGGAAAAGCCAGTAATGAAACTCACTACAGTCGTGTCCTCAAAAAATCAGGAACGACTAAAGGGTGAACATTCAGCTGGACTTAGACAAATGGATGGCATAAAGAAGAAAAGAAGTTGACTGAAATGATCGGTCACCACAACCCCATTTCTTAATTTTACGAAATTTCAGCAAAGAAGGGTCAAGATAAAGCTTGTGTCATTTACTGAATAAAGAGAACAATACTTAGGTTTACCTCAGAATCAAATTCGCTGGAGCGTAATTTCGGAAATACCAGCCTAATGAGATTTGAGAAAATGATGAAGTAAATGCGTAAAGAAAGAAAAAGACTAGAAAAAAAGAGTTTAAGAAGAATGTGGGGTATTTAATTTCTAAACTTTACTAATAGAGAAAAAGAAGAAAAAGAAAACTTTTGAATCTAATTGCGAAAGGGAAACCTAATCACAGCATACAGTAGGGTCTCAAAGTATTATGCTACTAACGTAATCAAAGCAGCATAACTATGAAAACTGATCTCCGTCTCATAGGATATAACACGCATACTCATTAAAATAGTAATATATTTCCTAATATAGGTGAATATTACGGTATTTATGGTATGTTGGCGCGCATATAATACGAATCTGCCAGCGTTATGCAAAGTGCAGGGATTAGAAAGGGTCATGTATGACTTCGAACAAACCCGCAATAACACATTTGTGGTACCTATTCATCATTCTAGCAGTTTCTTTCCGTTTATAGCTATCCCCTTTCAATGTCTGCAATTTCATAACTAATGGGAAGTTTGAGCCATTCTGAATATTTGTTTTGAGAACGAGTTGCTCAAATTTTATCTCCTCTAAAAATTTGACGCTAGTGAGAAGTTGCCGATTCTGCCAAATTCTTTATAATTTCCATAGAAGATGCCCTCCAAAACGATCCGTTCGACAGTCTAAGCCGAAGCGATGGAACCGCAACTCTTTACAGGAGCCGAGAATTTCTAAAAAAATCGTCTTTACTTCTGCAAATTTTGTTTTTGCAAGCTTTGCGCTTTGCATCGCTGAATAGGGTAAATTTAGATGCATCTAATATGAAATTAATATTCAAGCACGCTCTAGAAAGCTGAATAGGAGTTCTGACTCTTTTTTGGGTTGGCAATTGAATAATCTAGCGTGCTCCATCAACAAACTTCACTTCATATTTGAAATCAACATGATTCCTTGAAAAATTTAATACATCACAAAAATTCCACTATTAATGTATCTTCTTTGTTCAGTCGCGATTCTCAGCACTCTATATCAGAAAGAATCTCTGCTCTGCTTTTTCAATGATTAGATTAGAGCACATCAGTCGATCTTAGTTGACGAAAATCAGTTTCCAGATAAGAATACATCATATTCTAAAAAGGAATGCTAAAATGACAAAACTAACCAGAGCTCGTTGAAGTGTTGCAGTACAATTAACAATATATAGAGGAATGTAAACTAGCAGCAAAAACAAGTAGAATTCAATAACAGGAAAGCGACAAGTTTTCTATTATGATGGGAGGAAGTGATGCGAATCATCATGAAAGAGACAGCCCCAACTGTATGGCACTGAAAGGATTCTAGACAAAGTTCTCGAGTATACGGGAACTTAATGAAAATCACTCCTCATCCCTTCTCGGAAAATTTCTGAAAGACGACGAATACGTCTATTAAGTCAATGGCGTTCAATTTTAGAAAAACATGTTAGATCGCTGCTTCTCATCCTTAAAATCGCTGATTAAATAGATTGTAAAATCATAAAGGATAGATGCGTCAGACAACAGACTTCATTAGGCATCGTTAGGGTTATTGAAAGCATATCTGGCATTTATAATGACTCCGCCTACAGATGTACTAATTCAATGCTGCTCTCCTCCTAGACGAATCTGGTAAAAGTTAACCAAGTCCGAAGAAAAAAATTAAAGGTTTAGTGAATCTGGGATAGGGATCAAACTAATAATCTGTATCAAAGCACTAATTATAGGAAGATGTATTTTTCGAAGCTTCCGAAAAATCTGCAGATTACTGAGGAAACTGAACGTGAACGCCTACGCTTCCGTACTTTGAAGCTAAATAAATGCCTCTCAACTCAAAGAGTTCTTTTTTCAGATTGAAAACCCTCATATGCGTTGGCATGTGACTGCATATTTAGGCTCACTGCTGACAATGGGCAATAAAAAATTCGTTGCTGCGGGAGGTAGGCCGCGAAGAAGGCCGTCGGCGAAGCCTGTCTAAGGCGCTCATCAAAGCAGAAGCAGAGCACTTAGGCAGGTGAGCGGGACGTTCTTTCACCATAACAAAGATGGTCGTTCCAATCGAAATGACTCTGGAGAATATTTAACGCATCAAGAAATCAAATTCTTCCCCTATACTGGACAATCAGATGCAAAGAAGGATTTTGCGAGGACAACAACAGCATTTGTGTGTAGGTGTGCGTGTATATGTGGGACGGAACCGGTTCATCGGAAAGCGATGATGAATTCTCCACCGAAGAGCCTTAAAAGTTGCATATTTATACATACCGCCAATAGATTCAATTGCTCACTTGATGATTAGAAAACAGACAAAGCAAAACACTGAGCAACCAAGATAACGCTGACAGTGCTCTTTTTAACATCGTGGACAGCATCACGTGCAAAACGATCGACGCGTTTTTAATGTAGACGTAAACACGTCGTTATTTGGAGAGCTATTAACAAGTCAATTACTCATTTATTAGTTGGTTAGTTGATATCAGAAACTGTCTTACTTATAGAGAAGATAACCTGACCGAAAAAGCCTAAATACAGAGACAGCGTACTATCAAGTTATTGGCCTTAGAGATTATATTTATAAAATATAAATGCTTACACGGCGCGATCATTTAACGGTAAAATGTAACAGTATCAATTTTCGAAATTCTACTATTTTTACTGCTTCATTTCGCAGTGTTACGATGTTACAAATATACCTACGAGAACTGAGTGGTGAGCAAAATCACGGCGTCAGGCGGGAATTGAACCCGCGTTTCATTCATACCGGGAAGTTTTTGCTCACCACTCAATTCTCTTAAGTATTAACTTTATTGATAAAAATAATAGTAATGGCAATAGTGACAATAATGGGAACAATACCAAGGGTGTGGTTGAAGGGTGAATTGCAATAAGAGAGAACAATTGTCCTCGTGTATGAAATGGCTCCGGCATTTCTTCAACGATGATGGGATGTAACAATTTTATGCTGAACCCGCCCACTTTCTCACCATGATACCCATCAACAACGCGTCAACTCGTCCTAGTCGCCACAGCAGCCGCTACCACCACCATCACACCGACGGCGATAACGAAAGTCGAGAGACATCGACGATTGTCAGGAATCCATTGAAATGCGAAACGAATGAGGAAAGAGACAAGATACAGATGAAAAGCAGAATGGTAAATCTCATGGTTAGCGGTGGCTTTCGCTGAGATCTCTACTGGAGACTCGTTTTAGATTCTGTCATTTTTTTTATTAGCGTGAAAAAGCATCAATGTTGACGACTTAATCCCATATTTGAACGTTCGTGATAAATACGAAGCATTTAGAGGAGCCTCCATAAAAACGTGGGAAGACTATCTTCGTCAAGAGAAACGATAAAGAGATTAGCAAAACTCAGTAGCCTGTAGAAAGCGAAGTGAACGAGACAATTCATACAAAACGTACCGTGACCAATTGAAGCGTCGCTTCAAAATCAGTGTCTAATTAGTTCACAATAATCAGTAAAAACTTGACAAATAGGTTTGAACTTCCTGAAGTCTACTGTTCGGTCTAAAAACGTGAGAAAGTTCAGAAAGAGCTTAAGTGATATCAAAAACGGTTTTACTGAGGGGGAGGGGGGAATAATTACCATACACTAGTGCCTGTACGGTACGTTTTGTTTTGATGAGGTACATCTAATCCTACAGATGACGTTTTCCTTAGTTTCCCAAAAAAATTTATGAATTGTCTTACAGGTTCTTAATCAGTCATTTACTGAAATCATTGAGCATTTCATTTGATAACAAAGTGGAACGTCTACATTCATTTATAGAGAGCTTACAAATTGAGTTATTTTACATGAAATTTCCTCAAGGTTAGGCAGCGCTTTTATGGAGAAATGAAAGAACTAATAAGGACTAAGAAATCATAAGGATTTGCAGATATGAATTAGAGTAGTGTCCCAGCAAGGGGGCAAAAACTGCTGCGCTTCCAACTCATTTCTACTGAGGAGCCAACAACTGCCTCAGGGTGCATGAGGCTTTCTCAGGTTTCTCTTCATCTTCTCTCTTCTTCGTCTCCTCTTTCTCCGCATTTCTTTCGATTTGACTCAATAACATTAAGCGCTAGCCAATATTTTTTTACACGACCCCTCAACACAATTTACTGTGCAGATCCCGGCACTTCTAGCACTCGATTGTTTCCTCGCATTCGTCCTCCACAAATATCTTTATATATTTCAAATATTGCTTTGCTTGCTGCTTGACAATTTCGTTTTCTTTATTAATGCCACAAATGCTGCTCGAGACGATTTCTTGGTAATCTTGGATGTAGCCAAAAAAGGTCTTCCCCGAGGCGTTCTTAGATTGATTGCGAGTGTTAGAAAGTGGAATGGGAACAGTGCCTTGCCTATCACTGTGTTTCCTAATACACCACATTACTAACCAATGCGCTACCTCTCCTTGCCGTCAATAAGCCAACATCACATTTGTCTGCAATCTGTTGACGCAGGCTAAGGTTTTAATGTTTTTTTTTTTTGAAAATCGGAATCAAGATATCCGTGTAAACCGCAAAGTTTCTTCATTCTCATGTAGCTGGTAACAAAGAACTTCAATTTTAGTCATACAAGCCGTAAGTAAGAAAAATAATAGAGTAGAATAGAGTTTTGGGATTTCCTTGGAAGCTTCTGATTTACTTCAGTTCTGTTTCGTTGTCACTTGATTTCCATTCCTCGTTACCTTTTTTGCAAAAATAAACCTATAATTTAACCCCAATGTTTTGACTTCTATCTTTTGCCTATTCTTCTCTAACGGAAGCACGACGTGAAGTATAAATAAAACTGTTTGTTTACCTTTGTCGATCAAATATATAAGGAAACTGAAAGAGAGGAAATGCTCGACAATGATGGAAATCATAACTTTTGGTGTCGTAAGAAAATATCATTCTCAATTCTTGAACAAACACCAAAATTAATGAAAAACGAGAAACGAGAAACAGATGTCTTCTTGAAATGAACCATTAAGAAAATCCACATGGTGAATGATTAAGCATATCCCACAGGTTCTCAGTATCAGAGACAACAGTATTACTAAGAGATTCACCCAAATTGCTCAGCCTGGCGTCAGAAATGAGTTGGTAGAGCGCGGTTGAATTTGACCGACGGTAGGAGCAGGTGAAGACGGCCGTGATGGAGTGTGCTATGGAAACCAGCTTTATTATTTCAATTCAACCAACGACAACATAAAAAACTATGGTCAGGTGTTAGAGAATAGCAACCACAGAGACGTTTCACGCAATTCACTCTGTCAAGTTCGAAGAGCTCGTACAATACATATTTGCACTACACAACATTTTTCGAAAAATTGACAGTGCGTCAGATAAGTTTGGTAGCATACTCTCAGATAAGTTTGGTAGCACTATGTCAAATTTGCCGTGATATAGGGCCCGATTAGATTAAGGCGCAGGGTTGGGGTACTGGGCATATGTTTTGTAAAGCTCTTCTAACCACTGCAAGACATGTATACTAAGGGGTCTCTGGCGGCATGGTTAGTGATGTTCAACGCGGGTCGACGAGAGGTTGATTGCTGTTTTTTGAACACTCTCTGCCAATCAAACCGAATGCTCCAGCCGCAGGTATAAGCGATATTGCAAGCAAATGTGTACAATCAGTATTATACGACGTTCAGTAAAGACAAATCCTCAATCAAGCGATGAACGCGAAAGAGGCATAATGAGCCCTACAAGTACTGCGACTTGCACAGTTGGAATATCCTAAGATAAAGCAGTAGATAAAGTAAAGTGATAGTAATACTGAGAAATTCCTGATAGAGATGTAATTGTATTTATTATACACTCGTATGACTCAACTGTATAAATAGTGTGAGTATAAATAGTACCACAATCGGACCATACCTATGAAAGACGTGCTGTAGTATATCAAATGACAAACATTTTGGAAACTTTGAGGAATACCTAGCTTGGTTGTAACAAATTTTTTAACTAAATGAGATAACTACTATACAACAGAAAATAGCTTGCCATACTTATCGCTTGAACAGAATCATAACTGAAAACGAGCCGGAATCCTATGATCTATCCATAAACGACTTTGACTTTTCAACACATAGAGAGCTTCAGAGAAAAAAGTTCTAGGAAGACTGTAATCATTTGTGATTTTGTAGCTACTTGCTGTGTAAAAATCGGTTAGTTTTAGTACTTCAAGATAGTTCCCTTGCGAAAAAAATTGGAGTGAAATCGACTAGATGAAGGCGAAGTCGTACAGGATACGAGATTGTACATTGTTTAGAATAATCAAATCTAAAGAAAAACCTACCATTAAATATGCTTAGACGATCTATTATGAACACATCCATCACCATCGTCATCGGACTTTTTTTTCGTTGTTGATCGCTCATCTATTACGATCCGTTCTTTCTCACTTGCACTCTTACAGCTAGCTACCAAGCACACCACACCTCCGAGAAAAAACGAGTTGTCCATTCTCATCACACTCACCGATCGCCTCCTTTGTGGTCATCGGTCCTATGTAGTCGCCATTTTTGTCGAAATCTTCTTTTGGAACCTGAAACTGAGCGATGTGGAAAAATGATCGCTGATGACGGCTATATCGGAAAGAATAAACGAAATAGGAATGCATGTGGTAAGACCACCAACGGCATTATAAGTATAAATCGATCACTAGACATTGAATCATTCACTAATTTGATTTATAGCCAATAAAGTTCGAAACTAAGTGATTAGTCTTGTATTTTCAACCCTTGGATTATGAACATGCACTTCTAAACACTGAGTTTTTATTAGGTTTACGTGTGAATGCGTTGTACAAATAGATGAACGATTATCGACAAGGATCGTATTTCAATGAACAGAACTATGGCTTTTAGACAAAAAACAATCAGATGAATTGATAGATCGAAGAAAGTCTAAAACATTTCAGTAGGATATAAAGAGTTAATTGGCTTGAGTTCATCAAGTTTCTATTGACTGGTCAAGTTTTTGTATTGTCTAAACAGCCTTAAAGGTGATTAAATGTTTACTAGATCTACAGAATAATTTACGGTACCTTACTACTGTGTAATATCAGCCTAGTTATTCATACTGAAAGCACTAATACAAATTTATCAGCCATCAGATAAGCTGCCTGGTAAGCTAAGTGGGCGGATCATACTCAATGACCTTTTTTGCCCGCAGGACATTTCTAACTTCTACACATCTTATGCCCTTGAGATACGATAATGTCAGTGATAGGAGAGGACTACGAAGATACTATCATAAACTCTCGGAGTACAAAAATCAGTAGTTTTATTCAACTCTGTACCTATACGAATGAATATTCGGATCATTTCCCTTATTTCCACCCTGCTTCAACCTCTTCGGATAACGCCTTTTTCGTTTTTTTCAGATTTGATAGTCATTCGAATGCTTAAATCACAAGAAATTCAATGGTGTAATTCACTTCTCGAACGGCCTTTTTATTAAGCTTCAACAGTAGAAATAAAATTTTATTCCAACCCCAATCATTTTTAGGTGACTATAGTTTTTCTGTTACACCCAATAATCATGCGATAACGCAAATATCGATAATTTTAATGATGTACCTAATTTTTTCATTGAAGAACGTAGCGCGCCGAAACAGTGAAAAAAAATATTGAGTTCCGCGAATTTGGACTATTCCCATTTTCCGCAACATATTTCGACCCCTCGGAAAAAGGATTTCTTGCTCTTCGAGTTTTGATGATCATTTGATAGCTTAAATCTCGAAAATTTCAATGGTGTCCACAATTTGTAAAACGGCTTTATTAGTGCGCTGTTATAATAAAAATAAAATCACCTTTCACATTCCCTCTGGAATTTTAGTAATCATTCGATGCACAAATCTCGACAATTTTGAAGATATGTTTGATTCTCTTGAAAGACTTGTAACGCTGTAGCAGTTTAGGATAAAAATTAGATTTCGAGTTGCTCAGCATGACATTTGCACCAACCCAGCGCACTTTTGCCGGTGCTCATTTTGGGCAACCAATCTTCCTTTTGACTTCTTGAGTTGCTTCTTTTGAACCGTTACAGCACACTAGAAAAAAAAAACAAGTACATCGTTGAAATCGTCGAGATTTGTGCTTTGAAATGCAATTGAAAGTTTGCCGGAAAAAACTCTGTCCAGCGAAAAGTGCTTAAGTTTCAAATGAAACTTTATTTCTACTTTTACAGCGCAATAAAAAGGCCATTTGAGAAATAACGTACACCTCAAGAATTCTCGTGATTTGAGCTGTCGAAATACTACTGAAACTTCAAAAAAAAAAAGCAGAAAAAGGGAGCTGAAATAGGTTGGAGATAACGGGAAAGTACTAAATGTTCTTCTATGAATCATTTAGAACACTTCCCTTCGCAAATCAGAGTTGCTTTTCATATCTCTCATATGTATTATACTAAAAATACTTCATAGGTGGAGATGGGCGTTTGTCCTTTATAAAGTAAAGAGAGCTAATCAATCTTATCGTTACTTGTCAACATTAACACGTTGTCCATTCGAAAACTATCCGATGAAATTTATTGAAAATCGGTTTGACTGACTTTCCATTTAATAATGTTGTATGATTAATGCACGAATAAATTCAGTGCGCTTCTTATCTGCATATCACATATCTTCAGCTAAGTTAACTATATCAGTGAGCTAACACTTTCTGATAAGATTTGATCAGAATGCAGTATCTCTGTGATACACTCGTTAAATGAACAAGGAATGTAAAACAAGGTATCGTATTTATAGCAATAGGCTGTCACGGAAGGAAGAATTGCAAAACTCTAACATCCAAAGCGTCCTATCTCTCTTACAGTGGATTACGAAAGCTTGTTGCTTGTTCTATACTACTCAAGCCGCTTGCATCCGCGTGTCGTCTATCCACTTCTGTTGTTATAGAGCATCGAATGAAGTCATCGTGATCTGTATCACTAATTTTATGGAGGATAGTTGTGAACTGCCATGGGTACATAGGTTGCCCAAGGCTTTTGAAACCACCTCACTGTGATCGACTAGAATCCTTCTTCATGCATACTAGTCATTTTTCATAAAGACAGCCTTCTAGCAATACGCTGTGTTCAACCTCTCACATACAAATAGCTGCTTATTCGTCAAATGTTCTGCCAATCCCAATGATGAAAAAAGAGAGCTACCGTTGTTGTGTGGTCCCTCATCTTACCAGAACACGCTTCCGTTTATTTTCACTCCCTGGTTGAGTTTTCATTTTCTGAGGAAAAATGTACTCGCCTCAGAAACTTTGCGATCTTAATAAAGCTCTAGGATTTAATCTTTCCATACTGGTTTTATCCAGAGCTAACATGTCTGACGTTCTTACAAGGATAGCGGAGTGTGGTCAACTGTTTTAACTGTTTTATGGCAGGAAAATTCGTGGAAATTTCGATATGACTTCACAAATGAGATATGCAGCTTGTTTGTTGGAGGAAACTCCAAACTGCCTCTTATTCAGCAATTCCTGCCAGTTCGTTTCAGGCTCGATTGAATTGGAATGAACGGTGCAACCTTTGCGCATATAAGGATATCCACGTGACCATGAAGTTTTGAACTGTATATTTGGTTGAGGAAAAGTCCTTTAGCAAACACCAAAAAATTCAAAGTTTATACATGAATTCAACCAAAAACAACAATAATTATTTTTCATGATAAAAACTATCATCATCCAATATCTTCTACCAACATCTGCAAGCTACTGAATGTGGCAGAAGTAGCGATTACTTGGGCTTCAAACAACGTGACTTCGGACATGCCTCCTCAACTTGATCAGATGTCTCGGATCGGCGTCCACACAGTAGATGTTTCATTAAGCGGAGATGAGACCTCGAATCGGACGGCGCACTATTTGGACAATAGGCTGGGTGCGGCAAGACCCTGACTCCTTCCACTTTAGCACAAACTTTCCTTAGTCTCCTATGAGGTGTGAGATGTAACATTGTCTTTTTGATTTAATGCGTGCTTTCGACAATTTTATGTCGGGTGCTTTTCCTTCAACGCATCTTAGACTCGGTCCATTACTACTCCCCTTATTTTAGGATATTCTTGAGATATTCAAATGAAATTACAATAACCGATACTGTGCGAAAACAAACATAAAATTTGGATTCTCGAGTGTGTTAGAAACTTTTTTTCCAACTTTTCAAAGTAAGGGAGCAAATACATAGGCGTTCATCCCCTTTATTTAATCTTGCGTTTCTGAACAGCAGACCGTTTCTGGTATCTGTGTCTATCCAAAAACCACTATTGCTTTCTCAACATAACCTTTTTAATAATTAATTTTAAACTCTGTACAAAAAGGACACTGGTAAAGTTTTGAGTAGCATCAAAAGTGTAGATTTTTTAAATGTTTTTTGGGCATATATTGATATTCTAATCGATCTCCCGTATGTCAAAATTTTCTGAGGAAATCTAGTAATTCACTCGAACACCAAAATCATTCTGATCATCTGCGTTCCTATATAATGGCACCCATGAATAACAAAAGTTCTTATATCATATATCGGAAAATTTGTTAGAACTACGGTGAAAGAATACTACGCTTATTACCATTTTTTTTCAGTCAACTGCTCTTTGTGCGTATTCGTCAATAGGGTATAGTTAAATGAAAACTTTTCTATGCTAGTTCATTGATAAGAAAAGGAAGCAAGCTTATAATGTGGTTAAGATCTTCGCCCTCGTGCCAGCAACTACTGTGGGCATAGGACTGGAATCGTTGCAGCTGTGAAAAAGTAGCTGTTGCAAATTTTTTCTATCTTAACATTTAACATTATAAGTGTTATTATAACTGCTATTATTATTACAGTTTGTTATTATAACTGTTCTTGATAACACGATTCGGCACTGCATGAGCCTTACTGTTTAGATTACCCTATTTCTCCTATATTTAATTTCCTTTTTAGCATTCGTCATTCATGGAGTTCTTTGTAATTTCTTATGCGCGTGTAGCTCTGCTCGTGCTTGAGGAACGTTCATCTTCGTTACGACTGTCACTCAACTGGTCGAGTCGCTTCGTCAAGGAATGATCAGATTACAAACAAGTGTGTTATCAACATTCCGTCCAGGAGAAATAAAGCCTGGTGAGCTCGCAGCGCACTTTAGTTGGGTCGTCAGCGCAATGAACGAGATCACTATCACTGCGCTACCCTCTTCGGTAAAACACTAATTATAAGAAAGATATGTTACTAAGTGAAGTGAGCAGATCACTAAGCGAAGAGATCGAAAATTGATTATTCAAGCCGATATTGAATAGGGATCAAAATTTATAACATTTACTTTCATTTTTAGAAAGAGAAATTGAAATGAGAAATTACACTATACAACATGCTCAATGTTAAATGCTAGCTGAGCTATTATTAACTAACGAAAAGATACTTTTTGGGCGAACTGTCTTAGATATCGCGGAGGCGTTCTCGTTTGACACAAATAACAGAAGTATAAAGTGACGTGATCCTTCGGCTCTAGCAAAACAGAGACTCTTATCCTGAAAGTTCCGAAGAAAATGTCGTCAAAATGTGGGTACCAGGAAAAAAGAAGAGAGAGGAAGATTCGTGGAAAGGTTTTTTTTTATACATCGTTTGCTTACGTCATTGGTCAATCAAATACCTTATGCAGAAACAGAAAACAGTGAAAAACATCTACCTTCTCTAACATCAAACGCTTTATTTCCTCTGCCACAGTCTAGAATGATAACATCGGAAATACTTGCCGGCATAACTTTGAGAGTTGAAAACACATTTTTACGCGAACCACGGAAAACGCTACTTAAAATTCTCGAAAGAAATAGTGAAATCAGTGAATAGGTAAGTACGTTAGTGTACTATATTCTTACTAGTTACTAGTAGTGTTGGGCATAAACGTAAACGTTCCAAGACGTATAGTCAATAAATTCAGACACTTGAGGTTGCCGTGACAACTTCACTTGTGAAGCCGAAGTTCTTTTCATTCATGTATGACAAATGGCTAAATGCGTAGACGTGAGGTGATGAACGCACTTCGTCAAGTTGGTCCACAAAATTGCGTCAGCAGTGATAAAAAGTTCATTTTGGGAATTTATACTTCATTGGTATGGCTGGATAACAATGATTACAGCTTAATGGAACAAAGTAAGACAAAAATTACAACCTAAATTTTTTTCTTGCAACAAAACTATGGGGAAATAGAGCTTGACGCATGCATTGTATTCAATGTAAAAAATCCTCAGTGGCTCAGATTTTCACACAGAGTTCTTTTGTCGCTCCTTGTGTTCAATCATCAGCTTGTTAGAGAAAAAGATAAAGATTAAAGCGTTTATTGTTGATCAACTTCTGAATGTTGCACCATACATCCAACTTCACAAAGCTTGTTAGAGCACGATTAAATGCATTTTCGGTCAAAACAATGACTGGTGGCCTACCAGTGCATTAAGTCATAGCTATTTTCCTCCCAAACAAGTTTAGCACCAATTCGCCACTTTCGGGGATGAAAGATTCCTCGAACCCGGGCACGAGATCGGACCGCTGACAAAATGTGCATTGCAGGGGCCCTCTAAACACTGTGCTGCACGCACTCCAGCCCGCTCAGTACAGATATGGCAGGATCGTGAAAAATTGTTATTTACACCTAATAAAATCTAGAAAAAATCTCCCAAACAAGTTTATCTACGAGTAATTTGACTCGCAGTTTATTGTTTTAATTCGGTCGTTATGACGAATCATGATTATCGTATGATTAGGCGTCTATGAAAAATACACTAAACATAAGTTGTGAAACATTTTACAATGTTGGCAGCAAGAAAAGGCACACAAATCATGCACACCTCTAGAACTATAGATTAGAGGCTCTGCTGTAATTATCTCACCGAGATTGACCCTATTCGAATCTCTAGTAAGCGAACAATTATCGTGTGTATAAACCGTTTAAGAACCAATAAGCTCGTAACCGACGCGAAATTGGTGCTCTCCAGTCACCTTCCAAGTAAGTTGTACGTCTTGTGTTACTATGCACGTTGCACCGAATCGACGAAAGCCCTTTATCATCATCAGCAACATTCTTATGCAATTAGCTTCTACAACGCCTACCGCTTTAGCCTGTTGTTCAACAATGGCCCTTGTTAAAAAATTCCTCTACAATTCCATTCAGGATGCAAATTTCTTTTCTAGTGGAAGAATTACAAGGACCAATAGAGAAATGAAATGATAAAAAGTATGGCAGCTTTTTGGCCATGATAAAAAAGTCTATCAGCGTAGGCCGGAGTATGTGTTCGCGATTATACACGGATAAGACTGGATACAGCTAATGTTAAGTAGATTTGATTACGACAATAGTATTTTCACTAATCAATCGCCATTACTTTGATCATTAATCGATAAAAACCAACAAATGACATAACCCTCCTCCAAAAATTAAAACAGTAGATAATTGAGTGTCCTGTGAGTTTCTAATAGTACAGCGTCATATCAGACCATTCATCATATCAGGCATAACCATCCTCGAATCATTTATCATATTAGACATAACCTTCCTAAATCATATCGGAGATAACTCTCCTCGAAAAATTGAAACAGTAGATAATTGAATAGCAGTGTGAGTTTTTGAATAAAACTACATCATATCCATTCTCACCTCGCAAATCGTCAATGTGGTATATTAATATTGGATATTGCAATGAAAGAAAAAACTAGTCGAAACGATGTAATGTTACTGTAGTCATAATTCTATTATAGCTGTTACAAAGAAATGAAGATTTATACTGCAAGAAAGGCCTCCAGAAAATCGCGCATATTTCTGGATACAAGTAGCCGCGAATGGAATAACTCGTCATGATCATAACCAAATAGATAAGATTTCTAAAAAAAAAATTGGGCCTACACATCTAGAACAGAAATGAATATTTCTATAACCATTAAAAGTCACTGTTTGCCGTAATCTGCTGCTAGCCCAAATCATATTTAGGAGAGAATCAACATTCAAAATTTGTAGTGCTAGCAAAAGTAATGCTTTATCAATGAAATATAAATAATCTAAACTGTGAATGATGAAGGTTTCAGATTTTAGCATCAAAAAGGGCGAAAGCGTACGGATTGATGGAGGATTCCAATGAAATCTTCTCTTTACAGGCGACATTTTTACCTTTTGAAGACTACCAATGAAGCAGAGACAACGCTTAATAAGCTCAACGATGAAGGAAAAAGGTCGAGCTATGCATAAATCGCAAGAAGATCTGTTTCATGTAAAACCCATGATACGAATGAAAAAAAAGAAAATCAAGGTTTTATCACACAGACCCCAACGACCGTTTGCTTTGAGCGTTCGATGAATATGGAGCACAACATTGAGGAAGAATCGAACAGAAGAAGGAAAGCAGCACTGTCCTCAGGAAGTCATCGACCAAGTAAGTGACCCAAAAATACGCGCCACCTGCCCCTTCCAACTAAACACTTTTCACAGCGCTCAGTTATGCGAAGTGGAATAATACCTCTGCTACGTAGAGCCTTTGAGCGATGTCTTTCAGAACTTAGTCGGAACACACAACGTCTCTAAAAATGCGAAGCTCCCATCTTCGACACTTATTTCATCGCAAAATTCAGGAGAATACACATCAATGGCAAAACAGATTGGACGGTCACGTAATTGGAACAATAGGAGGCGATAATAGATGGACGAAGAGAAGTGTGGAGTGGATTCCACGACGATGCCGATGTCCTCTAGGACGCTTACACAGGTTAGACGGACGCCTTGTAAAATCAATCATTTACACGCACCCGCTAAAGCTTTGAAAATTACGGTACGAAATATATACGGAGACACGATCACCATTAGTATGCGGTGTTCTTCACTTAACATATAAACTGTAAAGTAGCGCCTTATGAAGACGTCCTTCAATTGTCAAAATATAGCGCGAAAATGAAAAGAAAACTCAAAGAAATTTAATAGCTGAGCAACAAGCAAGATAATCAACGGGATATCCTAAAATTTATCACCGCTATACAAAAAAGATTCCAACAGGCGTCCAGACGAATTCAGAACCAGTCGATTGTGTAGAATCCAATAGCTTTTGTATATTAGCTTATAAGTTTTCAATTTCTCAAATGTTTCCAAAGGTTTAACTCTCTCGAGCCATCTTGCTTCAATTGGTGAATTGTCATTCAACACAAAAAGGAATTGGGCGACATACGAAACGGAGGTTTCTGTGAGATACGCATGGACCAATAAATTATTCCAGATACGAAACTGGCTACGGTAATTGGTTGCTGTTTATTTGTTGAACAACAACTGTCAAGCTGATATCCCCTAGCTTTTTTGGTGAAATTCCTTGATTAAATGCTAATACCTTGCATTCTTTTTACAACTGATTCATTTTCCCTTCGATTCCTTACTACAGTGTTGAAAAGGAGTGTTTGCGGCCGCAAAACGGAGATGAAGAATAAAATGACAATATACTCTACAAGCTCATTTCGAACCAAAAAGAAATCAGATATCTTTTCTGCAAAACTAACCAACTCTGAAACGTTTTTGAGAGTTATGGTGATACCAGGCCTATGCCCTGACAGAAAATCAAGGATTACCTTTGCATTGCAGGAGATATAAATGAATAAAGTTATTAAAGCACTTTTGGACACTTGGATGATGTATTCAAGAGTCATGCAGCTATCGGAAACTGAATGCGATGTGTTACACTAAGTCTACCTGCACTCCGTTTCTCTGAAGATGAGATATAGGTATACCATTTTGATAAAATGCGGTGAAATATGCGTATATCACCCATAGATGTTTTCGGCTGCGAACATGCGTGGCTAATATCAGCAAGAAACACGCTCCCAAATGTAGTGTCTTGCAGTACAACCCTTTTTACCATTCTTGACTTCAATTCGTCATTAAATCTACGCATCAGCAGTGTCGAGTGATCTTATCACCTTACGTGCAATGTAACATGTTCAGCGTCGATTACCTTTTATGTAGTGGGTTAGCTGGACCGAAAGGCACGTGCTACTGACGATGCTAGCTAGAATAAGTCGAAACGTACTTCGAGCACTAGAATGCCATAACAGACCTCATTAAATGCTTAGATTACGCTGACACGATAGATTAAATTTTAAGCGAAGTCTTAGGTAACAGTCGAATATAAATCATCTGATTACTTGGAAAACGATTATTTAGAAAGTAGGTTTGCTTTAGAGTGACCTATAGTGCGTAGTAGCAACAAGAAGAATTACGTTTCACACTTTTGAACTTCATAGCGGAATATTATTTAGAGTTACCAGTGAACTAACAACGCATTGAGAGCAAAATATCATGCTCAACAAAGTTCATGGGTACTAGCCTTCACACGTAAGTGTTATATATCCCTCTGCGGACGATGAGAGGTCATTATGGGCCTTGAGTGGGCGCGCTATTTGGACGGTTACGAAGGTTGGTGCGTGCTCCATGAGAAATACGGGTAATTGAGTTTTCAGAGAAACACTACCATCAAAAAACAATAAGGTATCACTGATGAGATTCCTGTAAGGATAATTTTTCAGCAAGATTAACGCTAATGCTTCCCAAAATTTTGCCTTTTTTGGAGGGAAAAATCATAAGCTTGAGAAAAGGCATGTACTTCCAGCTATTATTGAACATTCCAATCTTCTTGAAGTTTTGTAGCTAATTGATAATTTGTAAAACTTTGATTTTCATAGTAAGCTTGTTAGGTGAAAAAATTTTAATAGTACATTCTATTGGCAAATAAAAGATAACGTTTTGCAAACGCAGTTCATTATTTTTATAGCTGATTTTTTAGGATTATACAGCTAGATTTCTATCCCTATAAACTTTTTGCAAAAAAATAAATTCTTGCTAAAAGAACCTCTGTAGACGTATTCCTAAAAGAAATAACGCGTGACTGTTTTGAAAATTCTTATTTTTAAAAGAATTCAGCCGTTGGTTTTTTACTTGAACAGACCTACTCCACCGTATTATTTGGATTTATTCGATAGCTCGAGAAATGGAAGTTTTAGAATCAAGGTTGGCGTTTAGCAATGTAGGTCACCTTATGCTTGCGCTACGAGCAAAAAAAAAATGACAATATTTTGCGTTCAGCTCAATTAGCCCGTCATTTCGATTTACAGTGGATTTTGCGATACGTATAGAGTAGAAATTTTCACTAAAGAAAACTCATTATTACGGAAATTTGGTGATTTATTATTACAGGAACTTCTAGGAACGTAGGTTAAGAAAAAAGAACGCTCATTTGTCCTAAAAAAAAATCATACTTTTCATTACGAAAGCCACATTCTTGAGAAACGCCTTTCCAACCCCTTTTGAAAAGTGCATTCTTCTGAGACATATTTTGCATAATGCTGGCATTATTAAGTTTCTCAGTACATTCATCAATAACGAACGACTTATAATTACGACATCAAACAAAAATAATCACAATTTGCACAAATCTTCAGTAATATATAATTCTCGGTATTTTCAGTCATTTCCACCCGTTTGAGCACTTCGGTAAAAACGTACTATTTGCTTGTATTCAAAGTGTAAACAATCATTCGATAGCTGAAATCATGAATTTGATAAGTGGGATTTATTTTTTGAATAGCTTCTTTTTGCTCTGTAACAGTCGAAATAAAATTTTGCTGCACAAGGGTTCCCCGCCGGATTCAGGTATTTCTATAAGCATCTAAGAATTATACGATAGCGCAAATCTCAACTATTTCAATAACGTAGCTAATTTTTTGAGAGCATTTTTTAGAGCGTTGTAACAATGAAAAGAAGATCGAGTTTCACACTCCAAATGGTGAGATTGCGTAACACCGGCCTCGACTCACCTCGCTTTTTATAACATATCAATTGATTCTGAAACGTAATCTCCTTTGCCTGCCACCGTACAATAAGGAATTCTTCTCAAATTAGGAGAGAAATGCTTGAGTTTGGAAGATATTTTCATTTTTATTCTTGGAGCGCACTAAGGAAGCCGATTGATAATGAAGTATACCTTTGAAGTCTACGAGATTTTAGCTATCAAACGATTACTAGAACTCTTCAAAACGCGTTTTTCCAAAATGTCAAACAGAATGAGAACATCGAAAGATATCCAAATTTGCAAAACCTAATTTTTTTCGACTGGCGCTAAAAGGAGTCCACTTTAAAAACCAAGTACACCGTTGAAATTCCTAAGACCTACACTATCCGACATTATTAAATGGTAATGAAAAAAAATTGCCTGGCTAGAAATGCTTGAACGTGGATAAAATCTTGTTTTGACTGTTACAGCACAAAATACAGGCCATTCAATAAAGAGAGCACGTCGTTCAAATTCATTTTATTTTAGCTATCGAATGATTGCCAAAAGGTTTTAAAATAAAAAAAAATACATTCTTACTAAAGGGCTCAAACAGGGTGAAGAACAGAAAAACCTTATCCTCCATGTCTTCTTCGCATACCATAGCTATTAATAAAGAACTGGAACGAAATTACACACTGAGCTGGAAAATGGAAATCTGAAGTGCTCTAATAATCAAACGAAGTATTGGGAAATACCGATGAAGTGGATCGTAAACAGTAAGCAGCACTGATTCTGAAGAACTCATTGTTTTCCATGTTTCAGCCAATACGATGAATTCTATGTGCTTTATGCAATAAAGTATATGAAAACTAAAAGAAATAGAAGGAAAGGCAAATTTCATAAGATTGTGAATAACCTTTAATGGAATTTATAGAAATGTTTGATTGAGGTTCTAAATATAGCCTTTTCATAAAAACTTGATTTTCCCTTTTGCAAGTGTGAATGGCAAATGGAGCAATTACGTTATCTATACTAAAAAACAAACTTATTGAAGTCTGTTCTATCATACTTCACCATAAACAACACATTTATTGACGAAAAAAAGTACAAATTTCATTCAAAAACTACCACACTAGCAATAGAGCGCGCGCCGGCAGCTGCTTTAAGTAGACGTCCAGACTGTTAGCCAGCCGAAAATGGCGCCGTCCGCAAAGGGATTTACATCAAATATACGTAAGCTGTAGAAGAAATCTTACAGCATCAAAGTAATACGAAAACCTAGAAAATTTCTCAAAACGGAAATAAAAACCCTTATCATCTAACGAAAATCGCGCACTGTTTGCGAATTACGATGCGCGTAGCGATCTTACTGCTGTCCGCAGGGTTAAGTTATTTATGGTTTAACTTTGACATATGATCCTTCCATATTTGGAGATACAATACTTGTTAAAACTCTGAATTGAGGAATCTTCATTTTTACTGCATATGACACTTAGATTTCTGGAGACGTGAGATTCTGGTAAGATTCTCATCATAGAGTGTTGGTGACCCACGTTTCTATTATGTTAATCATTTCAGTGCACAGTTCAAGGCCAGCAGTAAGTCGGCGGCTTTTCTCAGATATCCAAATGTGGTATACGAGATATTAGTCTATAATACAATCTTTCCTTTTCAATGTTTTCCTCCTATTTTGCAAAAATTGCCAAGTCACTGTGAAATTCAAAATATTGATTTATCCAGCTCGATTGATTGGACTTTGTCATCGATTCCTTGTATAGAATCTGCAAGAAAAAAAAAAAATCCACAGAAATTTCCTATCGATGTGTGTGTCGATGCCCGCAAGAATGGTTGGTATTTGGGCGGTGTTATCAAAATTATATCATTCGCTCACCACCAGAACCACGTAATCATTAAAGCGTCACTGGAGATTTCTTGTAGCTCAGTCGACAATTCAGGCAGAAAAACTTTCAATCACTTAGCTTTTAGAAGACAAAATGCCTTCCAGTGTCCACTGCTTATACTACTTCGACTTGATTTTATATCGAGATGATGAACGTGAAAAGAAGGCGGTTTCATGTCAAAACATAAAGCAATAATCAATGCATTCATCATAATATGCTTATCATTTCAAACTTAATGATGGAATTCATGAGAAATACGTTTTCCAGAAAGGGAATCAATCATATTGATTATTAAAGACAGGATGACTGAGGTACGGAAGTAAAGCGAAAACGTTCAAGAGACGATGTACCAATTTCTCTGAAAATAATTTAAATAGAAAGTTAGCAATGTTACTCCATTGACGCTATGAAAACAAAAACCTCCGTGACTTCAACCTAAGTCTATCAGAAATCATTGAAGAATTTCACAAAAGTTATGAGGGGTGATCACACAAGATCATCTCACTTATTAAAAGTATTGACAACGAAAAAGTTGATGCTTAGGGCAGATGATGAAGTAAACAATCCATTTTCGTACAACCATGGTTATTAGCGGCAAGTCATCCAAAAGATTTTTTTCTTTATTGAAGCTCATGAACGTAACGCATTGGAGTGACATCATACGCGAAAATTTATAGTAACGAGCTATTTATCAAAAAAAAAGTCACCAAAAATTGACTAAATGAAAACTGTAGACAAAAGCTAAGAAAAAATAGTCGCACTAAAGCCCAAAAACGCAGACAAGCCGTCTTTACATAGAGGATAGAGAAAAAATATTTTCAGGACTTGTTTCTTGAAGGCTGAGCAGTGGTAGGAGGTCCTCGCTGTCACTAGTAGAAGCTAAACCGTGGAAACTCCAAGGTTTACCGTTCTAGGTTCCTATCAAAATGATGGAGCTTTAAGCTCAAATTTCAGACGGAATTCACCCATTACATTTGAAGCTACCCTGCTGAACAAGAGGAATTCTCTGACACACATGACATTCACAAAGAACTTATTTTTTTAGACTAGTGAATAAATCAGTGAAGGAAGATAACAATCACATGAAAAACAAATCAGAGAGTGAATCGGTAGAGAAAATACGAATATAGACGAATATATGATTTTAGAAATCGATTATTTACTATGTACATACACAGTCAAGCCGTTGAAACCGGAAAATCTCCATGTCATGTTTTAGTCGGTTCTTTCAGATTGGATAACATGTAGATCAACCGTGAGAAGATAAAACAAACATGAATAGCATATCAGATTTTTAGTCGAACTCTGAGAAGCGGCACTTGAAGGATTTTTATAAATTTACCGAATGCCTACTATTTCATGTATTTGTGAATGGATTCATTGGGAAAGTTTTCCAGCACTAATATAGGATGATATGTGACTAAAATAGAATCTCAATAAGATTTCCAACAAAGAAAAAAGAAACAGACAATAAAAAAAAGCACAGATAGAAAAAATAGCATCGGCCACCTACTTGTGTTATGATTGCATCGACGGATTTTGTCATGCTGGAATTGGCCGACAGAATAATAACAGTTGTTGATGATGGCCAATTAACAATACGTGTTAGTTCATGACGATGTTTTGGGGAATTCTGAAATTATACCATCAACGGTTCGTAAACGGGTCCCGTAGCGAAAAAATATTACGGTAAGGTACTGCTCAGTTAATTACGCTATTAAGTGAAATCGTAGGTGAAGCGACGACAAAAACGATTATTCTGAGAAAAAAACCTATAACATTTTATGATGCGGGGGAAAAATATTTGCACAAAGAATCATTAGGAAGAATAAAAGAAACATTGGACAAACAAATGAGTAAAACATTCATAATTCCTAGACAAACTAGCAAAAAAGGTTTTTTTTTTGTGGGGAAAATACGCGGAGGGAAGTTCCGTGCAGTCTTTGATGAAAAACGATATAACTTCAGCAATTACGTAATAGCTTGATAAAAGATAAATAAAAAAAACTGAGAAATAATTTGAGTTTTCTAATTACCTAAGTTAGTCTTATTTGAAAATGTCATGAACACAAAGAGTAAAGTAATCTCGTAAGAGTTGCCATGAGAAGTACAAATGTAAGGCGAGAAAAAATACAGTGATGAACAATCTCTCAGGGATATGAAGAACAAACGACTCGTTAACAAGGCTAGAAATGACTCAATCTTTATCTAACCCATAAGCTATTTTGAAAGCTAACTGATGTATCAAGCTAGTATTGCTGCTCTTCAGACAAGTCTAGTAGCACTTCGACGATCTCAAAGGAATGGAGGAGTTGGTTAACTCTCAGCAAAGAATGATGGATGACGGATAATGGACGACAGATGATGGAGATGATGTTGATAGGTGAATATCATCACACTTTAGCAAAATCGTTCAAAACTATGCTGCTATTAGTGTTAACGTATGGCTTTAACGTATGAGCAGATTATCGACAATTTTGAGTAGACAGTATTTTGCTATGTGAAGAGAAAAAGTGCATAAACTGCTGGCTGTTTGTAAAATTACTGTGGCGAAATGATTCGATTAAACTTCATTGAGACATTACACGTCAGCAATGAAGAAATGAACAGGTTTTTGCAAAAAAAAACAACCATACACAAATGAAAACAATCAATAGCATTGTGTGGATTGTGAAAAACAGTGAGAAAAGGAATGGAATGGAATGTTGATGGATGTTCCAAACTCCACCAACACTGAGAAGAATAAAAGTGACTAAGAAGGTAATGAATAACAACGTCGCCCCATGATGGTTTGATACTCGTCGACGCCGATTGAAGCGATGAAAAGACTGCTTGAGACGACGTCATCGGAATGTAGAAGACGTCAACGCCGGCGATGTCGTATCTTACTCATCGACGACACTGACGCTTCGAATGTTCATTACCTCGTAAATTATTCATTTATCGCAAGTTCGCACGTCCATGAAAGCATGGAAATTAAATCGATGAAAGCACGACAGCAGAAAGGGCGACGAAGATGTGGATCATGTATTCTGATGGAAAGAAATACGGAAAAATATAGACAAATTTTTAATAGCTTTACCATTTGTGGAGTTTAATCCACCGTAATTATTACACAGATGATTAATCACTTACCGACTTTCCCTCTAACTTCAGACTAACTACTCAATCGAATTTTCTTTGGTGATTAAGCTAGTTTCAAAAATGTTACATAACGAATTTATTCGGCTAACGTTTCGACGTGTCACGTCTTTTTCAGAGCAGAATCGAGTCGATGCTCAATAATCGTTTGTCCTCATAAAGGGTCGTTGTCGTTTGACTCGGATCTTCCTCGAACGAGCACCGCTCAGACAAGAACCTCAATCGGCAGTGTCCCTTTCATACCGCCCAGTGATAATATTTGTCTATCACAGAACAAGATCATGCAGAACAGAACATTACACAGATAGTTTCAAAAATCCTTGGCCTCTTTAGTGGTATTATTTTGATAAAGTGGGTGTAAAATAGAACGCGGAAAGAAATTTATCGCCTACATAAAGTGTGGCGTCGGCGAGGAGTGAAACTTATCAATTCAAATTCTGTAAAAAATTCTGTATTTTAAAAGATAATTAGGAGGACGATCAGATAATTTGATGAATAGACTGTTGAATCAGAAATTTGAAACTGTACACTGGTGAACTTCATCTCGTAGAAAACATAACTTGTTTCAAGTTGATGCCATTGCTTAGCACCGTATGCAAAAGAATTTATGCGCTTTTACAACGACTATTTAGCCAAAGAAAAATAAAAATCAGAAAAAGAGAAAACGTGGGTAAAACTACCGAAACTATGTAAATATTGACAAGGAAAATCGTAGAGGTTGAAAAAGAAAGGGGTGTAACAAAAGAAATACATTTAGTGAACAAGGAGGGAGAATTGTCAAGTACTCGCGTAAAAATTGAGAAGAAAACAGAAAAATCGTCATCCATGGTAAGTAGGTAAGGTAAAAGATTAAATAAGGAAAAGAAGTAGAAAGTTGCAGTTCTTAATCACCCCCACAAACTTTCGTATTTGTAAACTTTCAATGACATTTTCCAAACACTCTAATTGGAAACCCCTCTCTGGCTCGTTTCTATCCTCTATTATACATTTATCTTATCAGAATGTAACCGAATAGTCATTATTTTAAGCTTTTGTCAAGTACTTTGATCTATACAGATGCCTTTTCTAACAACATCACTAGCGTTTATATTTTCACAGAAGATATTCTATAAAAACTGTTCTACGTCCAGAAAATCTGTGTAGTAGAGACAAAATTCACAAATGAAAACCAGTTTATACGCTGTCGAAAACGGTGATTCGAATTTTGAATTCGATATGTTACGTGGGAGGTGTAATCAGTGCAAAAAAAAAGAGAGCGAATTCGATTCACAGCCACATCAGCGAAAATCCTATGCCGCTAAACGATAGCGATTACTAAAAACACAAAAACACATTTGTACATTATCGATCTATGAAACAAAGATATCTACGCAAGACTATATATAGGTAAAAATTCCACTACTATAGATTCCAAATAGTAGAAAAAAAAGACAAATGACACCTGCATGAGAGTAGAACTCATTGCTCTGAAACCGACTAAAAAAGGAATGAACTTGACATGTTGTGAACTAGTCAATGATCATTTAACATGTCATATATACAACGTAGTTGTAAGAAGCAGTGGTAAGAGAAAAATAATACGTTCAAGTTGACGTGAAATCACATGTATGTTCAAGACAGTTGTCGTGGGCTTTTGACAAATTGATCATGACAGTGGCACACATCACAGAGAAATTCGTGAAGTGTTCCAGAAATTATTGAGACGGAAGTTGACATCACTCCCATTTTATCACTTCAATCGATCATTATCAGAGTTTTTTTCACTACGCGGACTTCCAATACTCTAATGTTCAGTTCGTCTCCTCGTGTTCACCGGTTGATAGAGGATTTGTCTGCTTCTTGAAAGTCGCAGTGTACTGGTTTATCACAATTCGCCTCTTTGTAATCTCGATAATAGCCAGGCTGGGGTGCTCCGTAGGGCGTCTGTTATTGATTGCCGGTGAATGTTGGGAGGTAGGTGATCAACCCCAAGTCGAGTCGCGCCGAGCATCACTAGCCACGCGGTCCGGCCCCTGGAAGTACATATTATCTTTGTAACAAGATTTTCTTTATTTTGTAATGTACGCTTTTCACCAGACTCTACATCATTCCTCATCCAACGTAGCAAAGGCGTTTAGCTAAAAAAATCTAATCATTAAGTTATAACGGGAAAATTCATCTGTGATAGTCACCGCCTTTTGATGTAAAGTCTCATTGCGATTAGATTATGCTCTTGGGCGTTGGATACCGGTATAGCGCTCTCTAAGGCATGGCCACCTAAGTAGTCACGAGATAGTTGCTCTAACTAGTAGAACATTATAACAAAAAAATGTACCAAAACTGTGATGATCGCCATCTAATATGAGCGAGTTGACCGAAAAAGCAGCTTTGACGTACGATGAGAACGATCGAATTTATTATGATGCCTGTTCCAGTTGCTTCATAAATAACTAGATTACAGGTGACAGGTGGCAGGTGATGAATATGGCTCAAAAAAATCAGCATTTGCTTTGATATCTTGCACAAAAAAAACATCTACCCCTTTTGAATATCTCGCAACTGAGGTCATTTACGCGATATTGTATGCATAATAAATTGAACGATCAATAAGTGAAGCTTGCCAAATTTACATCTCGAATCATCTGTCCTTAATGCGATAACTTTCGTCATAAAATCACATATCTCTTATGAGAGGACAAAAACAGGATATTGAGACGTATAGACTAGAGGAAGGAATATTTATTATTTAGTTGTACACCAGATGTGTGAAAGGCAAATACGACCTAGTCAATATCCACTATAATCCTTGACGATTGGATACACCTGATTACTAATGAACATCTCTTCATACTATTTTAGATCTCTGCATGGTTATATAATAGAATAACTCACATGCTCGGCCGTTTTTTGCTCCATACTATCGAATTTCACTGATAAAAGTTTATTCAGATATTTTCTGCGGCAGTCTATTGTGCTACAGTTGAGCTACACATCAACCGTTCCATTGTTTTCAATATCTTAAAAATGTGAGCAAGAGAAAGGATAACTGCAACATTATAGACAAAAAACTTGGATTGCTACGATTATTATTCGATTTTCAGCCCGTTAACGAGCATACTTTATACTCTCGCCGAAAAGGCAAATCTCCCACAAAACATGAAATCATAGTGAACATATCAATAACTCTCTTATTTCAAGTGTTTTATCAAGACCACGATCAAATTTCAATTATCTCAAAATTATTATTTGAGCCAACATGTCATGTGAGGTCTGTTCATGGGCATTGTACAGCTCGATAAACGTGTATCAAGTTGGCTCAAATAATAATTATGAGATATATTGAAATTTGAGCGTAGTCTTGATAAAACACCTGAAATAAAAGTATAATATTACAAAAATATCAGCCAAGAGCAATCGAGTGTCGAAGATTACCGATTTTGGAATTTTTCACTTGACGGCGATTGTGTGAATGACTCGTTGTCGTCTACCTCTTTATAGGGGGAGTAAGAGCCCCTGAGAGGATTGGCTAAAGACGAAACGTCTACCCGATTGACGAGACTGCAAAGCCGAAACACGTGTATCGGGCTGTACAAGAGGCCATTAACAGACCGCATGACATGTTGGTTTGAATTACATCCATGAGATATTATGATTTCTGCCTATAAGATGTTTTCAACCTCAAACTGTTTTAGCGATCCAAGCTCCATGTTAGTCACTTCAGACGATTAACGAATGAGATACGATGTTGCCTAGGATCATTGCTCAAAATTTCATCGTTTCCTTCCGTTCCTCACGAAGTCCCACAATAAAAATATTTACTCTCGTAAAACACGTGAAAACAGAAGTGAAACCAATAGATTATCGTCTTTGTTTTTTTTGAAGTGTTTGGATGACTTGTCGATTTCATCAAAAAAAAAATTTGTCGTATTGATTCAGATAGAAATAGAACATAGTTTTTTGTGACTCTTGGTAAAATGTCTATTCACCTTAAATGATGATAATTTCCTTGACAACTTTTAAGTAATTATTATCACTTCTGAAACCATCTAATTTGGCGTGATGTGGGAATAAAATTATTTCATAAAGAAAAAATGAAATTTCATCCCAAGTATGAAGAGTTACCAAATTTAATATACAGAAAAAAATTAAAAGCGCTAAGTTTCTCAAATCACATATCTCCTATATGAATAAAGACGAGGGGCTGTGAGAAAATTGCAACCAAACAATAATCACTCGTGTCCATTTTAATTGTAACGACTGTTCTCGAAGAAAATTGTCCTATACACACGGATTATCAACGAGGAAAATTTTCTGTCATATCACATATGTGGTTATAAGCTGTTGTACTTGTTAAGTACTTCATAAGAAAGCCGTACTCACGAAAAGACTGACTTAAGATGCCGTCAAGCAAACTAACATTGTTAACCTCCAGCATTCAGAATGAACCCCCAGTGGGTTAACCTCATCGTGACAGGGAGGGATTGAAGTTCGCAGGCGTGCAACTGCAATTTATATGTAAGATAACACAATCGATCATCATCTCAATCAATCAAATCCATCATTTTATCACGATTCTCAGCCATATTGTTAAAAAAAAGATTCGCCCGGGTAAGCAACTTCTGTTTAATCTTCATGAGTCGGCGCTGTCTATGCCAAACACTTGAGAAAACTTCAACGTGGCTATTTCGTACACCGGAAATAATGTGAATAGGGGCACAAGATCAACAAAAAAGCGTCTGAGATGGAAACGCGGAAAGGGGTTCAGGCAACGTTCCAAGCTTTGTAAAACGTCCCGTATAAGGTTACCAATACTTCCACAATCGTCGCAGTTGAATAGTGTGTGTTGTTAACTTGATGCGATTGTCCGATCAGAATGAATTTCTTTCCTCATTCTCAAGCCTCATTTAATACAACAGCTTACAACAACTTTCGCTTTGACTCGCATAATTCAAAAAAATAATGGTTCTGCTTTCTTATTTTACCAAGAAAATCAGGCTTTTTGGAAAACACGTAACTATTCGTTTGAGTTGATTTTTATTGTTCAAAAGTGAGATGATAGAACCAATGAGATTTTTTACAGGACTATTAGGCGTGAGCTATCAGCATTCGTGGCCAATGGCACTGTATCAAAAAATGAAAGAGATGAAAATAAAAATCATGATGCTTTGAATTTCATTCAGATTTCCTTCAGAAATTGAATCACAAATCATTTTGAAACTGAGACTTCTCATAAAATAAACACCGTCAAAGAAACATAGCAAAGTCAATCATCAACTACAGCATGTAAATTCTCAAAACTATGAATAATAGAACAATTTTGATCATCAGGCAGTAACTTTGATAGGGCCAAAAAAAAAACTAATTATCCTCATTAATCAGGAGAGTTAGTTCTATCCGACTTCTATAACGACGTCCTCTGTCAACCTCATTCATGCGTTCCAATATTTGATTTCTTCCTTCACCCATTTCTAGCATTGAAAATTGAATACTTATCTTCTTTAAAAATTTTTTCTCGAGTCGATGAACGACTCAGTATTGCTGGACCAGATGAATTGATGAATAATTGATAAAGATAGAAGGAATAAAGTTCTTGGCATTGATTATTCCTTGAGGCATTCAACCTTATCAAGTATCGTAGGAGGTTACTTAATGCAAATGGTAGTCATTACATTGATTCGTGGCTGCCTACTGATGTATAAAATCAGTGCTGCTACACTCCCAGACAAGTCTGGTAGAACTGGTCGACAGCGGAAGGATAGAAGACTTGTTGAGCGCTCTAGAACGGGATCGGACAATCGACCACGTGTGTGTGGGCACTTTTATCCACTGCGCCACACGCGTTTACATTGACTAACTGAATGAAGACATAGAATTATAACCGCAAACATATTGACTTTTATAATCAATCTGAAGTACGTAAAATCTGTTAACAAGGTATCGAGATCATTCCAAGATATAACACGCTTCTATTAGGCCGTTCCATAAGTTTTCTCAGTAGAGCAATAAACACCAAATTTGTTACCCAGAAGTAATTAAAATAGCACAGTTTTCTTATCGTTCAATTGCACATTCTCTTGCAAACATTTTGGTATACAGCTTGCCTATACTTACTCTAAGAAGAAAATGTTGCGGTATTAAATTCGCTTGCTACTTTAGCGTGAAAGGCGCTTGGGGGAAAATGCTAGTGACGCAACGCGCAAAATAGATGGATCTTCTTGTGGACGGTTCGAAATCAACTGATTTTTCAGACTGTTCTCTCCAGCTCTGAACTTCTCGAATCAATTTCTAGCCGTCCTTTCTGGAACCGTATCATCTCCCAAGGCTCCAAAAATCTTGCGCGCCGCTTCACTAGCAATTTCCTGTACATGCCATTCGTGCATGAGTCGCAAGCGAATTTGTTCCCATGATAGCTCCATCTTAAACGAAGGATAGGCAGGTTGTAAACCAAAATGTTCACAAGAAAGTATATAGTTGAACGGATTAAGACCATGCAGTTTTGATTGCTTCTGGTTAATGAATTTGATGTCTACTGCTCTAGTGCCGAAATTTATGAGACGACATTTTAGAATGGAGCAAGTAACGCAGTGGCGTTGATGCTCTTTAATAAGCACAATAAGCGAAAAGATCTCGTCTGAGAACAAAAGGTTTAAGCCTCTAATCCTCCATTTCAAATAAATTGCTACCAGTTCACGGCCTGCTAACCTCTTTCCAATTCATAAATTTAGGAACACCCTAGCAACAGCATTCCAAAAAGCATCACCGTTACCAATACTTGATGATGCTCACAGAAAAGAACAAAAACTATTAAGAAGCTAAACGTGCACGGAAAGTCCAAAAATTTGAAAAATGAATCCGAGCTAATGATAGAGCAACTGTTAAGATTTGCACTATACATGAAGTCAAGCTATGCAGAAAATTTAGTACCAATAAAGATTCGAAAAAAGAGAGTCCGAAAATGTTTATCCAATGCAGACGGTCATGCATGCTCGTATTTCGCTGTGGAAAAGTAATCAAAAAAGCTAGAAGGAATCGTGCATACGAAAAGCATAACAAGAGTCATATAACATCGCGTCTAGACAACATCGACAAACCATCACATTCCATTGGTAGCTAATAAGAAATGTAGTAACTTATTCAGATTACATTTACTCCTATCACCTGCATAACCTGTGTTCCCATTGATCGTTCAGTGACTCGAACGAGCGCCATAAAAGTCTGCTTGTGTCCGCCACGTGCTGAAGAAGCTCGGTGAGTTTGGCTTACTTTAGAATTTGCTGAGGAGCACATCTTGCTTCCGAAATCTTCGTGGAAAATTGCTATCATCGGGTTAGTGATCTTCCTTCTGTATTTTTAACACCCTGTGAGATCGAGTTACTGATGGCTGCTGCCTCGCGATTATTATCTCGCAGTTTCTCCAATACCAACATTTCTTTGGACATATTTTACATTTCGCTAAGTGCAACGTACAGCTTTCAATTACGAATAACAAGTAAAGAAAGAAATCCCTACTATATGTGAGCATCACTGGTAATTTTTCTTGACTTTAAGGTGTTGTGCAGTTATGATGTGTGTAACACAATGGTTAGAGGTTCTCCAGAAGTAATTCAACATCGCTCCTTAGGCCCAACATGCTCACCACCCCATGGAATTAGCGAATTGCTACTGGCTTTGTTCTACGATAGCGGCACTGACTTGAAACATCGGAAAGATCCCAAAACTCATTGAAACTGTCAAATATGCATTTATTCACATTTATAATGCTTGAAAGTGGAAGCGTGGTCAGTCTCTGGGAGATTAATCCATGGGATTTGAAGTTAAAAACAGTCGATAAGATGGATTTCCACCCGAGAAATTAATCAACACTAAAATATTTATCCTCTGTTCTTTATAGTCACAACTCAAATAAATTTAGGAATCTCAAGATGGCTGTTCTAAGGTATCTCCATGCCTCAAACTCAGGTACTCGCTGATCCCTGCGGACGACAGAAAAATCTGCTACTGTATAGCTAGGAACTCTTCCAGCAAAAAAATGTAGTTGCTATGGCTGCAATATGTCCTGCGACCAGACAGCTGTAGCGATCGAAGAGAACATAACCGGATGGATTTTTCAAACTCTCAACTTGTGTCGAACAGAATAAAATAGTGATTCCATGTTATATAATAGGAAATTATTCCCAGTAATCAAAGAAGAAAAAATAGTGAAAATATCAAGAGTCACAAAACCGTGGAAACAGGAAAAAAATAGAATGAGCGATGAATCAGCGTTGTAACTAACTCTGCAATCATGAATGATGATAAATGAATAAGGATTAACGCTAGATTTCTTGCATTGTTTATTCTCCAAGACGGGCATATCGCTTAACATAATTGTTGGAATGGATGATAAATATACATGAAAACCCTAGATGTGACTAGAGTTTGTCTTTGAATCAAAAATAGTACGCTTGAACTCACAACCTCAAAATATACTGAACAATTATTAGTGTGGCAGTTATACATTAAAAGAATTTTATTAGAGTGTTGAAACCCTGACTAAAAATCAACTGAGTATTTTGTTTCATAAAAGAATGAGAATAAAAGGACAGATAAGAAATTAAAATATCAGATGGATTTGATATTTCCATAGTGGATTAGCAGCTAGTGAATAGCTAAGTTCACAATATTTCCGGAAGCTCTACAACACATGAAAACTGTTCAAGCAAGAAAGTGATGATGTGAAATCCTTGATCATCCGAGTAGGACGTAAGATTAATTATGGGAATAAGGTCAGTTTCAATGACACAGTACTCGACATACCGTAAGACGTATTATGCACTGTTTTGCGAAACCACTGGACTCTTATTGAGTGACGTTTATAGAAACGAATGTAACTTCGAGCTGCCAGTATAACGCAGTTGATAAGATAAACTGATAAAAGATCGATATAGACAATGATTGACAATTCTCACTAGTTTCTTGCTTTATTCAAGCTCAAAGAAGATCACACGTGTAAAATATCGATGTGGAGCGGAGGGTCTGTTCCTTAGCAGGATCATCCAAGCTGGAAAGAAGTTCAAAACTTGCAAGTGAAAGTACAATTGATGGTAAATATTTGCCACGAAAGAGTCGGGTGAGATACGACTTTATATTAAGTGTGCAAATATGACTCCGCCGTTAGATTATTTTTTGGTGTGATAATAGTGGATCCGCAAATTCCTTTTTTTTTTGTTTGAAAGTGCGTTAAAAACGCTACTTATCTATATGTTTTTCTTTAAACAAAGTATTTTATTTGATAGCCTTTATAAGACTGATGATGACAACTTTTGTAATCGAAAAACTCCATTTGCACAGTCAAATTAACACTTGAATTATCAAATTCAAATTATTAGCAATATTTGTAATATTTTACCGAAATCTACCAATTTCACTTACGGAAATTTTCCTCGAGGCACTCACAAACTGCCCTAAAATTGAGAGAATGTTAATGTTAATGATAGAAATTATATTTAAATAAACTTTGAAATAAAAATCATTTTGCGTTGATTGAATATTTGATCGCGGAAATTTGAACAGAAGTTACTAAAAACAAATGGCATCACGCTAAACTTAGGATGGGCCTCCACTACTATGAATACACGATAGCAAAATTGAGATCCACTGCCTTCTGCTCATGCTATTCGAACATTAACGTGACTATAGGTGATGAAAAAGAAATAAATTTCAAGTGAAGCTGACGAAAGAGATCGATTCGCCGGATAGCTGAATATAAGATTTTTGAAAACCCCTGGTGCCTCCAAGCAAACTATAGGAGTAGGTAGTCATTTAGAGTTCAATTGCTGCTACTCGATAGCAATGGCCACATTTCCGAAAATTTGCTAATATTCCGTAAGCGATAGAGATGGCATTTTTCATGGATAAAATGGAGTTCAAATGTAGGTCAAATACTACTAAAAATAAATGACTAAACAGCCAAGGAATGCTATTTATAGACACCATTAGATACCTAATTTAGTATTAATGCGCACTTTACTGAGATTCTCTTTAGCATTAGTAATGTCAAACCAATTAGTGGCGTGGCTACGGAGCGCGTCTCTAGGTGGCGGACAGGAGCAAAGTGCTATCTGAAAGCGACCAAATACTTATCCTGACAGGCAAACTCCCCTCACTAGCTCTCCGGTTAACGTTTGCCCTCAACGGACATATTCACTGGTGCGTTTTAGTGTTAGCTTATTTGCTCCTGCACAAAAATTCAGTAAGAGTTGAAAAGAAGTAGCTAGAAAATATGTGAGAACTCTGCTGTCCAACAAAATGTGTGTTATGACCAAATCCAAAAGGTTTGTACTAGCAAAAAATAACGAGATGGAAACATGATGAAAGCTTAACGGTTTCAATGAAAATGATACTATAAAGCTTTTCATGACTTCTTAGCCTTCTCATAAGGATTCTAAGTGAGAAATCTTTCTATCAAAAACGTTCGATGTTCCTTCAGCTGCAAGAAAAGAATGTCATCCAAACTGTCAGCAAGATAAAGCCGCTCAGTCAACTAATCAGAGAGTATGAGAAAAAGAACTGATAATTCAACAAAATCTCCACAATCACCTTAAATTACGTCCAAATCTTGTTGGAGTTCATGAAACCACTTATCAATGTCCACAGTATTTTCTATGCAAGTGAAAAAAAATGATGAAAGCTCAACGACTTCAATTGAAAATACAAACTGAAGGTAGTATCTTGTCAAAATCATGAAGTTCAGTTTTATTCAAGGGGTCAAAAAATTGGGTAATTTTATGATTACCTAATTACCTGAATGACTAGATAAATCAGAAAGCGTTATAAAGAAACTTCGTGAAGTTGAAGCATTAATTTATCTGATAGTACAGACTGACTAAACTTTAAGTGAATTATTTGGCTGACAATATGAGGGACATCTGTGCAACTGCACACGTCGACGAGACCAGAGAAAGTACCAAGGATTCGTCGGAATCGCGGTCAGATAGAGAACTAAGAAAACGATGATGACCAATCTCACTGTGTTGTACCACATCACCAATTGTCCTGTCATAAATTCCCCGAGGCAATGGATAAGGCTAATTGCGCGAATCTGTCAGTGTGGTTTAAAAGTCAATAACTCTAGTGTTTTGCACACCTTCACTAAGAGGAGAACGATTATGAGCATTTCCGCTAGTTCACGAAAAAGTCGCTCGACGATATTGCAAGACGAGACTTTGGCGCATCGGCGAGAAATTTTCCGCCCATATCGACCGGAATTTTGTATGTGGCGAACAAACAAGCTGCAATACAGCAGAGGTCGTTTGCGAATGATCGCTGTACCCTCGTCGATAGCACTGAGGCGCTTTTTATCGGCATTCATTATTCAGGGAATGAATGCAACATTGTTTCTAGTCCAGAGCTTGAATAAGTTTGAAAAAAAACCTTAAAGAGCTTAGTGATAAGAGGTAGCAGCTTGAAGTCAAATATTTGCATGCTTGCCTTTAATAATGCTTCGAATGTTGTGTAACGAGAAATTTTTAAGAGGCCGCTTCATAATATCTTCCGCACTGTTATGAAAAGTTTTTTTTTTCACAGCGGGTTATTGCCAATATCCTGTGGTATGTTGGAAAATGCCTAGTAGCTTGGGCAGACACTTGTATACGGCCGTAGCACCATCCTTTGTCATCTTAATGTGATGGCCTACCACAAAGTGATGTTTTAATGGACACCTCAAGACTGACCGACCACCTCGCATCGTAAAGTCGATTCGCCAGACTTTGGAGAAACTGAGCTAGCCTACACGATAACATCCATCATAAAAGCCTGATAAAATTCCATGGGATCGCCATCTCTTCCGCGCTTTGAAGCAGCTTATGCGGAAGAAATTCTTTTGAAGACTACTACTAATTCAGAAGTGTCATCATCGACTTCTCTAATGACCAGCCTCATTCTTTCTAGGAGGAAGGTATCCAATATCTGCCAGCAAATGACTGCATATTATTAATCGTGATGATGATTATATTGCTGATTAACTGATTTCTATGAATAAACAACAACTTTTCAACAAAAGCGCCAAATTGCGGAAGAAACTGAAGGGACAACCCAATCCAATTTTACCTTAGTACAGTAGAGTATCCCTGGTATCCCTGGTATCTGGTAACTTTACCTTGAACCTTCCATACCAATTATCATCAAAACCTCCTTTTTGCCCCTTTTTTAAAAGCAATTTTCTCTATCAACATGTAATACTGATATAAAGACTGTGTTATTGAGTAATAGAGCTAAGAAGATCTGAGCATAAAATGCAAGTATGTTGCGTTATAATTAGTTTACTCTGCAATCACTCTCTCTAGCACGACCAACTTCTGACTACACGAGAAATAAAGTAGGCAATACTAATCTTGGGAATGTATTTAGAAATTCACACACGTAATGCAGTGGCTAGAGGTGCTTGCAACGTATTCGTGGTCATTAGTTCAACTCCAATTGCAGGACTAGACAGGTACATTTTACAGCTGGTGGCTTGACCTCAAACTTGTATAAGGGAATATAAGAGAGACCACAGATGGACAAAACGAACTATAGAGTGGACTTCACGAAGTTCCAATCGACTCCGAGGACGACTCACACGTTGGGAGGACGTGTTAGCAAGAAGAATCAATCAGCTGTACTCGCAGCTGCCGATATTTCACAGATCAGGATAGGAAACTCGCTTCAGCCGCCATGGTCGAATCAAACCACCATCATGGACTGCTATCGTGAGACGAAAATTCGAACGGAAAATGTGCTGGGGTCCGCACAATTTTTGAAGACAGACCATCCAAGTATATAAGTGAACTATGAGGGAGTAAAAACGCTAACTTGATAAAGTAGTAGTCCTCTAAGAATCGCTCTATTGGTGAACTATAAATCCAACCATCTTACTGGGAATTAACCAATCGAGTCGATTAATATGCATATTCTCCAAGTACTAATCAACGTCTAATGTTTTATTGTTTCCTTTCAATCTTTATAAAAAAAACGGGATAATTTGAAAAGTTATAAGCGTGTAAATTGAATTATTTTGAAAGATAATCAAGACAAGGGTCATAATTGGTCGGACTGTGATGATTTAGACCCTCATCTTTAGTCACATGATTCACAATCTACAACTCAGTTGCATCAATCAAAGCAAAATACACTCATTTGAAATTTCAGATTTCAGGAATATAGAAATATGTCTTTAGTGCATTAAAACAAGACCTCCGTCTTCAAATTTGTAGAGCCTCTAGTTTCCAGGTGTCGTAGTTATCGAAGCTTCTGAAGCGTAGTTTCAGAACAAAAGAGGATCTATTAGTAGCCATCATCAATAAGAAATACCGATTTTCCGGTTTCTTAACCAGACAAAATTTTTTGGTTTTTTTTCAAGTTAATGCACTGAGTCATCGTTTTTTCTACTTTAGAACTTTATAACATTGATAGATTACAATCAAGTTTCATGCTAAAAGCGAATTTTCCAGTTAAAAGCGGAAAAAATCTAGGTAAACCATCCATCGAATATGAACTTTTGGGATCTTATGAAGCAAAGTTTGTAACGTATAGGGATCAAGTTGTTCTCATAGCATTTACGTTATCCTTCAGAGAAAATGAGAATGCACTTTGACACAAGCAATGACTGACGACGTTCATCCACAAGAAAAAGCAAGTGTTAAATTCCGTTCAAGAGAAAAAGTCGCAAGTGCTGGAAGTCATCGGATTGCAATAGTAAGATCTCTTTGTTCAAACTTCATGAAAATGTAGAGTTTAGACCTTATGAATGAGCACTTATGACGTCCTTAATAAAACAATAAGTAGTTTAATGATTTCAAAATAGCTTTCCTTCAACTTCGACATTACTGATCGTTATGATCATATCTGTTTTATTGCCGGCGTCAAACTCAGAAAAAAACTGAAATGTTATTCGCCTATACACAGATCCCTGAACCTTTGCACGGTTGAGGTTCTCGAAGGTGGTCTGTATCGCATCCCAATTGGTACTCGTAAAGCAGCAAATTGCGATAAAGGCTTCGATGAGCGGCGATGATGCGGCAGATATGAACAAATTTTCTACCAAAAGAAAGTCCAAAAATTGCGCACAAAGTGATATTGATTTGTTGCCTGAGAAATGGCAGAAATGTGTCAGAGATGATAACGCATACTTTTAATAGTATTGTTGAGCAATTTTGATCAGTTCAGTTAACAAATTAGCTGTTTACTACTCTAAAGTCAAAACTTATGGGAAGAACTAGTATTTATTTTTTTACCAAGCAATCCATTCAGTTGTTTTTCTTATCTAGAACTTCATACTACATGTACTAACTTGAAGGATCAGCTGCGCTGCGGAAGTCTACGCAAAGTTGATCGAGAGGCCGTCATCGAAGCAATATAGGAGGATCCAACTTTGACTATCGAAGAGGTGACTGACGATTTTGAGAGAGACCAACGCCAAGCGCTACTGTGAGTGTGTGGACCACTGCAATCGGACTTTATCACGTCGACGTCGCAGCAATCTCATCCTGCTTCAAGACAACGTAAGGCTGGATGTCACCAAATCGATAAAGAGAAAGTTGATCGAACTAGGTTGGGAGCTGTTAAATCATCCGCCGTACGGTCCTAACTTGTCGCCGTCTGACATACCTTTTCCGGTCGCTAGAGCACTTTCTGATCAAGAAGAAGTTCCAAGACATCAATCATTCGCGTCGAAAATTAACAACTTTATCTCAATACAAGGATGACAACTACTATAAGTGCGGTCTTGATTTGTTGCTTGAGAGATGGCAGAAATGTGTTCAGTCTAATGGCGCATCCTTTAGATAGTGTTGTTAAGCAATTCTGATTAGTTCTGGTGAAAAAATTTGGTGTTAATTGCCCTAGTTCGAAAACTTATTGAAAGACCTAATAGTGTTTCTGCACAACAAGTATGATCAGCATTCGTCCCGTATGCGAGATCCCTGATTTGAGCAGTACCCAACGAAGAACATTGAACTCAATCGGTACTGGAGACGAACAAATGTGGGCAATCAACTGGAATTAATGACTCTGAAGAAGATGAAACGCGTCAAAAAAAACCGCACAAATTTGCTTCTCAACCACCTCGTACTACAAACCGCGTAAACAACAAAAATAGATAGTATTCATGTCTCTGCTTTGAACTTTCCACAGTAGTCTAAGGATTTCAATTACGCTCTTTTGACTTTTACTTGCTGTCAATCACCTGTGTTTAATGGCAGGCTACGATGTGACTCGCAACTACAAGAATGCAAAGATGCGAGAGAAATTCGGAACCTTAGGTGGGCTTCCAGTTTTCCTCGTATCTCGTCATTCTAGTGGTTGTGATTCTTTACTCATTTTTTGATTCCAGACAGTTTCTACTGACAAACAATGATTTTGATAACATTACTCATCCCAGCATAGAAGACAAATTCAAATTCAAAGGAGGACGAAAAAAATTTATATACTCGAGTCTGTGACTGGAAACGCAATTTAAATCAAGCACTTCCTGAATTCGAATCGGTTTTTAGGATTTGTCCTCCATGAAAGTCCTCGAAAATTTCACGTGTTGCCTTTCGGCTGCTGCTTGAGATTTTCGTCTTCCATGATTATTGTGGGATGTTCTTCGAGACGACCCTCCTAGTAATCTTGGAGGTAGTTAAACTAGCGCGTTCAGCTTATTATCTTTCTTCTCATTTGCTTCCTGATACACCGCATCACTAACCACTCTGCTACCACGCTTCCAAAATGACGTTACGATGATAATGCCGATTCATTGCCAAATGAAACTATTTTTTCTTTGCCAATAACTTTTTAATCTAAGACTTTTTCACCCGAGCACTCGCTCGTAATATGTTCGTTTAGTGCGCAAAAGAACGTATGTATGGGATGACGACAAAGGCTGTAAACTGAGGGCGGTGCTATTTCCAGCTACTGCTGTTAGCAAAAAAAATCGTCAAATTGACAACCACATCAACATTTCTTAATGAGAAAAAAAATGATGATGACAACGACGACGGCGATGAAGACGGCAAAAAGATGCTGAGTTGAGCTAGGTCAGACTGAAGAAAAATGGTAAATTCTCGGAGAATGTTCGTGCAAAAAAGAATGTTCGCATAAGAAAATTGAGTGTATGCAAAAATTCGACCTCAGACAGGAGCTGAATCTGCTGTTCATCCATACCGAGGGTCGCGGACAGAGTGGTAGTAAAGCGATGGCTATGGTGGTGTAGTGGTAGTATGCGCCGCCGATATGGGTACAACACAGATTCACCTATCGTCTGAGGTCGAAGTTTCGCTAACCATTCAGTTCTCTTCGGTGCATATTTGAAACGTCATGACCCTGCGAGATAGCAGTAAAAACAAAAAATTCTAGAGACAATATGTTTTGACTCGTATAATATGGAAACATTGATCACAAATGAGATAGAGAAGCTCAACAAAAATATTCGACGTTATCCACTTAGCACACAACGGATGATATGCATTGTATACATAACATATGGCCGAAATCAAATGTCCCCGTTATCACTGAGCAAACATGTCACAGTAAACTTTCAATTAAGATAAAACTCATTGGAATACACATATTTCTACTTAAGTGGTATGTCCTTTCTTATTCTACTGATACAAAAAACCATTTTTTATAGCCAACGAAAGTCTTCTTTCATTTTTTGATTTTTGCATTTGAATACTGAAGCGATTATTTATTGTCTAATTTTAAAATTATCATAAAACATGGCAAACTGGTAGCCAATCTCTCTAAAATATAACAGATATTGTGAAAAAAAGTGAAATGATACAATGACCTTTAGTGCCCCCAAACCCCGTCAATCATTGAATGTCTTTAGCGGAAAACGTCAGCTTTCCAATCAGTCACACCACAGAAATGCCTTGTGAGCTTCAACTACTCCGATAAGAGATAAAAGAACAATTTCATTGAAAGCTCTCAGCTTTTCACAGTTTTTGACGAGGAAGTCGAAGTATAACAATGGGCCACCGCGCGCATTGGGTATACCCAGAACTCGATCGCTGAGGTCATGCGGAGTAGTAGTAAAGTTGTCTGAGTGAGGTAAGCCCGAATTACCTCCAACATAATTTCCAGTAATTTCAGTGTGGGCTGTTTACCGAATTGACGTTGAGGGCACAATGCCACATAAGCAAGCACACCCATAAATGCTGTGTAAATACGAATGTATAAATCAATCCGACAGAGTGGAGTGAGGTCGTTTATCTCCAGAATCCTCTTACGTCTCAGTACAGGCACGATGCATGTACAAGTACTTGTTCACTTTCTGCTCAACTCCCATTTGACACCTAGTGTCAAACAATTTTTCCTTGCGTTAATCGACATAAAGGGACTCATATATTTACTAATTATGAAAGTCTTTACAATTCGTTACAAATTGAATAGATAGTAATTCTAAGCTATTGACTAATAAGACGATAAGTGCACTTAGAATATTACCAAATGACAAGAAGATTTGAGTTAAGTTAAATACCCATGAAATCTTTCCACGATACAGAAACATTCGCATGACGGAACAGACTCAGCAGGAAACGGAATATAAATAGAGCGACCACGAGGTCTACTTTCACTTTCAGCCGTTTTCGGGCACTTCAATTCCACTTTAACGTTCATTTCTCAGCAAATCCGTCTGCTGAATCGAAATAAGGCGCTTATTATAAACTCTGAAGTCCTAGTAAGATAAGCCACTCGAAAACAAATGAAAATCAAGTGAAAAAAGATTGAAGAACACTAAGTCGAACAGAGCTCAATAACTTTTTTACAGAATAAATCTGTTATCGTATCGACGAACTTAGATAGCCAGTGCACTTTTGCTGTTGAAATTTAGCTTCTCGTTGAACTTCGGACCGCATTCGATTGAACTATCACGGTAAATAGCCAAAAAGCTTGTGATCAACTCACAAAAACCAAGAAACGTTAGAGAAAGACAGAGGAAAAGGTTTTCTCTGAACCTCTCTAGAATGTTTTCATCTGGTACGATTAGAGGTACGTATAACTACTAGTTCTTCACAACTAGTGAAAAACAATTGTTTTTCTTTTTGCCCAAGATATAAATCGCAATGGGTAGAGGAGCCTTACAATGCTCACGAGGCCGAAGGCTCGACCACGCGGCATGTGATAATCTGGCTCTCTTCATTCTTAAGGATTGGGACATTGTGTCAGATTCGTGTGACGAGATGAAAACACTGACGTGACAAATTAGCTGACCATCATGAGTAATTTTGTAGGCGAAATATGTATCAACTCTACAATGCTTATCGAAACTGAGTTCATAGTCACCGCTAGGGTTTCATCAATGGCGAATGTTTTGCCGACCATACTCATCCAAGCTAATATTTCTTGAAATGAATTCATTGCTTTAAATGTAAAAGTTATCAAATATATTACAAAAACCACAAAAATTGAAAGTGAATCCCAGTGGTAAAAGTTACGGAATCAAGGAGGTTCTCGCTCCGCTCTTTGTACTTCTGGGTATAAAAAACTTTGGAGACTTATGACCACACGACTCACATACTTTTGATCTCACTGTTACGAAGTAAATCGTTATAAAGCCGAAGCTTTTGCTCATGTACAACGAGTCCCAGACGAGAAAGGCATTGTACTAAGAAGCATGCTTCTTTCATGAAGAAATTCACAAAACTGCGTTAAAAGTGGAGGTAGCCTAATGGTGGGAATTCGTAGAATTAATGACAGCGACTGATGAAAGATACTGATTGTTACGTGAAAAATATCCCATTTAGCTAATCGTTAAGCTTACACGTGAGCGTCCCCCACCATTCCTTGAGTAACGTCGAGACTGCGATAAAATCAAAACTATTAGTGCAAGATATTTGGTGCATAGGGTTGCACAATCTATGAAGACGATAATGTATTTTGAATAATCGAAAGAAGAGGAAACTTGACAGAAGAAGTTCGCAGTAATTGATTTAACTATGCGAAAAATTAGTAACCCAAAATAATGATATATATTCAATATCGTTAAGTTCTTCACAAAACGAGAACAAACCGTTTTCGATGAGCATCCACCAAGAAAAGTAAAAAGAGTGCTAGGGAAATCAAGAAGATTCTTTCAGGAGTTCCGAGAGAAAGCAGTAGAAGAAAACGAATAAAAACAATATGCGTACAAAAAAAATAATGGCATAGTAAGAAGAACAAGTGATCAGAATGGATAAATGACAACGTGAAGAGAACCTTTAGAGAAGGAAATAGAGAATGAAACATCACAAGTTTACAAGGAAAAGGGCCGAGACATGTGAGTGATTTCCAAGGCCAATCATTGCATTGCCGCAAATCCTTCGCGTCATTTAATCGTGCAGACGAACTAGCGATGAAGGTTACGGAAAACGGCTGTTTGCCGATCGGCTGATTGGCTAGGCAGTCGATCGTCGACATTCAGCGTCGAACTGTTAAAATAATCATTGAAAGCGAATCGGCAAACATTGAATAGTATGAGCAGCAGTAACAATGGCGTCTAGACGTGCAGCTCATCTTGCACGTGTAAAAAAAAACGCTGACGACAATTTTACAGATGTGCACCCCAAAAACTTGCTCAAATCCGTCTAAGATTTTATTTATACCCAATGTTGTGCTTATTTTTTTACACTCAAAAAGAACTGAGTGGTGAGTGGGAATTGAGCGGTGAACTGAGTGTAGTGGGAGTAGCACGCGCCCCCGAAATGGATGACACGTGGGTTCGATACTTGCCTGGGGCCGTTCATCACTCACTTTTCGTAGGTATATACGAAACATCATGACACTGCGAACAATGCAGTAAAAATACTAGAAATTCCACTCAAAGGTTTAAAAAATTGGGTTTTCATATGCTATAACGATGTGCTGCAGCGTTACAGATGGAAGTATCACTTGTCGCCCCGTTGATCGTCGAGTGACTCGAGCGGGTAACAGGAACACTTCCATTTTTCCCTATCGCGTATAAGAGTAGCCCAGTGAGTCCTCCTTGCTCTAGGGATTCGCTGAGCTTCATATCCTTCTTCTATGTATTTCGTGAAGAAATCGGACCAGCAGGTTGGTGGTCTTCCCGTAGATCGTTTGATATCCCAAGGAATTCAGTCGCTAATGGCTCTCGTCCATCGGTTGTCATTGAAGCGCATCACGTGTCCGGCCCACCTTTTTTTCGATATTCTGGAAGTAGAAATACAGATAGAAGTACAGCATCAAAAATGTTTGACGACGACTTTCATGGACTTCATCATAGATGAAATACACACTGTTGGTATGAACGAACAAAATGTCTGCAGCGTGATTGTGGATAAAATGATGACCTTGGAAAATCCATTTTAATTTAGAGAATCAAGAAAAAGACTGTTCTGTTCCGGAAATAGAATGCGGCAGTTTGTCCATGTTTCATGTTCTACAAGTTGCCGCTCTTGCATCGTTATTTCCCCAGAAATTTTCATATTTCTACCTCCGTGGAACACACAAAAGTACCCTTATTTTTGAATGACTAGTAATCATGTCTCGAACAGATTCTTAGTTGAACTACTTGCTGTGCGCATTGCGCACTTAGGGATGTCGTGCAAAACAAACATCACCTTCGCTTGATCCAACAAGCTGCGAAAACCATGCCTACGATCATTTCGTGGCAGGTTGATCGACAGCAAACTTATCCAGCACAGTAAAAATTTGATTTGATGGGTATATGTATGTCATTGTGCAGGCCAAATATTCACTTGGTCCCTTCTATGTTGTTCAGTAGCATACAATGCATGGAGCGTTGTTTAGAGAACCATCGACGTCGAATGGTTTATCCATCTTGTTTTCACCTTCACGCCAAACAGGAATGAAACTGCGTACTCATAGCAGAGAGCATGTGCAAGTGAGGTTCATGGATAATTAATGAATTCTATGTTGAACATAAATTCGGTTCGGATTCCATAGATATTGTTGACCAGTCAAAAAATCACAACTATATCAGCACTTTTTCTTTACTAAACTGTTTCATCTTATTCGGATGATGGCAAGAACTCCCTTTAATCCAGGCAAAAACTCTCTTCATTACAAGCAAGAATTTCCTTCAATTGAAGCGAACGATTAGCGCCTGTGATGAGGACCAATGTCAATATTGAAGTGTAACAAGAACTACTAACGTTGTTATTCTACTAATATTGTTAAGATAATATACAATATAATAATAATATATAATAATAGTCTACTAATATTGTTAGGATGGACTTTTAAGTGCTTTAGTGGGCACATGTCTTCCAATGTTATTGATTTGAGAGCTAATTGAGCCTCATACTATTCTAAGCAGTAAAATGATATTATCAATATACATCTAAGTGTACTGAATGGTATGCACAATATTCAGCTCCAGGCGAGAATTGACAGCTACGATAGGATTTATCGAAGAAAGAGGAGTAACAAAGTGTTGGCCTCGGTGGAGTAATGGTAGTTGGCGTCCCCAGTGTGGGTGAAACACCGGTTCGACTCCCGCTTTCGGTTGCATGTTTTGTGAACCACTCGGTAATTAATGATGTATTGAGAGTGCTCAACGTCCGAAAAATATGTGACTGTTCCATATTGATGAGGAGCATTAACAACACATAATTTTACGATGAGATTACACAGCTTCGATTCCTGAGAACGTGATGCTTACTATGAAATATAATCAGTAGTACAAGAACAAATGAAACTCTATTGTACATTAGCAATCTCCTTAGACTCACAATCATATAAAATCTAGCGGTAGTAGTGAACCACGGAAATCTTTAAAACACAATGAAGTTTAAACTTACAAAGCGTTGCTGCTAAAGCAACCACTTTCGTACAAGAATAAAACCTGTAAGATCTAAAAGAACGAAATACGATAAAGCGGTGATAGTCGTGCTGCGTACACCGCTGAAAGCTGTAAGACAGATGAGAAAAGAGAAAAATTGCATGGCAGACAATTAGGTAGACTTGGTTCTACTCAAGGGCGAAAATTGCTACTGGAGCAGGACAGATTATATAAACAAAATCGTCTTTTTGTTATGACTTTCATAAATTTTTCAAACGAATTTCGATTATATGGATGCTCAGGACGGCGTTTACGAAGTATTCATTTCCAACAGATACAATATTATACTGCTGACTAAAAAGAAATCCTTACTACTGGAGCCCCGATAGCGTGTGATTCGGAGAAAGATTTGCTATTTTGTGGCTAAGGTTCGTCTATAGAACGACTTTTTTGCGAATAATTCAATCTTATCTATGCTTTCAAATAAGGATGTCAAGATCAACAAAAACATAAATCTTATTTTATTACTGCTTTTAGACTGAGAAATGCCTGTAGATGAGATTTCTTAGCAAATGGATTAGAAGCGGCTCTTATAGAAGTACCATTATGAAGCCCCAACTAGCCCAATATAAGTGGTCCTCCAGTGAATTTTCCACTTAATTACTTGCAACAAACCTAGTTACAAAGATTAAAGATAAACTCTATGGAAACATCTAAGGGAGTCAACTATCGAATCGTTATAAAACTCTAGGAAGATTTTGTGTACTGAAGTAGACCAGAGTGAAACGTGTCGCTTTTATAGCTGAGATTTCATCGTCCACACGTTAAATTCGTAATGAGATTGAATGCGGAACAATATGTCGCGCCTCCGACGATTTTGATCAAACCTATTCCATTACAAAGCTTACACAATGTGACTTTTTGCAAAATTAGTTTGGATGATTTTGAAAACATCTACTAAGCGAGCAAAGTTTATTTGAACAACTTTGATAAGAGCTCATGTACATTCGCTCAATTAGGAATGGTAATCTATATAAAACTTGCTTAAAATCGTATCGATTTTGAATTTGTAGTAGTTGTATGCAAATGCACCTGTATAATGTGAACTTCTCTTAGCTATTAATCACTGACGAGGTATACGCACTACATATAGGTGCCTAGTATTCACACAAAGTCTCCTTGAATCGACAAAAAATATTATTGTGCCAACTAAATCGATTCCTGCTGGGATCGAAAATTAGTATCAGAATTTTCTCAGGAGCTTCCATCGATTCATAAAGGCCGGCAAGTGCCGGTAGAAAAGCGAGGGGAACACTCTAGTATGAACTGCTCCAGGATTTCAAGAATAATCATCAACAATTAAAGGTATTCATAAAGAAGAAGTGTAGTATAAGTAAGAAGTATTCAAATGGCAATGCGTGAAGATTGGGCTTGGTGAGCAAAACGATTCCGTCTATTGCTAATGATAACAAAAACGTCGATTGTCAAAAACCCGAATTAGTACAGAAGAATGGAGATAATCAGCCACCCAACAACGAAATAACAGCTGAATGGATGCATAGCACAAACTACTCGTTAGAGCGAAACTGGAGGCATTCTAGCAAAGTCAAAGAATAGCGGAGAAAAGAGAATATATTCTGAAAAAGAGGATTGCTGCAGCGATAAATAAAGTTAGAAATCCTTGGAAGGAAAACAACTGAGAAATTCATTTCTGGTGAAAGGATAAACTATCAAACAAATGTAAAAATTCGTACAAAAAGACTTGCACCTTTTAAAATAACCAAAGCCATGCGTAACACTGAACAAAGGACAATACTATAGAGCATTTACGCATCTTTTTCTTTTGGAAATTTTCCTACACTGCTTGGTTGACGCTCACAGTCTACGAATTCACAGCTTAACATTGACCTACAAAACTTCGCTGGTCACTTACCGCAAAGCTACTGAATGCCATCAAATTACACCCTTCCTTTTTATTCTTTCTTTTGTCTCATCGCTAGCTCTCAATTTCTCTACATCTCCCTCCCCTACACTCTCACTTCCTCTCTCGTCCACCTCTCCCTCCTCTTACCCTTCCACAAATCTCTTTCGCCTCTCATTATGATATTACAATAAGGGGTTTTTCACGTCAAAACAGCTTTAAGGGCCTTTTCTCCTAGAGCGAAAGCTAATGAAAACGTTGGCAGAGTTGACTTGTATTTGTTCAATAACACGCGAATTATAGATTAAAAGTGGAAGAAGATGTAAATCCGCATCAATTTGTTGTCAATTCTCTTTTAGTCATATCTTTGCTGATGAAAAGGATATTGATGAGTCGAATAACTGTTGGTGATTAGCCGCTTGATCAAATTTAGATCCAATCTAACACTGAAACGAATCTGTCGTCTAATAACCGTGCCTGGAGGGATCAAGATAGTCGCGAGCTTGCAAGCGAATTTTGAAGCTACATTCTTTGATTACTTCCTTTCGTTTCCCAATTAAACTCTTTCTAAGTGGCTTAAAACTCCGTCCTTAATAAATTTTCATCTTTTACACACTTGAACTTTCTCAATTGCTCTATTTTGCTGGAATTGCGTGTAACGAACGCATTGAAAGTGGATACTAAACAGAAAAATTGAGGCTTCTGTTTCTGGAAACGCTTTCACGTACTTTGGCCAACCTCTGATATTAAAAAGTGGTAAATGAGACAAACATTTTTGTATTTGATTTGTTAAAGTGCGGAACATCAGAAGGTTAGTCTTCGATAAGGCGGCAAATCCTACGAAGACAGTAAAAGTGGTTTCGAAAATAAACCTTTCCCAAAGAGAGAACAAAAACAGACAGATGCGACAAAATCGAGCTTATTTAATAGTTCGAGCAGTCTAAAAACACACTTTGTGGATGCTACACGAGCAGAAATCAAGATGCTGATGAGGGTGAGGTATATAGATATGCTAAAGTCGCCACGAGATCAACTACTTGGAATTGGTCGAGTCCAAATAGGAATAGCGCTGCTCGACAATAAAGTCCACGGAGAAGCTTTTGTAAATTAATGAGCCATGTCACTTAAAATGGCATTCAACGGATGGTATCACGATTTTATAAAAAAATAAACTTGGGACTAAACAGCCCATGATTGATGGAGTGGTGAACGACCACGCAAATGTTGCATTGATAAGCCAGCACAAGGATGCTATAAAAATTTCTATTCTGGCTAAAGTTTCAGAACTTTTGCGCTCTTTAGAGCCCTAACAAATCAAGTAGTAAAATTTCTACCCCATTGGATTCGACTTGTCGCGTTAATTAGAATGCCACATTGTAAGAAAGACCGGCTGTAGACATCTAACACGAATTACTGCGACTCCGATGAAGGTGATGGTGCTGAAATATCAGCTATAATCACGTTTCGTAACAACTATGGGTTAGCTTGTCAATACAACAAGACAACTATTCGTCTAAAGGTGAATGAAAGTCGATTTTCAAAATATTATTTCGCTACGAAAAACGAATAAATTCACTTCTGAAACCAAGTATCTTGTCGGCAAAAATGACGAGTTTTATACGTAATGTGAAGACAATTAACAGTAAAAACGCTATTAAAGTGACATACAGTAGACATTACGGGACATTATTTGGACAATACGTGCACTGGGAAATTTAGTTGGAGAGTGATAGTAAAAACTAAAGAAAAAAATATAAGAGGGTAGAATTGCGCAGTGGAAAGTGACACATGCGATCATCAAGAAGCAAGGTTGAACCCTCTTAATCAATGTCTTCTCACAAGTTCACATGAGAATGCTTTAGCTCGGCAATCCACGAGGTCGCAAGGGGAATCGTCTCGAGATGCACTGTAAGTATTATAAGGAGGAAATCTCAAGCAGCGTCGAAAGGTTACGCGAAAAGTTTGAAGACCTTTGCGGAGAATAAGTGCGAGGAAACAAGCCTAATGCGGGATAAGCTCGTAGTACAGGTGATGGCGGGTTTAGAAAAAAAAAACAGTAAAGAGTGTATGGAGTAAAGAGTGGCGACTTAACCGAAATTGCGACGAGAGGATTGTGAATATAGTAAGGACGAAAGGAAATGAATTAGAACGCAACAAATGATAGGGCGCCTTGTCCGAAGGTGAATTTCTGGTTCTAGTAAGGTTTATAATTTACAGTATATGATAACACAGCGGTAACCTCTCCCACATAAGTAGCTGAACGATAATTTTTCATAAAATACTAGACTTTTGAAGTGCTCTTACGTTACATTTTCCCCACATATACGAAATATTAACCAAATAATTAGATAAGGTATGATAGATCATTACGTCTTAGTTCTGAGGATAGCGAAATCGCTGTAACAGCCATTATTTTGAAGAGAAAAATACTAACTTCGTGAAAATTTTAATTAGCGAAAACCGCAGTTCCTGAGGGATGCGCCGCGTATTCGATTTCATCGAGTATATCAGAGGTGATATATGTGGCTTCTGAAACAAGTTGTGGATAACTACCAATGTATCCAGAGTAATTACATCCTCCTCTACATTTTTGGTAGTTTGCAGTCCGTGAGGCTGGACGGACGACCTAGCGTGCTCGAGGTGAGGGATTGAGTCAATCCTATCCTGACAGTAGTCTTACAAACTTCACTGTTTTTTTAAACAAAAGTTCCTGAGGCCCACGTTACGAATTTAACTCCTCGAGCATCATAAAGGTGAAATATGTGGTGCAATAGGCTCTGGGTAAGTAGCAATTTATCGAGAGTAATTCCATCTTCCCCATATAAAATTGGTACCACTTCGCTAACTCCGCAGGGTGTGACGGCCTAGTGTGCTCAAAGTGAGGAAATGAATCAGTCCTATCTTACAGATTTCTTTGTTTCTATTACAGAAGCTCTCACTTCAAAATCAGAATTGCCAGAGCAACTGAAATGAATGGCTATCTCGTTGGGGAAAGTGCCTCAAATTAGCATTATTGTTTCAAACAACTACTTGAGCATGTATGGACGTTCAACTGAAAAATTATACAGAAAAAATCACACAAACGCTACGATGACACGTTTCGAAAACAAGTGCCAAAAATGTTTGGAGCTAAGAAAAGATCAAATATTGATAAGCAAAAAATTTGGGAATAGTAGAATGATAAATGGGGAATGTTAATGAAGATTAGAATAAACAGAGAATAACTCTGGATCTTTTCATTGCAAGAAAGAATATTTCGTACTGAATAACGCATTTATAAGAACCTCTACAAATAACATGAATACTATAGTGTCCACATGCGCTTTTCGGACTAGTTCGCATGAGCTATAATTAGGGTCATTTTCTTTCTAATGGATTATTTCGGCGCACAGAACCTTCTTTGTATAGTAATCGTTCGATAGTTCATCCAACGCAGACGTTGTAGCAGGTGCTTGGCCGGGAAAAGCACTACTCTACACTTGGAGCTATTCAGAAAACCTCGCAACCTCATCTTAAAAGAGTTCATTGATTGATGACCTGGTTAGCAATCGACTATTTCAATCTTAGTCGATAAAATGAATTATGGTCATCGTGAGGAATTTACTAAAGTAAAAAAAAAACCAAAACAGACATAGTGAATTACGCAACACTTCAAATGCTAAGAATAACCTCTGTTTGATAAACCATAATAATATATAGAAAAAGTAGTCTAATGTCACTCATATCCGAATGATAGAGCAAGACCTTTTCTACAATCTCGCAATATCCTCCACTTCTCTAGTTGTTAAATAATTAATTTTTCATTTCGATCGTTTCTTTGGACCACGCTCAAACTTCAATATGCCTGAGTTATTTTTGAGCCATGCATGTGGCCTGTTACGAGCACTTGTACAGCGCAATACACGTGTTTCGGCCTTGCAGCCTCGTCAATTGCACGGTGCCTTTTGTCTTAGCCAATCCCTCTCGGGGGAGAACCCCCTTGAATAGACGAGCCGTCGACGAATGTCTTACAAGCACCGATAAGTAATAAAATCTCTGAACAGGCAGTCTTGCACACTCAACTGCTCTTGGTTGGTATCGTCAATATTTTCATACTTTTCGTTTCGAGTGTTTTTATAGACCTGACGAGGCTGCAAGGTTGAAATATGTGTTTTGCACTGTAGTGCAGGTGTTCATAACAGACCACATGAATGGCTCAAAAATAGCTATTAAACACACTCGTTCTTCATTTCTGAAAAAATCATCAGACGCGCAAAAAATGAAATTAGGCGCCGTTCCAAATGACGAGCAAAATATTAGGCTTTGTCACGAATGTGGTGTTGAAACAAAATTGTAGTTACCTATTCAACTGGACAAACTTCAGTTGCACAACTTTACCTAAATATTTTTCGAGCACCATAACAGCTAGAAGGTATAGTCATAAACTTTGCTACTGACTGGCTTAGAATACTGAAGGTTAGAAACGTCAAACAATTAGCTTTAACATAACAATAGGTTTTATGCAATCAACAGATTTTGAACTGTTTTCTGCATTAGGTCTTCACTGGATGTAGAAGATATTAACTCAATAATTACATATGGTGCAGTATAGCAATTCTGGGAATTGAGGGAGGCGAAGTCCTCGAAACATCACCCATCGATTCTGAAGATACATCCATTTCGTGTGAGTTTTATTCAAGAATAGCAGTTTGTGGAACAGTTGTCATTATTCATGCAGAGGTTTGGTGAAAATCGGCCTTTCGGCTCGTTAGAAACAGAGTGATGCTGATAAATGGAAACGAAACTGTAGTGGAAATCGGTCCACATATTTCCATCAGTGAGATTTCGAGCCAACCAGTCGCGAGGCTAAGTGGTACGTAGGTGATACTCACACGACAATCAAAAGCGCACGTTGTTCTTGGGTGGAAGGCAGGTGGATTCAGCTGATAGACTTCGTTTTTTTTTCTTGCAGCGAATTGGCATCTACAATTCGTATGTAGGTAGACGTAATCGGTCTTGGTCCGTAAGTGTTCATGCGTGAATTTAATTGTACCCATCACGTCTGCTGCACCAGAAACTGGTAATTTATTGAATGGTAGATTCGAGGTCGCATCCAATAAACTTCACCTCTACTGCAGTAAAACACCTCCCGCTATGAACAAGAACCTCCAGTCCCTCACACCGAGTTCGGTGACCTACCTGTGGACAATCTATCGCTAAAACAGCAAAAAAAGGAGAAAGATACTTTACTCTCTACTTTCTAGTGTCCTTTTAAAGAGCGGAGACCATTGCATATTACTGGCGCATGACAAAGAAATGCAGATTTTGTTGGGTATTATACGAATCAGCCGACGATTTATGGATTAAAAATGACAAGTGACTAGAATTTTACATCAGAAAATAAATTTGCTGGGCACGGACTGACAGAATTGCTCCAGCACGTGTTTCTCTTGGAGTATCACTTCGAAACCTGTTAGATCTACTGAACGGGTTACAGTGTGAAAACTTCGAACTTTGTTAAATGTCATCATGTGGGTCAACGAATAGTCAATCCATTTCTCAGTGCTTTGTATGGCTGCATTCATTAACTAAGGGATTTCAAACATAGTGATCAAAAGCTTTTTTACACAGAACGCAAAACCAGAGATCGTCTCAGTCTGAGAGTTATGAGGCATCTATTCTTACCAAAAAATATTACAAAACTAACCATATGTAGAGAAGTATGATTTTTAAGAAGTAATTTCTGCAAAGAAAGAATGAAGAATTCAATTTCACGCGATATGCAGTTCGATAATAGAATATCCTTCGTAGTTTGCATGTACTTAGCAACCGTGATAAACAACACAGTGGGCCAAATTGAAATGAAAACAAAAGCCAGTACCTACAGAACGGCAGATTGAAGTCTTTCCACAATTCTTATACGAGGTATAGAAAATTTCTAGCAGAAAAATTTTCGAATAAATAACGAAGATAGCGTTCTTTCAAGTTGCGCTGCACTCAGTTGACGCCCCGAAACAGCGCAACTTTCGTTATTCACTCGAAAATTTTCCTATTACATAGAGATTTTTGTTTTCCGCCAGTATTGTATTATGATATATCACGATTTTCTCCATCAAGCATGTACTTTTGGTGCATATAACTCCAATTGCGAAACGTATTTTTGTACATCCTAAGAAGACCTTTCGATAATCGAAGCACCCTTCACAACCATCGTTTATCAAATTTTGAAATAAGTGCAAAAACTCTGATAAAGACCCATTCACAAACCCAGCTGAGCAAAAAATGCGCGCTGAAGTGAAAGGTAATCTTATTCTCGCAGCTACAGCGCACTAACGAGACCTTTTCAAAAAACTAATAAAGTTTTGAGATCGTCGACACGAACCTACAAAATGATCACTAAGTTTAGACAAAAAGCAAGAAAGCCCCAATTCCGAAAGGGTCAAAATATACAAGTTTTCGTTGGTTTAGAACTCGCACTCAACGCTCGTCCCTTCCTTCACATACGATGGGAACATGGTATCATACCTGTTTCACACTATAGCAGTACCGATTTGTAGGCCGCCGCAAGTCATTCCACAAGCCAGATATGATATATAAGTTATACTGGTAGAAAGCTTGTGTCGAATTATAACAGAGCTGTCGATAAATCAGTAGACCATCACCATGAGTCATTTTGATAGCCAGACATGCCTTCACTCACCTTTGACGATGTTCAATGAAGTCGAATGTATGGTGCACCTCTCGAGAATTAATTATCGCCGAGAGCTTTAGTCCATTTTTTTGAGATTCGTGGAAGCAATATACAAAGGAACGAACAAGTAAGACGTGCAACATGGAATGAAAACACGATAACAAATTCATTATGATTTAGTAATTTCCTCTTCAATAACTCTCCTCCTCCTAAAAAAGTCGAAGGAGATAGTTTCAGAGAAAAGAGATGAAAGTGAGAGAAGGACAGAAAATGGTAAAGTTTTCGAGGACGGTGATGAATCAAGTGGTTCATCAAAAACTCTCAAGAATGAAAAACACAAAGCCAATTTTATTATCATTCGGTACTTTCCTATACCTCATCAACAGAACAAATCGGAGGAAATGGTAAAAGAGAAAAGAGATAAGAGATAAAAGTGAGAGAAAGGGAGAGAATGAAGAGGTTTCCGTGAATGATGATGAATTAAGTGATTCATCAAGAATTCTTATAAGATTACCAATGCAATAGATGAACGAACGAATCTGTTGTTCTCTGTCGATCATGACAAGAACATACAGAATGTCAATCGAATCACTACAAAGATTTGAGCAAGCAAACAAGATTATCACTGTGATAATTGAAAAGAATCCACAAAGTTCCGCCGTTCCGAGATCTTCTTCATTATTTAACGGGAAAAAAACGAGAAGATTTAAGTACCAACCAATTCAGAGAGAAGGTGAGGTGGTTAAAATGCGACACTCACGTAATCAGTGTTAGATTTAATCATAATAGTCCAGACCTTTTCCTCATTTAGATTTTATTTTCCGATTTTCTTTTGGAATTTTTTCATTCTACCCCTATTTTATGAAGGTTAGACATTTTCGTTGCTCTTCAGAATTTCCATTGTCAAGCACTTTGAAAACGCTGTTACTGACTTACTGAATTATGGAAGTTGACTACTAACACATCAGCAATCACTAGCGCGAAAGCCGTCTGCTGAACAAACACTTTGTAGAAACTTTGGTAAATTTTGATTATCAACTGACGACTTTCCTCCACAACACGCTATCACGGTTTCCTGAGCGGATCCCAGCAGTTCTTGATTTCTATTCGTTTACTCGCCAATTGATCCTCTACAATGATCTTCGAACATTTCATGCATTGCTTTGATTTCTGCTAGAGGACTTCGTCTTCTTTATGGATGTGGCGGATGACGAACAAGACGATTCTTCTTGCAGTAATGAAAGTAGTCTAGCTAACGCACTCGTTATTTCACTGCAAGACGGTGTTGGGGAAATTAAAGCAACGTCTTGTTTATCACTTCTGCTTCCTGATAAACCACATCACTAACCCACTGCGCTATTCCGCCTTTGTCAACTGACGTTAGAGAAAATATATCAAGAAAAAGATTAAGATGTAAATCATCTGACTAGTTTGTTGATTCGTTGGATACCTAAGCAAGAAGCTCTACATCAAGAAGACGTGGCGGCGACGGCATTTGAAGATCAGATAGCGACGCGATTGCGCAAGAGGTGAGCGGAAACCTGGGTGTGGTCAGACAGACGATTGTCACCCGACCGATACGAACGCGTAGGATGATTTGTCGTTTTGGTATCTCGACGATAGTTTCTTTTTTTTTCTGGAAGAATTGTCGTTCGAGCAACGAAATCGAGAAAGAGACGCAAGGAGTCGCCGAATGACTGATTTGTTGGGAACATTTGTTTTCGCATGAAATGATGCGGGAAACATGCGTTACTCCGCCATTGATTGCAGTCGCCATATGGCTCGGCTTTCGGAAAATTTCATTACCGCAGTCTACCCGGGAAAAATATTGCAAAAAAATATTTTCTCAATGATAGCACTAATACATGCATATCATCAGTACATATTCATGCTTACTGTATGATTAAATTCACATTTTCTCCAAAATTTTTTATGCATGATGCAAATTATTCAATATATATATATAATATATTATATATATACATTGCACATACCTAACATGTGTCTGTATATACTAATTGTATACTAGATGTTTACAGATACTTGTTTATTATAAACTATACACTTACACGTTTAATTATATATTTTCATATATTGTACTTATTCTACATACTAATATGTCGACATATACATATATATATTTATATACGCGTATATATATAGGTATGTGTCATTACTTATTAAATTTATAAAGTGATATATTATGTATTATATCTTGGGAATACAATTTTATGAAAAGTAGAAGAAAACGCAGTGGCAAAATTCTCAAGAAAGAAGTAACTCAATAAGGTCGTAACAGAGAAAAAAAATGAGCAAGAATCAAAAAGACATCTAAAAAAAGTTAACATCCGCCATTTTTTCCATTTTCAAAGAACACCAATTTTCGGTGTATACAAGTAAGGATTACCGCACAAAGAACGGAACTCAAATCCTGAGATTTGTGCAAAAAATAGACATAAGGAAGGCCGACAATTGTTTATATAGACGATTCGGAGATACAATATTAGGACCACTTCTGGGAACTCCACTTTTTTATGCTTTTGGCAGTCACGCCCTTTCCATCGTTTTTTTTTTTGGAGTTTTTGTAGTCATTCAATAGCTGGGAAACCAAAAAGTTTCAACGACAACTTCTATTTTTCTAAGAAGGCCTTTCTATAGCGATGTAGCGGCAAAAATAAAATTATGTTTCACATTCGAGCATTTTCCGCTGCGTCATAGCAGTTATCAGATCCACTCGATTATACAACACAGCTGGATCCATGCTCTTGCTGTAAACAAACAAAAGGTAACATTTCAAGAGTAAAAGAAGCCGAAAAAGAGATGTAAAAAACTGGCGTTTTCAGATTTCAAGTTGAAGAATGGAGAGCTCCAGTTGTCTAGATGGCCATCATAAGATGACATTCTATGAGAGAATGTAAGGAAGTGGCAAAGGAGCAATTAAGGATTACGGCACAGGTCGCCAGGAAGATTTCCGCCAGCCTTCGGTTGCCAGCCGCCTGGTCGGGTGTAATTCGACTTGTTGTTTTTTTTTCATGATGGGAATCGTAGAGATGTGAATGTGAAACATCGTAGAGAAGAGGAAATCCAAGAGAATCACACCAAATTCGATCACACTCTTGTCGCCTAAATCGTAAACATTCCGTTATTCTTTAACAGTGTAATAATCACGTTCTGAACCTTTGCAAACGGCGTCTTGATCAAGATAGCAAGCGGCGAGCGATTTTCATTATTAATGAGGATTTTTTCTTTATTCACGCAAATACTTTGGATTTCTTATACAACTCTGATAAAACGTAATTTCCTCTACACGTTAATATGCTTTTTGTGAATATATAGCTCATATGTGCAAAGAAAACTTCGAATATAGAACGTAATTTTATATTCACTCATGGCATCGCTTCTTTCTAAATCTTCTTTTTGAAAAGCTATCCTTCTCAAAAACCAAATTTAACTTTGGAAAAGTTGATATTTGTGCTATCGGATGAGTTTTAGTTCAGCCTCATGAAAATCAGTCCACAAACCTTAGCTTACTAAACAGTACAAAGCGTGTACGAAATAAAATTTTATTTTTGCTGCTAAACCGTACAAAGATGGCCTTTGAAAAAAAGCACAGCCTTGAAATCGCCGAGATTTGGGCTTTCCAACTACTATCGAAAATATGGATAAAAAGCTGTTCCCAGCGAAAAAGTCGACAGGTCAAAAGCTCCTCATCCGCATTTGGCTAAACGCATGACTTTTGCTTTTTTTTCTCTTTTCCAGCGTTGCTGAATTGTTAAAAATCTGTATTTTTTTTAATCACAAACGATGAAATGATTCCAAACTAGAAGTAAAGGGAAAACAAAAAAAAATCAGCAGCCACTTGTAAGCAAATCAGTGCATCAAGGACGTCCTTTAGAAAAAAAAAAAAGCTATGAACTATAAACAATGTGACACACGCCATGTCCTAGGGAGGAACTGCAAGCAGAGTCACATTTCTAAAAGTACGAAACAGATAGTGAAAAAAAGAGATTTCCACGATAAAAAAAATTGAAGGATTGAAAAAAGAAAACATTTATTTGGATCGATATATGAGGAAACTTTCAAAGAGAAAATATTTGGATAAAAAATCAAAAGAGTGGGGCGGTTGGCAGAAGCTATGATAATCTCAACAAATCCGCACAAAAAAAAAAGAGAAAACTCTATGTGGATAGAAATCTTAAGAAATTCTCAAGACGAAAATATATGAAGAGAAAAGAAAAGAAGAGAAGCGAGAAGAGAAAAGAACAAGGAGAAACTCGATTTGAAGAAAATTGAACAAACTTTCAAAGGAAAAATATTCAAAAAGAAAAAACTACAAGAAAAAAAGAACGGATTCATACGGCAAATGTGACAGAGGTCGTTGTGAAAATCTCAGCAATTCTAAATCTGTCCGGATTTCCACAAAAAAAAAAAGAAACTGAAATGATTCTCAAAACTTCTGTTTTTTTCTCTCTCTCTTCCTCTCTCAAGGGAATTTTATTATGAAAATATTTTTTTAAAAATAAATTATATTGTAAAAATCTCTTATTTGGCTCGAGAAGAAAAAAATGGAAGATTTACAAGAAATTAGATTCGACAAAGCGAAAATCGCGCTGAATAGAGGGAGGAGGGCGGCGGCGGCGGCGGAGCTCATTTGATCGCCGCCGCAGCCGTCGACGTCGCAGTCAATTTGACGGTGACGCTCGGCGACGGCGACGCGCGCGGCGTCGCTGCAATCGCGCAATCGATCGATGCGGCGTCGTCGCCGTGGTTGCCTGTGATTTCGCGCCGCAATCGCGCACCGGGTGGTCGCCCTCGACGATCGAAATGTGGTGCTTGATCCAAGATACCACATCTGCCACCATCGTTTATTTATTTTTCTCTCTTGTTTACAATGCATGGGTGCGGATGGCGCAGTGGTCAGAAGTGTACCGCGACACGCACACGTGGTCGACGGTTCGGTTCCGCGCCGAAAGCTCACAAGCCTTCTATCCCTCGGAGGTTTGCGAATTATTGAGGTCTGTCCTTTTTCTTTGTATCCATGTTTTTGATGAGTTTAAACTAGTTGTTTTGTAGATAAAAAAACAATTATGACATGGACTGATGACAATGTTTTCGCCTTTGCTCTTTTCGTCCTTATTCACTAATGAATCCAACTGCTGGTCAACTATACTTTCTTTGTGGATTTTGAGTCGATTCTATTCCTTACGAGGCTCTTGGCGTTCACAATATAGAAGAGACGGCCTAATTTTATCAAAAATATTGAGGATATAAGCACGAAGACGACCGTTCAATTGAATTTCTGAGCATTTCCTTTAGATAATAGTTTTTCTTTTGTTGAAATTTACAAGCAAATGGTTTTCCAATAAATGCCAAATTGATTTGAAGTTCATAAAATGTCTTCCTCGCGTGACAGTTAGTGCAAATTCGGTATAAGTGAACTTCTTTTGAAGATTTAACCCACAGCGTACCTCACGTGCACTATAGTGCACGTGGGTATTGTAATTATGACGCTTGCTAGAACCATGATTCAAGCACCTTTAAGCCCATTTTGAGCCTCTTTCTCCATTTATGAGCCGATTATTAGAACGATGATCCAAGAATCTCAAGGAACCAATTCGTCTTGTCAAAACTGGTTTTTGATTATCAAATCAGCACTGATTTCATTGCGACGCTATGATTGGACGGTACATTATGGGTTAACCGAAAGATCTGAAATGAAAATCAAATGAAAAATTATTAAAGCTCGGCGTCTTGAGCTAGTTTTTTGAGTTCAAAAGTCTCATTAACTTGGATTATTTCGTATATTAGTACCAAGAATGTGGTACTTCACTTTTATAAACAAGCAGTACGGCATAGATGAAGATTAAATGGATGGATGAAAAGAAATGTTCTGCATGTTGATGGAATAATCGGACTTCAAAGTGCCCGTTTTACCATGCCTTACATACTCGATCGTGTGCGTACTGTGTCTATGGCGCCTACTAGAACCATTTTTAAGCAGCTTCAAGCTCATTTCGAGCCTTTTTCTCATTTTTTGAGCCGATCCCCAAGAAGCAGTTCGCCTTGTCGAAGCTCATTATCAATAACTCAATCAGTACTGATTTCATTGCGACACTATGATTGAACGGTACATTATGGATCAAACGATAGTTTTTAAAATCGAAATCAAATCAAAAAAATGAGGCTCGCAGTTTTGCGCTGGTTTTCTAGGTCTGAACGTTCAGTCGGCTTGAGATTTATCATGTATAGGTATCAAGATTAGTGCTGCTTTATTTTAACACCTGACTGGTGTAGACCAGGGCCACGGATCGACGGAAAGTAAAGGTCCAAATGTTAATAAGATTTCTGCAAAAAGAAAATTCGGACTCCAAAGTGTCGACGTCTTCATCCGATCGTAAACAAACGTCGTTGGAATAACATTTTTGCGTTTTGGGACACGCATATCAGTCTGAGAGGAAAAGAACTTAAGAAATAGGAAAAAAAACTACAAAAGGGCAAACAATGTGATATGGTCACTTGAACTGCGATGATCAAAAGACTGAAAAACAATTTAGTTTAATTGTATGGATCAACTTCACGGGTAGTGTGAGCCTAAGCCAATTTTTAATCGTTTCCTGCTCGCCCAATCATCATCCATGATGGTGGCCTTCTTTGAACATCGTGATGTCCGCAGGGCTTATTCCGTGTTCCTACCTAGGATTGAGCAAAAACTTTTGAGAAATTTTTGAAAGCTCCGTTTTTAGTGCAAATTAGCAGCAAAAAACAGCAAGAATTACTCTTCAAAGTAAAGACAACCATTGTCCACGACATTCTGCCATAGTTCTGTAAAATTCCGGATCTCCTTGTAGTCCATTTCGGCTCTTTCGAATCGAAAATCTCTTGGCATGCTTTTTCAATTTCAATAAATGATTCAAATCGACGGTTATTCCGAAAGTGTTACACTGGTCGGAAGAGGTTACAATTGGACGGAGCAATGTCTGGGCTATAGGCGGGGGTGCGGAAGAAGTTCGACGTCGTCCAACTCTTCGCACTCATACTCATTTCATAATCATGGGAAATCACACTGACTGTTCAATAGGCATTATGGAGCTGAAATTGATGAACTAGATAAATATATACAAAACTGTGAACAAAAAAACGCCACAAGGATATCAAAAAATGAACTTCTGCTCAACCTAATAATATCGTTTCTATCTGCAAAAGCAGACAGGTGATGTTAGCCATGCACATGTGGTCCTTCGTTTGGATTGTCGTCTAAGAGGGTGCTTGCATTCTTGTAAAATCCGTCCCGCTGCTCTATTCGTCTATCTCTCGTGTGTTCTGCTTCTCAAGTGATTACCGACCCATCTGTGTTTCACTATCGATAAGTATTCCCCTGGATCTGGACGATGGAATGGTTCAATGATTCGGTTGCTTGTGAATGCCGGTTAAACATGAGAAGGCATCATTCAAGCGCTGTGCTGCACAGAGATCTTGACGTAGGTTGGAGTGTCGGTCCACACTTGTGCTGTATGCGAGAGCGCTGCTTGTGATATCGAACTCAAAGGTGCTGTGCGATTTGATGAATGATTTGGGATTCGTTACTTGCTCGGTAGCTTGTTTGAGAGACCCAAATTCTGTTGCTCATGTTGCTAACCTCTTCTGTTAGATTACTCCTTCATATTGTTCACAATGCTAATTGAACATCCAAAGTGCACATGAGGCAGTCTTAGTAACCAGAAAAGTACCCAATTCAAATTGCTCACCCTCGCACTATGTATTCTTCATGAACTGAGTCTTCGCCCTTTTTACACGCAATCCAATCCTATTCCTGTTTCGTTGAATTCATTTGGTGTGTGCTTCAATGGTAATCCTCGAATAGATGACGATGTCATCTGCCCTCTTTTGTCTTCGATCGCGTCATCCTTTGTCTGCAAGCCGTATTGGAAAGCCGGATGATTGAGACCATTCTCCGCCAAAAAACGGCTTGTATTTTATATTTGGAACGATGACAGCTCTTCCTGTAAGTGAATCGACTTTTCGCCACAAAGAAGGCGGTGATCAGATCCAGTACAGCATCCAGGTGGTACTGAATGTCAAAGAGTACCTTTCTTGTTTGTTAGAAGACTATCGATGCCCACAGCAATCGTGCCATTATGAGACTCGTATGTCCATCAGCAATTTTCTCTCCTCTCGAAAAATAAGTCCCATAGAAGAGATGTGCTAACGACAGGAGTACAAGACGGTGGATGTGGCGACGAATATTTGTCGCTTTACGAAAGCTTAAATAGGTATGAAATATTAGGAGTTTAGATGCAAGATATACATAATAGATGAAATTACGTGGATTTGGCTTTCGACATCGTTTCTCGGTTGGCTGGCTGATTAGTCACCGGGTTACCTGAGTAGCCGCCGTTTGAGACGAACCTTAGCCGCAAAGCGGCAACCTCCTCCCTTCCATGATCTGTAATGGCAACCAATTGCGTGTGGTTGAAATTTGATAACGCTATAGAAGAACTATTTCATATCGCTAGAACAATCCTGGAATCACGTTCGAAAAACATCCAACACCTTGATGATAACAGAAAACGACGTCTTCAAGTCGCAAGTGAATCCATATACAAGCCTGGAAACTGTCATGCATCCTCAGATGATAGCAAAGCAAATGGAAAAGTGATGACATCCGAATTCAGTGCTATGACGGACCGTTCAAACATTTATAGATTGCCGTGTCTACATTTCTAATGACATACATTTACTGATATCAATCTCTTGTTTGAAATCCTGCTCACACTCAGTTTCAATATGAGATACTCTATATTATGTGAACTGCTCAATTCGAATAGAAAAAGCGACAAAAATATCAAACCAACTTATTTTTTGCACTCGCCAAAAGGTTTTGCGAACGTACTTCCCTTATTTCGGCAATCAAAATGACATATGATGGCTGTCGGAAGAAGGAGAAGTAGAGAAAATGTTCGAGTACCCAGTTGAGAACGACAAGGAAAATTAACGCCGTGTTGACAGATGTCGTGCTAAATTCACTACCATCCATAACAACTATTCTGACTGGAACGTTGAGGGAACAAGCCGAGCAAACATCGCCAGCCCATTTGATATTTGCCTCTTTAACCTTTCGGGTACGGCAAATGATCTATCCGACGACGCAACTCGCAAGAGGTGCGCGACTTTCGTTATTCAATTTGGATTTCTCCTCCATTTGGAAAGTGAAACTACAGTTTTTTGCGTTACTCTGATACCTCATGATTACTCTACATGGTCATATGTTTTTCGTGCATATATGACTTTCTGTGCAATGGAAATTTTGAGTGCGGAACATAATCTTTTCGTCCTTACACCGTTATATAATAACCTTTCAAGGAACCAATTGCAAAATAAAAGTCCTTGAGATTTGGGTTATCGAGTGAGTAATAAAGGCTTAGCGAAGAGCCATATACAAGCCCCACCCAAGCAAATAAAGCAAACTGAGAATGAAACACATTTTATTTTCGCTGCTACAACGTAATAAAAAGGCTTTTCTAAAAATCAAACACATTGTTGAAACCGCAGAGATTTAGGCTTGCGAATGATTACCAAGTGTCTTAAAAAAAGCTTTGCCCAGCGAGAAAAGACCTTCAAACAATCGTATACCTCAGCTGATACACGTCGTCCCTCAGGAGTTAGGAACACGCTAACAAGGTGACACAAGACTGAGGCTTGTCGATATGAGATCTTAGCAATGTGTAAAAAATGATGATTTAAAACTGTAACCTGTTAATAAAATAAAAAATTGGCAGAGAACAGAGTTTAAAAATTAATATAAAAGGGTCTTGCCAGCAAAATGACTTCACGTCTTATAGTGAGTGAGCATATTTCTGGATGTGTATCTGTTTGCACAGTGGGAGTTAATAGGGTAGTCAAAATCTTAGGATATTGGCATTCCCATGGAGAATCCCAACATAAAATAAACCAGTTCCAGGAATCATCACCATTCTTCTGAGGCATAGTCGTTATGTGCTAAGCGGTGACAACTGAATAATCCACAGGTGGACACAGTTTATTCAGACACTGAAGAAGGAATTTTGACCCTAACGAGTATTCATCAATTCAGTGGGCGGTGCGAGAGCCTCATGATTGCTTATAATTGATAAAGATGAATCATTCAAGTAACTAAATATAGTAATTTAGTGTTATGATTCATGCAAAGGTGATAGTGACGTATTATTGCTATCTGATTAATGAAAGGTTTGAGGAGATGATATCATCTCATTAAATAAATTGTATTTACTATCCAGAACGTTATACGAAAACTGAGATGAGGATGAAAGTATATAATAAGTAATTAAATCGGCTTCGCCTTGTTTATATCATTGTTCTTATGGCATGAAACATAAGAAGGGCAAATTGAATGCAAATGTAACGAAGACGATTTTCGATTGTACCCAGTGAAAACGATATTTATATGGAGCAGATCCATTCACGACATTCACTGAGGCTTAGTAAGACGTATACTCCTAATAGCCACAACTATGTGTACCTTAACTTTAGCGAGACTAAAGCGAAAATCCACAACGAGGACGGACGACAGTGGACGATCGAGCCGATCACTGAAGGTGAAGAACATTTTCGCATGCACCGTAATGTTGACATTTGGACAGTGTGGACACGTGATGCGTCCTTGACAACAAAAAACTTAGCGAGTGAGTCTCAAGGGGTTCAACGCGCAACGGAAAAAACAGTGATCTAATGATTAGACCTACTCTCATTCATCAGAAGAAAATCATGGTGTTTAGTTTTTCCGTGAAGGCGAAACGGTAAGTTAATAACGTCGGCTTGACACAGCGACAGATGCGAGACTTTGACGACTGGTCGAGTTACTCGACGACAATAATAGAAGTGAAAGGTGAATGCAACGAGCAGCTCACGATATATAGTAAAATACAATTAATTCATGAGACCGACTATCTATCACCCAGGCATTGTTCACAGTTTTTTCATGATAACCAATATATGAGGTTGTTATGACAAAATGTATGTGAGCAGTTGACGTTTCGTAGGATATCGTCTTCCTTAGAGCGTGAAAAGATTAGGCAGTTCACAACCCAGTCAGCCAAGAACTTCCATCGCTTGGACAGAAAAAACACACAGCTTAGATTTCAGTCGCTCTAATAACAGAACTTTCCACACACAGGAAGAGAACACAAAGTAGAACACTTGAGTCTGGCTTGGCAAATAGCTTTTTACAATGTGTACGAAATTATAGCTTATAGTGAGAGCTACAGAGGAAATAACGTACCCCCAAACGCAGTAAAAATAAGGTCCTGTTTATGTTGCAGTTCTCTTCAAACTGAATAGTATGCTTTTCAAAAAGGGTAGGCTAGAGAAATTGGTTACGGTGATTGAAACACTACCTATTACTCTGAGGCTCCAGATAGTTCGCAACCGCCTGTATGATCCTCGATGTACAACGTAAAAAAGCAAATATGTCCTAACAATGGTGATTGCACAAGATGAGACAATTATAGCATAGAATGGGTACAGTTGACCGAATCTCTTGTAATGTCTGCGACGACAAGTACATCGGTGAAGTGGTAAGCCACTCTGTGTCTGCATAAAAGAACATCCAGTCGGCAAGCTTAAGCTTGACCAAAAACCCTTCTAGACGCGTATAGGGCACAGACTTATAAGGAGAGTATTTTGAAACGGAAGTCACAATCCTCGCACGAGATTTTAGAATTCTCGTACGACTCTCAGATCATTCTGGATCAATTCGATGATTGCGAATTAACTGCAGAGAGGAATGCTTCGCTATCATGCCTGATATGAAAAGCATATAAGACCTATTTTATGTGAGAGGTGTAAGAGGACTTTGTGAACTCTGTACAGTTTCTTTCCGTTTGGACAACTTCATGGAAGCACTCATAGAAAGCGCTGACTGCGTGAAGAAATATTTTGCTCTTGAGATAATCAAAATCTTTGTTTAATGTCTCATCTGTTGAAGTGATGGTATTTTGCTGAATCTATTGTAGATAATCTGATTTTTTCAGATTGTGAAGAATGCAAAATCTGCCGAACCGCCAGCTAATCAAATAAAATGATACTATAACAACCTCGTCTCTTGCTTGATCATGGAGATATTTGAGCGATGTATGAAGTTGTATGCATGAACACACGTAGATATTGTGAGATAACTCAAGTGCCTTGAAGTGGAGGACGCAGCTATAGGTATTTTACGTCTTTCATTCATGCGGGTTCGGGTCCCGCCTGACACAAAAGTTTTGTACATCACTCTACATCAGTGGGTACATCTATAAAATCTTACCACTGCCAAATAAGGTTGAATAAAATAATTCCATTTGATCCCTAATACCCAATATCTGCCAGCACGGCTGGGTTAAATGTCAATACCGACTACCCGGGCCAAGCTGCTGACAGTTTGGTGGCTGAACGATAGTGCGCCGTAGCGTAGAAAAAGTGGCGTGCAAAGTGGGCGTCAGTAGTGCAACAAGTTAAAGCACGCGCTCATGGATAGAAAGACATGCGAATTCGAGTCCCGCCTGATGCGGAAGTTTTGCAGATCATTCTACTTCATTTCGTCAAACCATTACTTAAGCAGTCAGAGAACACGCATTATGAAGGGAAAGAGAGTTTTTGACATAGCAAATAAGACACAGTAGAATATAACCAACTTTAAAAGTCTCAAAAACTATTCACAGCTTGACTGCTTCACTTTCGTTATGGTAACTTTCATGAAACGAAGACCTAAGCCAGATCTGACCCAAGTATTTTACATAGACCTTACACACTTCCCTTTATTATGATAGCCATAAATTCAACGCAACTTTTCAAATATTGATTCTAATAGTAGAAATAGGTTTCAATCTCTACTTCACAAGCGTTTTTTCTAAACATCTTTGTTGTGAAACAAACTTAAAAACGAGTATCGAATATGTCTTTGTTCGTCCAGCGTTCTTTTATCAACACAATAAATCACTTTGACGGGAATCGTATTTTTCACGGGACTAGATTGTCTTAATGAGAACACAAAGTTCTTGAACTTCTGAAATTAGCAATAAAAGTGACACAGAGGAAGAGGGGTGAAGGAGAAAGAAAGTAAGAAAGGAAGAAAGATAGAAAGATAGGAAGAGAGAGACAGAGAGAGAGAAAGAGAGGGGATGAAGTTAACTCATTAACTACAATAAGTGTGTTTTTGTAGAAACGAAAATCGCAAAGACTGGAGAAGAAAAGAATAGTGTAAACCTGAAGAAAGAAGCAAACATTTCATCATTATTGATAGGGAGAGGCGCCAAAGAGTAAGGAAGAATAGACAGAAAGGAAGAGAGGTCAAGCTTCATTTACAATAACTTTTCATTGTAAAAACGGAAAACATCGGAAACTAAAAAAGATAAGGTGCTACGAATCTTAAGAAAGAAGCGGAAAATTTTGTAGTTGTTGGTGATCTGTTGAATGCCAGTTACCTGAGTATGGTTGAAGTGACGGCTTAAATTCGTTGACTCTTCTGAGGATAGAGTCGGTATAGATAACAAGTAGAAAGCAAAACCAACGCCTTATTTTTCTTGGGATCCATGTCTAAGTTTGAGATGAGAGGACAAAAAACAAATGATTCACTGCGCCAGGAGAGATAATCCCTTGGAGAATTCGCTCTGCTCGCGCTCAATGGTCGATGAATAAAGAGAAGGTTGAGTCGTAGTCAACTGCCAAAAGAGATAAACACTTTTCTTCTATTGATGAAGAAAGACGAAAGCTTACAACCACTTGAATGGCTGACACGCGAGTCTGGTCGTCGAATCAAAATCGGTTCTCTAAGTGGTGGCTATGAACTGGCAGGCTCAATGCAGGAAAGCATTCGTGTTGAATGGAGGTGAGCTGGCGATAGAAATTTTTTGCGTCTAAGTGAATATCTCTTCTCTTTATAATAGCAGTAGATATTCATAGTGAAAGAAGAATAAGAATACATTGAAAGCAAAGAGAAAAAAAATTATCACTTTTGATGGGACAACACAATCAGTCTCATCGTAAAGTAGTATCAGTTTCTCCAGCGTTGATAATATTCCTTATAGCAACTTTCACTCACGTTTTTATCAAGTTCTTGACTTTTGTTCCTCTGTTTGCACTGACCCTTAGCGCTCTATTGAGCCGGCGTGACTTACATTCTCGTATTTGGATAATCTGACGGCATTGTTGTTTGTGAAAAAATCCGATTTCAAGGAATATTTTGGAACGTTAAAATCTTAAATGTCTAAATCTTAGAACTAAACTATAAACTAAATTGTTTTGTGATCTGAAAGCAGAAGCACATTGGAAGGTTCTCAGACTGAAGGAAACGTATGAATTCAGTCTGTGCCTACGGATACAAATTTTTTGCGATGCTTGATAGAGTGAATTTACTGAACTTCCATCAGGATTGACTAGTGCTATACGTTCCATCCTCTATTCTTACGCAAATTTGTGTGCCACTTTGAAGTGCTCATTCGCTTCATTTTGTAATGGTCGCTTGGTTAGCGTCTTGATTAACCCATTCCAAGCGCCTTGCGCCAGCATATGCGTACGTGAGTTTTGTCTCTTCGTGGCCACGAGCGCCACAAGTCCACGCTTTTCAAAAATTACTATTCGTTTGAAATGCCGTACTTTTCCATATTTTTTGTCAATAAATATTAAATACCTTAGCATTAATCACATATATAAAACAAATATCTAGAACTGAGATCATGATATTAGCTATTAACAAGAGAATACAGCATAATGCAACATAAGAGCGGGAAATACAAGAAACACAAAGAAATACTACATGCAACTTTTTGCTGGTGAGCACCACCTTGTGGCGCATGGGACAACAAGAAATATTTCCGCGGACACGCGTAAACAGCGACTGCAGGATGTCTTGATCCGCGACGGCTTAATTTTCGTTTTCAGCTATTGAAATGAAAATAGAAAGCAAGCAGATTCGAGCGATTTTCCTAATGCGCTTTCACGGTTAGAAGTAACGTAGCTGAGAAGGCTCACAACTTAATGTTGCAGATGGGCAAAGAAGGTCCAACGAGGGTGGTGATGTTACGTTGGACACAAATGCTGCATGATGGAGAAGAACAGTTTACGAGCTTTTGAGTTGAAGAGGTCGGCGACTATTCGTTATCATTGACAATAAATAATGAAAGACGTTAATCAAAAACCGTTTTACAGACAGTGATTCAGGAGGTTGGTCGACGACCATGCACAAATAAATTGGATTATTCAACCCCGAACGGGAATACCCACGAAAGGAGTCGACAGATGGTTGCCTCAATGAGTGAAGCAAAATAGTTATCATTAAATTGTGCTATGATTCTTCCTACCATCAAAGTTGATTTGTTTTTTGATCCATTGATGTAAAGTGATGTGTAAAACTTTCGCTTCAGCCGGGACTAGAACTCGCACCTCACTAGAACGCATGCTTAGTCAAGAGTCGACAAAATCAACACTAATTGATATCACAACTTCAACTTTTTACTTCGTTCCTAAATTTGTTCTTAAGGGCAGCGCGTCGTGTAAAGTTTAACCATGACAAAATTTGGAACCTGATATTTTTGTGTCATCGACTCGGACCGCCACTTTTACTCTTATTTCAATATTTTCATAATTACATTGTTGTAAACACAGCTAACTCAAAACTTTGCAATCGCACTGGTATTATGAGGGACCACTTCCGCTATACAACATCACCCGACTAGTCACACATCGAACCATCGGCGTTGGACAAGAATTCTAACGAAACTCCGCCGATCAGCTTGTTCATTGGAAACTTGCCAGTGCTCGTCAAGTGTTTTCAGCATTCCCTACAACAACTCATTGTATGACTCTTAAGAAACAAGCCGCTGCTGCAATTGTTTCCGAAAAATACACAAGCTGCAGAAGTCGTCAGAAGTATCGCCTACATTTTGAGTCTTGAAATGAATAGATTAACGGGAATGGTCTCACTATAAGTTGATGAATCTTGAGAGGTCATTCAGCAATAGTCAGCGCATGTGTCGTTCTAATGCCAAAGTTTTAAAATAGCTACGCATTGATCCTTAACATCGGTGACGTGTAGAAAATCACAAGGAGACTGATAGAATCTCCGGCACAACCACAATTCAATGCCAGTGACTCCAAAAACATCCTTTGATGCCGTGTTGTCCCTGTACGATTTTTGTTATACGAAACGGGAATATTATAGAAAAGATGGGACGGACGGTGTGTGATGCTGAGCTATCAGTAATGTGCTTTAATTTCTTCATTTATCGCATTGCTTGGACCTTCCATAATTTTTTTACTGTACAGGCCCTAGCACTTTAGCACTCGATTTGATCTTGAAATTATCTCTACCTAAGAATATCATAAGGGAAATCAACTCCACGTAGAGCCGTGCCGAGCATCAATAGCCACGAGGCCATCAGCACCAACCAGTGATGCATTTTATATCATAAGTATGTGAACGTCGGAGCTCCAACAATTCACTTGTCGTGTTTTTTTTTTTTGATTTCTCATCTAACCGAAACTTATAACAAGGTGTAGTGTTTCAATACCTTTGCCTTCTTCAGAGCTGAGGATTCAAGTCGACTGTCAATGGTTGTACGTACTCGCTGTGATCTTCATCGTCGGATTACTTGAAAGCACTCTTTTCAGTGGTGCATCGCTCGAAGAAGTATACTCGGCGGTCTCCTTTCATGCAGGACAGCTGCCGTTTGATAGCGAGCGTCGACTGACAGTAATTCGTGAAGTCCACTGAAGAAAGTGACTTGAGCGACTATGAAGTCCATCACACGAGAGCGAACGGTGGGGAAAAATTGCTTTGATTCATCGCCTCCAAAGACAACGAAGACGTGAAAGTTTCAGCGAATGAACAATATTGTCTACCTCGCGCATATCCAAAAAGAGCGTATTGACTAATCACGTCGAGATCAAATGAAAGTATAAAAGTGGGTTGAGTGGATCATTTTCAGTTACCATCTATTTCGGAAAGTCGGAAACAATACAGTCTAAACTCTTTTTGAACGATAATACACGCTAGAAAGCTGCAAATCTATACTGGACGGCTACCAAATCATAACCGTTCCCGAAGTGATGCTATGAGAAACGCGTAATGATAGGATGCGGTTCGATAGGGAAATGCAATAGCTATCCACTCCAATCTCTGTTGATCTAGGTAATAAATTGAAGACTTCGTAGAAGCAGCTGCTGACGAGCTTGGTAAAAAATGATTAGCTAGAGGAACTTAGTTAATTTTAGGAAAATTTGATGCACTCCAGAGAGAATGCTCGAAAGATTCTTAAGAAATATCCGGAAATTTTTACAATGAAAGATTTTGTTTCTATAAAGAATTTGATGAATGGCGACATCCTGATTGCTGAGTGTCAGAAACGAAACAGAAATGTGCTTGATTTTTCTTATTGTGGTGAGGAATTGGTGAATGACGTGTTTACTACTAACGAGAGTCAACGCATCTCGTCACAGAAACCACGAACTTCCGCAGAGCACTAACAACAGCTGACAAAGTAAAAGTAAGTGTCGAAGACAAATAAGAGCAGTAAGAGTAACAAGAGAATATAACAAACACTATTCTCTTTAACAGTTGAGATCAACATAGTGAAATGGACAAAGGAGACTATGAAAGCAGCAGTATAAAAAGAAGAGAAGTCGGCGTTTTACCTAAACCAATGGAAAATACAAATTAACGAGATAAATAAATGTAGACTGAGACTCATATATTGACGTTTCTTCAATGAAGGACATTGAGGCCTCAGCTACTATACAGACAAAAGCGATACCGAAAATATAACAAGTGTTAATTTGGCCCTTCCATGCTACGAAGAAGGCAAAACTGTCGAAAAGTCAGCCAGCACTGAATAAACTTTACTACTATCAACCAGATATGCTCAAGAAAAATAGTGTGAACTAATGGAAATGCCGATTTGAAAAGTGAGCTGGTCTTGCGAGGTACCGAAGGTTTTTCAGAGAATCAACAAGATTTTTTTTCATTGATCTGCTTATAGCAGTGGTATGATGTTATAAATAATATATCAGACGATGTTGAGTGATGAACTCGGACAAGGGTTTGAAATTTTCACAAAAATCACAAAATACTATTGAATAAATATTTATACCATCGTACCACTGCTATATGGAATTGAATAAAGAGAATTTTTGTTGATTATATATCTTCGGCTCCGTGGCTTTCCTTTCTGCAGCAAATACAAGGTTGTTGATACACGTTTATTTTGTACAAAATAACACAGTGTAGGTCCTATCAGTGGCCATCGTTTCGTTCCGCCAGTCTTGCCTTCTTCAGAGCCGTTTTGTTGTTTTTGATGTTGGCACATCGTCCATGTAGGATTCACTGCAGCTGTTCTACATATTTAAAGGACAACAAAACGACAAAGCGGTTCATAAGAAAGCAGGACTGTCGAAACGTTAGCCACTGATACGACCGCTATTGTATTGTTTTGTAGAAAATAAAAGACTATCAACAACCTCGTGTTTGTTGAACAAAAGGATGTCAGAAAATTATTCATTAAATGTCGAAACTAATCGATAGCCGGTGTTGGGTATCCACTATCTGTCAACGATTCATTGAATATGGAGAACAATATTAAGGAGAAAATTGACAGGTTAAGGGAGCAGAATGGGCCGCATTCGGGTTTCTCAAAGAGGCCACCGATCAACTACCGGACTCAAAACTACGCGCTAGCCTTTTGAACCAGGATCACGTCGAGACTATTGTAAACGAGTCACAGAGCAATTGAACGATGTCTTCTAAAAATCAGTCAGCACTCACAACATATAGCCGGTTCCGCGGCTCAGACTTCTGAAATCTATCAGATACCTGTGATCCAGAAGAAATTAGATTGATAGAAAACGACAGATGGGTCGATCATAAATCAGACAACAGTCGGACGAAAGAACTATAGAGTGGACTCCACTTGAGAATACGCGACGCCAAAGGCGACCATCTATCTATCTAAACGTTGGGCGGGCGTGTTCGTAAGAAGAATTAATCAGCTGTACTCGCAGCCGCCGATGTTTTACATATCACAGTTTGGATCTCGCGCCAGCCGCCATTCTCGAACCAAACCACCACCATGGACGACAATCGCTAAAGGAAGAAACGATTGGAATGCTGGGTCGCACAAATCGTGTAGTCTGACCGTTCAAGCATCCAAGTCCGGATAAACCGGTGTATTTGGGTTTCATCCCCACATGTGCTTACCAGGCCACACCATTGACAAATGGTTAGTGTCAGGTTGATACCTTTTATCGCACAAAGCCTCGTAGCGGAACAGGAGCCTCGGTATTGCATGGGTTAATACGCGCCCTGAAAAGAGTGATATACGGGTTCGATTCTCGTACGAGGTCCAAGGCCTTGTATCTACTGAAGGTTAGCAATAGTAGCGCAGATACTTGCTAGAGAAATGTCACGAGGAAACTGCAGTTGGTAGATTTATTTAATTCCATTAGAACAAAAGTTCTAACATTTCTTGCAAAGTGCCCATAAAGGAATTGAGTACTCTGTCACGAAAAAAAAAAACCGCATAAGATTACGCGAACCTTTTCTTACATATTTAGAGCTCGTATATTTCCTAACTGTAGAATATAGTATCAAACTTGCACATTTCTCTTTGATCCTTTTCAGGTGATTGAGGTGACATTGGACAGCAGATGCTAATCATTACAATCCACTGATACAATCAAAACGGTGGTTGGACGAACATTTTTTGTAATGCATATAATAGTTGTTATCACCTACCGTACCTCACAAACACTATAATGTATGGAAATTATGGACCCATAAACCATTTTTGAACCTGTTAAGCCCTCTTTATCAGCTTTTCCTACTTCAAAGACCAACAAGAGAGTGAGAAAGTTTTGAAATTAAATCGTCGAGTCATTACTGATTATTGATCAATAGATAAATAGTTGTACCAAGCTATGCTTAGGCAGTACGTTGTGTGTTGATACACAACTAATTCCAACAACGAGGCCATAAAAGACATGAAAAGACGAAGAAAACTGGGTTGCACTTGATGGTGAGAAGGCCTTACATCAACTCTCCGAAGTAAATATAGAAGAAGCTGGTGCGACTCATTGCCTTTCACTATAGACGATGAAACGTGATAACTGTTGTTATTCGCAGGCAAACTAGTAAATGTGTAGTGAACCAAGACAATATGGAGCAGTTTTTTTTATTTCGCATAGAAAGCAAGTGTGTGTAAGACTCTCTCAAAGACGAATTTTCAAGGAAATCGAAGAAAATAAAACAAGAAGGCTAACACTCTCCGTTATATCCAAACGTACCGCAAAAAGTAACGATCTTCCACAACAACGCAACTTTGGCATTTATAGAACGTACAACCAAGCACTAACTAATGAACTTCATCTACGCATCGTTAAACAGCGTAATGATGATGATGAACTATTTTTAAGCTGGAAACGGTTGATGACTCGAACACTCAATGTTAGCCTCTTGAAGAAGTCATTTGCAGCAATTATAAGGAAAAACTAGGCATAAACAAAATAGCAATTTCGAATTTTTGGAAGAATACGGAACACTACAGAAAGAAACTTGATACATAAGCCGGAACTCTTGTTTAGGTAAAGAAAAGCAGAGAGGAATGACTGGAAGCAATGTCAGTGAGGTGTTGTTTCGACAGCTGTTCAAGAAATTTGGTCTTTTATGAAGTTCGTGGAATGTTGGTTTAGAATTCTTCTTGTGATTTCGAAAATAGTCGAGCTAAGACGTTGTCTCCACTTGCAACAGAGAAAAATAGGAACAAAAGCGCTCCACTAAAAAGTAAGTTATCTTCTCAACGAAAAGAAAAATAAAATGAAGTAGTTCACTACAGTGACAATCGTACTAATGAAGTTAAAAGTAGAAGCAGTTTGTGAGAAGATTACACAATCTTTTCCACAATTACAATAACAAAATAAAAAATCAAAAAATCGAAAATCAAGAAATCAAAATCAAAAAATCAGATTGAAAACATGTCATAAAGGGACCGAAAGATGTAAGAAGGCCTATGTAGTACGACATTTCGACGAGAATTTTAGTAAAAAATAAACAACGGATTTGTTGGTAGATCATATCAATCATGTAGAAGATAAAGAATCAACCTAATGTTGTTTACCTTTTTGAGAATGGTCCATGCCTTCAATTCCATTGGGCGTAGTCGAGGTGATGCATTGTTGACGTATATAATGACACGCGCTCTCTCATTGATGAACCAAGAGAGGGTTTTTTTTCTCCCAGACAAGTTCTGGTACCATTTAAAACACATCAAGCCACTTCTGAACACGTGCTCGCAGCAGCTACACAGTACAAAAATGATTTTGATATACGCACAGATCTCGTATTTACCTAACGATATGCGCTGAATTAGTAACAGGCTGATGCAAAACTAATGACTGTTTGTGCATGCTTAAATCTGTCGCTTAATATCAAAATTTTTTCTCAAAAAAATGGGGTAATGCGACAAACCATTTTAGTTCGTATTTCTCTATGATCTATGTTTTGTCGCTAACTTCTACTTTCACTTACTGTTTACTTTCTATACATATTTCAGACCATGGAAGGGACGTTGGTTGGTGAAAAACTAATTGTAGCTTCAAAGTATGAGTTCAAAATGGGTCGTAAAGCAACAGAGACAACTCGCAGCATCAACAGCGCATTTGGTTCAGAAATTGCTAACGTACGCACAGTGCAATGGTGACTAAAGAAGTTTCGTTAAGGAGAGGAGAGCCTTGAAAATGAGGACGTATTGGCCGACCATGGGAGTTGACATCGACCTAGTGAGAGCAACCGTTGATGCTGCTCCTCTTGAGACCACACGAGATGATGCAGAAGAACTCAACGTCGATCATTCTACGATTGCTCGTCATTTGAGACGAATTGAAAAGTTCTGCGTCGATTCCTTTATAAAGGACTATTCATCCTCAAGGGATCGGCTGAACACGGGGCAGGCGCTACTGATGAGTTTCAATAGGGCGAAACAGGCGCCTGTACAGCACTAGACCTAACGACTTAAAAAATGTCATATTCTCAACAAACTGGAGAAGCGGAAACTATGGACAAAGTATTTGCGGTTAATAACCGTGAGCCGACAGTCACGCGTCGCGCAATGAACGCATCAAAACTTCAAAGAATTTGGCTAAGAAATCGCCTCATCCTCGATATTCGTCGGACCTTTCGCCCAATGATTACCACTCCTTCAAGAATCTCGACACATTCTTGCAGAGAAAACTCTTTTAAACTAAGAGGACGCAGAAAATGATGGTTAAGAGTTTGCCAACTCCCAAGAAAACGATTTTTATGCTACAAAATCAAATAATCTTATTTCTTTGGCAAAAATGTCTTGATTGTGATGGTTCTTATTTTGACTAAAGAAGGTTTTATGAGCCTGATTGTCGTGATCTAAAAATCACAGTCTGAAACAGTGTATATCTTTGCATCAACCCAATATAGTGTAGTAACATCCGAAAGAATACGATTTATATGCGTGATAATTATATGTGTAAAATAGTTAAATAGCTCGCGCTTCATTCAAAAAGTTGGAGCACAGTGGTCAGCAAGCTACTCATTCAAACAAATTTTTTAGCATATATCATTTTTCATGAGATCAGTCGTCAACCAACTAACGGTGTTTCCAGAACCTTCAGCGTTTGACGAAAGTTCTATTCGAAACATGCACCTCATCGGTGATATCAAGCCGTTCCATAAGTTTTTGTAAATAAGCAATAAACACCAGATTCATTAGCCAGAGGTGATTAAAATTCATGGTTTCAGCATGGTTCAGTTGCAAATATTTTGGTATACAATTTGCCTGTACTTGCTTTGAGATGAAGCTGTCTGAACAAATTCAATTGCTACTAATGCACGAATGGCGCGTTGGGGAAATTCTAGTGAAGCGACGCAAAAGATTAATGGAGCTCCTGTGGACGCGATTGATCCTCCATATTGTTTCTCCAGCTCTGACTTTGCGAACCACTTTCTAGCCGTCCTTTCTGAAACCGTATCATCGCCTCAAACTCCACTGAACTTGCTCGCCGCTTCATTAGCATTTTGCTCTATGCACCATTCGTGAATGATTAGCAAGCGAATTTCATCCCAAGACAGCTTTATCTTGGGACACTGTAGGCAATCGCAACATCAGAATGTTCGCAAGAAAATGCGCAATCAAATGATGCGAAAATCATGCAGCTTTATTTACTTCCGGCTAATAAATTTGGTATTCATTGCCCTAGTGCTAAAGCTTATGGAGCGACCTATTACCTACAACGGAATGGTGATGGTTGTATTTGTACGTGAGCGATCAGCAACTGCTTGAGAACCGCCACTTCTTCGCGAGCATAGTGGATGTTAGTAGAGGCGATTGCCACCGGAGATTTAAGTAAGAACTAGAGCGTTCTCAGTGTGACTGCTGGAGGTTTAAAGGATACTGGGGTAGATGGCACACACAAAGTTTGTGAAGAATACCATCGCTATCACCGCGCTTTTATTCAACGAATAACAATCCCGGAAACAAATAGAGATTGATATGCGTTTTTATAGTTTTCCGAGACGTAGTTTAGTTGTGACATTAGAGAGGCGCTACAGTAAATCAGGAACAAAAATAAATGAGAAAGCTTTTTCTAGCACCCTTATATGATCAGTTATCACAGTGTTTTTTTTTACTGTGCGGATCCCAGCACTTCCAGCATTCAATTCGTTTTTCGTCTTCTTCCTGAACGGCGTAGAATACTGGTTGGGCGAGTCTTCTTGCAATCTCGAGTATTTCCTTGCTGTGGCTTTCCATAGGACGATGCTGTTGAGTGCCAGAGAGGGGTAGGGGTGGCGCAGGCTCCACACGCCCCGGGACCAGCATCACTACCACGGCCACGGCGCCCCCAAATGATAAATCAGTGGTATTAATTAGATACATGAGGGAGATTTACTTCAGTTTGATAGAATGTGGTACCACTGAAGAACAATGGTATATGGAGGATCCACATGACAAAGACAGAGTCTCAAAAGCAATTGAAAATCACATTAAATTTACTTATACTCAACTGTATTGTTGGATGGTCTTTCCTCAATAATCATGCGAGCCTCAGTATAACTTCCATTTCTTTCCTTCTCACACAACTGTCTTCCATGTTGGCGGTCTACTGTGGACATAGTGATGTCTGCATGGTCCAATTTGTAATTTTAAACTCTTTACCATTTGCAAGAGCAGATGGTTGAGTTTAATTACAAACATGTCCGCTCATCATTTAGGTGATCGTCTATGAGGACGTTTACATTCTCTTAGAGTTCACTCCACCGTTCTTTTCATCCATCTGTGATCTACTCCTCTTCTTATGCGACCACCCCAATTATATTTCGCTATCAACGTACGTACTTCTGAATCTCGAAGATGAGTAGTTTTCGGAGATCCGAACTGCGTAACCCGGTTCACGTTGTGAGTGGCGATTAGATTTCAGAAGACCTCATTAGCATGTCCCAAGGCTATGTTTATTTTTTTGAAGTGGCTTGAGCATCAGACCATGTCTCGCCGCATAATGAAGCGCTTGGAGGAGTGTTGAATGGAAGTTGACCAAAGAGTTTGGATCCTCTTAATTGGTCGGTAGTATCTTTGAGAGAACCGCACATCTCTCGCTGCTTTTCTTCTTTTGTCCAACTCTTATCTAATGTTGCACCCCATGTTCACTGCACGTTCAAGGTCCACACACAAATGGTTTCTGTAATCAGAAAACCATTCAGTTCAATTTGTTCACCTTCGCATCATGAAATTCTACGAACTGAGTCATTGTACTGTTTATGCATAGTCCAATCTTTAATCGCGCTGCGTTGAGGTCATTGAGCATCGTTTCTGCTTCACTAGCACTTTCAAATAACTACTAGTATACATTACGAATTACAAAGTGCGAAAAAAGAATTTGCTTTAGCAAGAAAAAGATTACTTAAACACATAGATACAACAAGAAAAAATCACGCGGAGATCTTCAAAACGTTCAATGAAATTCACTTCACCTGACATTTAGAGAGGGATTTCTCATAAACTTCTAGAAAAAAAAAACAGTCTTTGTTACGTATTTTTGGGTATAGGCTTTCACGTATTGTCAGGAATGATTGTAAATGGCCAATATTTTATTGATTGGGTTTCACGAGATTATAAGAGAACTTTTTACCATGGAAATGGTTTGGGTGACATTGCTTGCATCTAATACTTGTTATTCGAGACGAGTATCCACAACCGTTCACTTTTATGAAGTGGATCTTCGAAGTCTCATAAAGTTGAATGGAGCGGAGAATGAGAACAAACGAACAAACGAAGAATGGAGCGAAAGAATGGAGAACATGAATGCGTCGTTCAACCTAGACTTTGCTGTTCTGAAGACCATTATGGCTGAGACGTTAGCAAACAGAATTTATGCATCTGCGTTACAGCTTATCAATCGAAAAGTTTCTTGCGATATTTAGTGGAAAAATCCGTGGTCATTAAGAAAGTGAGGGTGTGATGAGCTTGCTTGTTCTTTGGGCGTAGTTTACACGGATCTTTTTGCACCTTCTAAGTAATATGGTAAGAATTTGGAGGAAATCTAGAAGTGTCAAGTGATATGCAAAACATTTGACTACAGACGAGAGCTGAACCACGTTCCACTACTACCGGGGGTGCGTGCTACCGCCACACTAACATGGCCATCGTTTTGCTATCACTTTTATTGAAAAAGTGCGTAATTTGTCCTGCAGCAGAGATGACGATTGCATGAGATCTGGTGCGGAATACGTAATCTCTTATAAGGTATGTGAGGACGAAAGCTCTGGTAAAAGAGGTAAGCCACTCTGCATCCGTTGAAAGAGCACCTCGCTACGAAACTCAATGCCAAGCAAAACACGCCACTAGGCACGCACAAAGAGCAAAAACTCAACGAAGAAGATTTAATTGTGAAAGTTAGTGTCCTCACGCAGGGGTTCGAAACATCTGCGCGAGAAATCTGTTAAAGTTTTTTGATAAGCACTAAAAATTTAAAAATAAAAGTAAGAAGAAGTCCCTTGACCGACTTGAGGAAGGAACATTTACACTTCACGCGAGACTCTATGCGATTTGTCTTCGATAAACCACTGGAAGATTTCAGAGCAACAAAAACCGTAAATGTTCTAAGAGGCTACCCGCTAGCGAAACCAAAATATGTTTATTGTGTTCTTCTACTATGGTTACCGAGATATTTTGCTCGATAGATGTCGAATCAGTTTAACCTTTCCGGGCTCTGCAAGGGGCGATACCACCAAAACATTAGCCATTAGCCTATTATTCTGAGTGGTACTTACTAATTCTACTGTCAGTGACCTCACATCTGCACTCAAGAAAACACTAGATTAGATCTTTCTAATCTTCCGCTGAAGTTGGACAGCGTTTTCGTTCCTTAGTAGTTTAATCATGAAAAGTCCTTGTTTTCCTTCACTTCGAAGGAAAATGATAGCTGGTAGCAAGTAATGACACTAACTTTCCTTTGACGCGAGGAAAGTATGAGCTAGGGTGTCAGTGATGAGCATGAAATGTGAGTTGATACATTCCTGCACAAATCGGCATGATGCTCGACGAATAGCTAGCAGCAGAGCAAACCACTGAGAGTGTTCTCTCTCTCTTCGTTTTTTTTTTCAAATATCAACGATCCTGATAACATATTTACGTATGATATGCCGGCCTTGTCCATTCCGGATTCTTAAAGTGAGATGAGGGATCATTTGATGTAATTGAAACCCTGAGAAAGAGTGAAAATGTGGGTGTTTGAGAAGGCTGTCATGATTGTACAAGAACGAAAACGAATCAATGGAATGTTATGAATGTGTTATTGTATCCAGAATCAAGGCACAAACTGAAATTTGATCGTCATTCATAGGTTGTCTTACTACATGTCGTAATGAACAACATGATTCGAGCTGACTTATACTATAATTGACTTTTAGCCTTGTTTTAGGAAAGAACTTTGTGAATTTCTGAAGGAATTTGTGATAGGACTGCAGATAATCGTGACAGATATCTATCGTTAGGAAGCCAATATCAACATTATCAAGACAATACGTCGCTTAACTGCTTCGAATAGTCATTTTGTCTTTCTTTGATACTGAATACAGAGAACGCAATGGATTGAATGCTAAACTAAAATGAAAACGAAGTAGAATAAGTAGATAGCAAAGACATAGCATTAAAATGTGTCGAAAAGTAAATAAACGATGAGTAAAGCGATAAAGATCAGAGAACTAATGATGAACTCGAAAGCGCTGAAGGCACACCACGCAACTACAAATACACTAATGCGTATCGCTTTATTAGAAATTGGATAATTCATTGCTATTAATGAATTTTTTTACCCGAGAAATCTGTGTTGGTTTGTGTTAAAGGCCAATTCAGCGAGCACTCCGGACCTCACGAGCCAGCCCGCATCAGCACATTGGCTTGGCTCTTCACTCGTTACCTGTCAAAATTAATGAGATACATCAAATAGCGGAATGTCACCGTGCAACCTGGCTATATCGGAACAACAAATTGATAGCTACGATGTAATCTGGTTAAAAATTGCGTGCTTTTGACAACAACTGTGCGGCTGAAGTACGACTGCAGTCGGCCGCAGCGACGATGCCGGCAGTCAACAGTGGATCCGATGACTCTTCGTAAAACTTTACACGACGATCCAGCAGCGTTCAGATTCATCTATCTATTTGCTATCTTCGTCCTAAGAATGATTTGGGCACAACAAAATAATCATTTCTGACTTATATAACTGGTAACGTGTGACTAATCACAGAAAGCAGAGTCCAAGAAATGAATGGTAACTTATTATAGATAGAAATTAGGAAGAGATAAAGAATGTGTGAGAAAACATTTTACTGAATGGCATTTAGAGGTTTAGAAACGTTGCTAAAAATTATTCGCCGTTCATGCTGATTCTACACTTCTAAATACTGATCCTCTAAATTATGACGGACTGGAATAAAAAATTGAAAATACTACCACAGATAAAAAACCTGGTTAAAATTCAGCGATCGAAAACAGTTTTGAAAGTACGCTCATTTCTTGAATAGAGTGTGTAATCCTTATCAATTAACAATCTCACCATAAACCAAGATCAAAATCAAGAAGCTAAGTCAGCCAGAAAACAATAAGATTGATGATCGCCTAAACATTGGGCAATGATCGACGGATGAATGAACAGCGTGAAATGCGAAGGCAGCGGAACGAGCTGGCAGTAGAGCGGGTAGCAGCCTTCATACGTTTCGAAAATCTTGTAGCTGGCTACCTAGTTAGGCAAAAAATTTTACTCTAATTTGACTACATGAAAACACAAATGCGATTTTTCCAAATATTTACCAGTTTTCAAAATTTCCTCGTACTATTCACGTCTCAAGCAAGTCTGATACCAATTTGCCAACCCAACGAAACTTGAAGACTCATCTTGAAAACGGGGTATGACCAGTGACTACTTTTGTATTGGAGGATACCTCTCACCACTAGGCTACACACATCGGAAAACGAGCTGGCAGAGATATATTTCATTGCAAATAAGTTTCGGCAAATCGATAGATATAGTGATTATTTCATATTTGTAAAAAATGAGTGGCCTTTTCGAAGATACAATTGACAGTCATTCGCTCTCGAGATTTGGGCATTCGTGGTGCATCGAGCCAAATTCCATGGAGTATGGTAAAAAGATAGAGGATAAAGCTTTCAGTGTTGGTCAATTTCTGAGTGATGCGCCGTACAATCGCCTTTGATTTTTAGCTTTCCTAAGGGTATTGAATGCATGTTTAGCCATTATAATGACTAGCGGTGGTCCACCGCTGTATTGTGTCGGTGCCGCTTATCTTTCCAGGCAAGTCTGGCACCAGTTTACTGACCGCGGAGGAATGAATGGCTTGTGCCACGGGAGTGTTATCGCACCATTGGCCTTGCGCGCGACGCAGAGCACCTCTAACCACTTCGCCACATGCACCCCTATAGAATAAGATAGCGCACAGAAACTACTAGCAGTTATGAATAAAATCAAGAAGACCTATAAGTTATTGGAAATAATTTAAACAACTGAGAGAACTATCTCGGGAGCCCAGCAAGCTGAAAAGTAACCAAGACACTTGGTCAGCTACCTCAAGTTGAAAACACGATTCATCGAATTGCTAACAACAAAGTTCCAAGTACCTAGAGCTTCAATAACATTTGAGGCAAAGCTGAACGATCAGAGAGATGCCGTTCAGCGAAGTTCCATAAAAGTTGCGCGTTTTTTGACAATGTACAGCAAATAGCGAAACCGACATGTTCACTAGTTGATGGAAAAATCGCATGTGCTTGTTTCAAAAGTTCGACATCGACAAAATGGATTCCGAAACGAATCCGTAAACTTTCTACCCAGTCAGTTAACCTTTAATTGTTTACTTCTCCTCAAATTGTCGTCATGTTGTAAATTCGTTACATTGAAAATCACGTAAATAATACACATTCTCTTTTTCAAGTTGCTCGATTGTTCCTTCATCGCCCCAAAGACTTTGAGTGTTAAAACGCTCACTCTCCTTTTATCTTTGCTCTTCTCATCAAGTGATTTTATGTATTAGTTGTACGTCAGATTTTGTTTTGTTTATAGACCTATCGTTTCGTTCACAAATCATCATAAGTCATTTTTTTTCGAGAGTTCCATTTCTCCTAACAAAATTCTTCTACTTTTCTAAGGATATCGATTAATTTGGATGAATAACTGTAAGAATGTCATCAAAAAAAGCAAATCAGCACTTGAACTCTAAGAGATTTACGCTGCCAATTGATTTATTGAATTTTAAGGAAAGAGCTCTGTCTTGCGAGAAATAAGCGCCCAATGCGTAGCACGTATAAAACACGGATTTATTATCACAGCTATAACGACTCAAAAAAGCCTTTAAAAAATAGAAGTACATGTTTTGAATCTAGGATATTTAGATTTCGGAAACTGATGATGATCTGGTGGAAAATTTTTTGCTCGAAAAAAGGGCTCCTTCAAATATATTCTCAGTGACAACAAAGTACCGAAGAAATCCTTAGCGCAGAATGCAAAAGTAAGTCGTGTAAGCAACTACACAAAGGAAAAATCGTCACATTTTTGAGTTCATCAATGGTTTTGCAGCAGGGTTATTCAGAGTATTTCATGGCACTGGCCCCCCTCTCTCAATGTTTCTCACAAGTCCAAATGGGAACGCTTTAAGTCAGCTATGTCCAACATTTTACAGAGATTCGATTCGATCAGCATTCTGTGACACTCATGAAGATGACAATTCTTCGAGGAATAACCAAAACAGCACGCAACATGTTTGAAGACTTTTGTGGAGGATGGACGAAAGGAAACCAACTTTATGCAAGTGCTGCAATCAGCAGTATAACTATGATGACTCGATGTGTAAAAGATTACGTGTAATATTCTCTAGGTGACATTTTTCTCCGCTGCACCTGCACTTGGTACATATGACCCAGTTTGTGAGAAAATGAAGCCTTTCCTTTTCAGTTTCAAACTTACATTTCTTGACACTTTTTCGTTGTCGGGCACGCCTCTTTGAAGAGACCTCTTTTGCTAGACAAGAACTTTCCGTTGGACTACTACAAACTATTTAAAAGCTCAAAATCCAGAGAGTCCAAAAGTGTACTTGCTTCACAGAAAGATCTTCTTACAGCGCTATAGACTGAAATTGATATTATGACACGATGCGCATTATCGCGCTTATATCTCACCAATTAACCCTTTTATTATTACCAATGATGTAGAGTGATGTGCAAAACATCTGCGCCCGGCGAAACTTGAACCAGCATTTCATCCAATCGAGGGTGGTGGGGGGGAGGGGGCGGGGAGGGAGCGTGCTCTATCCCTTGCACCACAAAATGGGTGAATTGCGGGTTCAAGTCCTGCCTAACACAAATTTTCTGTACATCACTCTATATCACTGAATACAGTATAACATCACATCACCTCTAAAAGAGGTTTGATCAAAAGAAATCTGCTTAGCATCCTTTTCCTATTATTTACCTTACTTTATTTTACTTGATCTATTTCGCAGTGTTTTTTCACTGTGCGGATCTCAGTACTTCTACCATTCATCTCGTGTGTCGTCTTCCTCATGAACATCATAGACTACTGGTTGAGCACGTCTCCTTGCAACATTGAAGATAACCTGGCTGTTGGCAATCAATGGGGCGTTCATCGTTTATTGCCGCACAGTACTGGAGATCCGAGATCCCGCGCCGCGCCAGGAGAGCATCAGCATCGCAACTACTCAACTACGTACCTCATATCACTGACCATTAGATAGCGTAAGTTTCTAAAGTTTCAAAAGTGTGGTGTTTATAGAACCCTTTTTATAGCGGTGTAGGAATAAATATTAAGTTTAATAATAAGTGAGATATATTGAAATTTGAGTGTGGTCTTGGTAAAATACTCGAAATAAAGGTATAATAAACCCAATAATGTAGAGAGGTGTGCAAAAACGTTTGCGTCAGCCGGGATTCGAACCCAGAGACACCGTAGACGGTTGACTGTTGGCAGATAACGCGTTCTAGCGTAGAAAGAATGGAGTGCAAAACGAGCGTCGGTGGTGCAACAGTTTAGCACATGCTCGCGGAAAGAGTGAGATCTGGTTTCAAATCCCGGCTGACGCAAGCGCTTTTGCACACCACTCTACATCATTGGGTTTATTTTAAGATCATAACACCGCAATAGATGGTCAAATAAAAATGATTTCCAATTGAAGGTATAATATTGTAGAAATACTAAGCAAAGAGCAATCGAGTGTACAACACTATCTGTTCAGTGTTAATTTCACCTGACTTGCAATGTGGAATTTTCGCTGTCGCCTACTCTTAGCATAGGAAACTGAGCGTCCGAGAAAACTGGCTAATGACGAGGGGTACCGCCCGACTGATGAGACTGTCAAGGTCGAAATATTGGGCTGTATATGTCAGCCTATTTAACAGACCACACGACATGGCTCAAATAATAATTATATATATATATATATATATATGTAAATGAATAAAACTGTGTTTTACACGCGTTGCGCGTTATCGCTAGTTATTGCGCGTAATTTTCACAGAACATAGTTCTTTCCTCAAACTGCTAACATTCCCTGATAGCGTACATTTCTGAAATTTTGAAAACAGTGCTTTCTTTTTGAAAAGCCTTCTGCATAACGTTGGAGCAGTTTAAATAAAATTGTATTTTACAAGTTGCATATCATCTCGCGGATTTTAGTTAGTTATTTGGAAATTTCCTCTCTGTTCCGTAAGAATACCAATTTTTTGTGTTGGAATTGTACAAAAAACTCTGCTCTATCTTTCTGTAAGTATGGGCTTTTTATTTTAAGCTTATACTTACTAAAAAACTCGGTTCTAAGCGCAAGACTAAGCTAAAACCCTAATCTTATTTATGGAAAGCATACGAACATGTAGAAAAGATCATAGAGCATCGGCATCATAGATTTTGTCGAGAATTTTCCTCGAAAGTGAGAAAAACGATAACTTAGATATCAAAAATCACGTGCCACATGTGAACGGCGGTGCACGATCTATCGATCGCGATGTTGATTCACAGCAACTCACAGATCTTAACCGGCAAGCAGTGCGCGGCGTGTTTGAAGCTCAATATTATTTTCGTTACTACAGTGCGGTGAAATGGTCTTTACAAAAAAGAGGCACAGTATTGGAATTGCCCGCCCATAAATGATTGCCAATAATTTATGGAAAGAGCTCTGTCGTGCGAGATTACGAGTGTGTGAGATATAAATCTACTTTTCTGCCGCAGTGCTGTGAAAAGACTTTTCCTAAAACATATCTACATTGCAAAAATCTCCGAGATTCACGTTATCCATTAATCAATGATAATCTGAGGGAAAAGCTGTGTTATGCAAGATTTGAGAGCGATAATGCGCAATGCGTGAGAGACATAAATTTATTGCTAGCCTTACACCGCTATAGAAGGCGCTTTCAAAAAACAAATACAATGCCAAATTTTGCGGAGTTATGCTTTTGACTGGTAATAAGATATCTACTGAAAATCGTCGCTCAGAGAAAAAATCTTTTCCAAGAAAGTACCCTTTCGTTGAAAAGAAATAATAACGTTCACGGCAATCTATCACTTAAACCTCTTCTTCTTCTTCTTCTTTGTAGAGATTGAGAGATTAAGCACTTGAGATTGTTCAGTCTCTGGAGAATACGTTATGTATTTCACTCTATTTGTAAGACCCAGAGGTGAGCGCTCGATGTAAATTACAAAATACATGTAGCAAAGTATACAATGATTGTGTTTATGACAAAAATGTGAGAAAAGCTGCTTGATCAATGTAAAAAAATGCCGTAGAAATGTTAACTACAACACAGACTAAGAGCTGAACTTTTTTATATTTATGACTCATCCTTCACACGTACAGGCGACTCATTTGAGTCACTGCTACCCTATAAAATCATCAAAAACTGTAACAGTTCAAAGACATTCTCTGGACACCTGCTTGAATAAATCTATGCTTTTTGACCTCTCATGAAAACATGTTACATCTAGTGAAACACAAAAAATACTAGTTAAAGATTCATAACTCGTGAAAAAAAATCTGTGAACTCAAAGTAAAAAGTTCTAACGCACACCTACAAACAAGTCTTTGCTCTGCAGTTTGTTTTCTGAAAGATGGGAAGGCATCACGGATCATGTTGACATAATCTTCATTCGAATTAATGAGAATTTACCAAGGGCATGAAAGCTCTGGATGTTTCCAGCCGATCAGTAGTTTTCAAACTGTTCAGAGAGTAACCTAAGTAAATCACTAGCGTAAAAGTTGCTGAATTTGTGTGAAATTAATCATCAAGCTCAATTTCCCGTCCTAGAGAGCCGGATGTTGGTGAACCACGAAGTCGTTTAATTCTTGAAGATGGCGTCGTGTAACGAACGTCGACGCGCTCGAAGGCTTCTTCGCCAGCTGAAAACCGTAATAAAGTACTCGTCTGTATTTGTTCGTCATGATACATAGATGATCCAAAGTGAGTACTTTTCAGTTATAAGAGAACAAATGAAAAACCAGCCTCATTCGCTGTCAAAAAATTTTCACAGAAAGTGCTTGATAATCATTCGAAAGCTGAGATCTATATCCACAACACCACTCAACGTATGTGCCGCCTTACTCAGCAGCACGCGAAATGGCTAAGACCACCTTGCTCGTGAATGCGAATTCAAATTATTTCGTCTGCTGCGTTGCAGAGAAAGAATTTTTTTTAGGATATGAGCGCAGAGTTGGGATCAGCAAACATTACGCTATCGAATGATTTCCAGAAGTCCAAAGAAAGAGCTCTGTCCGGCGAGAAATATGCGCGTCTAAGACGCAATGAATTTTTTTTCTATAATAATGCCAAAAAAGCTTCTTCGAAATCCGGCGACGTGGGACTGTAGCCAGAAATCTAAGCTTTCGAATAATCACTGAATTCCTACGAGAAGTTCCTGTCTAGCGAAAGAGGTCGGTTGTCCATTTGTCCCATTATAACCGTAAAATTACCTTTATGTGTTTTCTTATAGGCGTGCCATTAATCTGTAACAAAATTTCGGCAAAAATATTATAATGTCTTCTTTCACTACTAATGCGGTGATCTATCTCCTTGTGAACGCTTTTTTATTCAAACATATAAACTTTTATATACAGAATGATGGGCGTTAAGGCTTGGAAACTCAGAATGCCTTAACTTGAAACAGTCTATCGTACTAGACAGATCTCTCGGTTTTCAAACTGTAAATAATGTTAATCACCTTCACCTCTAGAACTTGTGCATAGTTGTACTACTGAAGTGTTTAGCAATTTTAAACCTATCTGGCTTACTTAATTGCTCCCAATACTGACTATACGGAGACATGAACAATACAGTGGTAGAATTTTCTGTCGCACAAGACGTACGTCGAAAAGTTTGTTCGAAAAAAGAATTTCAGTGAAATTACTGAGTGTGGGGAGTAACTATTCATATACGTCTGGTGTATCTGTGCAATGATTAACTTATTCAGTGAATATCAAAAGTATAGCAAATATACCCTTTGGGACAAAAAAACGTTTTGAATTAAAACGCATTGAACATCATTCAAGTGATCCCTATGGGTTATTCATCCATTTTGAGAATAGGTTATGTTCTTATTTTCAAAATAACGATTGCATCACAGTCAATATCAAATAAAGACTTTAAATGCTTACCATCACCATCGTCACGACGATCAGGATCAAAATTCTTAAAATGATCCTCGATTTGTTTCCGGTCATAGTTTTTTGTTGTTCCAGATGAAGAGCTGAGTAATTAAAAGTCATTAGAAATTTATGATCAACAACGGCCACAAAATCTTTAGCCTATTTGTAAACTTGCTAGTGCACGATAGATGTATTTTACACACTGTTACATTTCTACTTTGGAAAGGATACTGTTAACAACTGAAATTATTTTTCATTTAGAGATTATATGCCTCCTGTTAGTTTCACTCCACTTTGCACTCTCAAAAAATTTGCTTAGATAACATGCAAAATAGCAAGGTGCTCTTTTAAGTTTCATTTACTTTTTTGATCACAACCTCTTTACATTTCTTACCTCCAAAACTGCAATCCAAACATTAAGACAACAGCAGAAACTTGTCTGCTCAAATCGATGTTGGTCTATTGTGGCAGCGCCACTTGAGGTCTTCGGTAAAAACGTATTTATTGCTTTTGCAAAACGTATCTATAGTTTATCGATAGCTTAAATCAAGTGAATTTTGAAGATATATTTTAATTCTCATATTCCTTGTTTTAACGCCGCACCAGTCAAAATGAGATTTTGTTTCACATCAGAAGAATTCTCGCCTGATGAAAGTTCCTTCTATAACCAAAATTTTGACCATTAGACAGAGTAAATCTTTCTGATTAAGAAAATGTGTTTGCTTTTTGGTATTACAGCTGTACAAACACCCTAGCCGACTAGAAGTAGTCACTGAGTGTGAAACCCATAATTCTTTCGGTCGTTACAAAGTTCGAGGAAGTTCTTACCAAAAGGCAAATATGCCATTAAAATTGAAGAGATTTTCTCTATTTAACTACTGAAAGTTCATTACAAGAAAACTTTTATCCAGTGGGAAATCTTCGATTGAGAAACAATATCTTATTTTGACTGGCACGGCGCCAAAAATAAACTATTTGAGAAATATCACATGCTATTGAAATTTTGATTCGAGCCATCGATTAACTACAAAAACGTTTTTTAAAGAAAAAAAAACACGTTTTTACCGAAGGCCTCAATTGGCGCCGCCATAACAGAAGAGCACCCTCAAATCTAGTTAATTGCTCCTTCTATTAGCCCTGTTCGTATGCCTTTTCAAAATTGCCTTATCGAACAATCATACAGATTCGAATCGATCAGTACAAAAAATGTAGTCTGCAAATTGATAAAGTTTTGTATCAAAGTCTACTAGCTGAAAGTATAAATACACCTGCCACTGCGTTCACCGAACAGATTTTTCCACCAGCTGCCTCGACTCGGTTGCTCGCTAAAGTTATTTTTTTAATATGAAAGTCCGGTAGAAGTTTTAATTTCCTTCACTTCAAGAAATTCTTCATAGTAACTCGTATAGGTACCACATTAAATCTAGAAGCACTCAACATTAATCATTCTCAATGGAAAATCATTACTCTTTCGGTGCACTCAGAGTTCACTAAGCATCGTAGCGTGTTTGTATGCATATTCGGCTGTGTAAAATGGTTTACGGATTTTCTCGATGAAGCAAGTCGGTATTTTATCAGGTCAATAGCAATTTTCGCAAGCATTGAGCACTTGGTGAGCTCAGCGCAGAAGATTATGCCAGCGACCACTGATGTATTGGAGAGCACCAAAATCACTGCGCTAAACGCGTCTAAAATAACTCGAGCTTTGTTCCTTTGACACCTTCATGTTTCACTCAATTCTATGGTAGACTAACTTCAATAAGCTGAGGAAAAATGAAACTTTACAGATTATAGAGAAAGTCATACAGCTCGTTTCACTTTATGGCACATGTAAACAGCACGTCTGCATTTTCTCTATGTAAGGGAATTGGGTTCGCCTCAATAGGAGATTGCTAAGACGAAAGGCGCTGTGTAACTGACGAGGCTGGAAGGCCGAAACACGTGCATTGCACTGTATAAGTGCCCATAACAGACCACATGCATAGCTCAAAAATAATTATCGGGCACATAATAAAACTGACTTCCTAAATTGGTGAACACTAATTAATTCCCGATCCTGCTCCATTTAGAAATTCTCGTTTACTTGTTCAAGTTGTCACTAATGCATTTGTCTGCTGCCTAAGGAACAGAAGTGCTTTCTTGCTGTTGAGCTTCTTCTACAATGACGGCAAGAACTGAGAGCAATGCTGCTTTTGCTGAATCTCTTGACGAGTATAGTGAACATCATTTTCGCTTGAGTACTCGAAAACTGCTATTCACTTCTGGTTTCTAGAACGACAGTACTGAATATTATTCACCCAGCATGAGGCAGAATTCTGGCAAACAGATTGCTTGATGAACTCCAGACTTTTCGAAGAAAAGATTTTTTAGGTTGTATGCATTTCTCATTTGCCAACGCATGCACGTGTTCTTGATGGAAATCAATACTATTCATACGAATAAAGTGAGTTCATCATCACAGTGAGGAGAGACAAGCTAGAGAAACTTAAGCAATGTAATTATAGCATGCATCTCAAAGGTTCAAAGATCTGTGCTATAATCATGCAGTCTCTGAGTCTCAAAGCTATCGAGGATTGACTTGTCCATGCAGAATCCTTCACACCGTTCCCACATTCGACAACCTACCCCTGATCGTCGTTATCATTATTATCGTTATTATTTCCCCAACCATTATAGTTGTTGCGATTGTTGTTGTTGTTATCGTTGTTGTTGTTGTCAGTATTACCGCCATAAGTATTATCGCTAAATGAGGCAGATTCATGGTCACTGACACATTGCAGACATCGACATCTGTGCCAAGAAATGAGAAGACAAATTCGTTTGTATTTTCTTTACAACGGCATACTGATGTACCACAGAGCTCTTCATCGACGAAGATAGGACTGGCACCAGTCTTACTGACCTCAAAGAGATATAGGGCTCGGCGTTAGCTCGTGGTGCGAGATTGCACTATTGACCTTGCGTGTATTGCAGCATGTATTTGCTTTCGCGTACAATTACAGTAGAAATTTATTGACTGAAGAGATATGATAATCTAATTGATTAGCCCAATGCGCCGCCCTAGCTGGTGCCCTGCACATGCGCGTACTTTTAGCTATCAACTAATAAAAACTATACTTGAGGTTGAAAATCATAAATCTTCGTACAAAGTATTCTGACGAGCGATTTTGTTCCTTCAACTTTCACGGAGCAGAGCCTGGGTGCTCCTGTTCAAAGGAAAAACCTACATTACAATTAAAACTAGCTTACCGTGAATATTTCATCGAAAAGTTATCACTCATTGAAAAACATCAAGCGAAACTGTTTAAAACCTTGACCTCTAGACGACTGACATTATGGTTACCTTCTCCTACAACTTCATTGTAGGTTTTTTCAATCTGGGAATTTTTATCATAACCATATTCTACCATTTTCATTATAATGCGGGCACTGTGCAGCTGAGGAGGCTGCAAGGCCCTCAAGTTGGGCATATGAAAATACTAGTAAGTTCAAGATTATAAAGTCAGTGATATGAATCGTATCGGTAAGATTTTCTAAGTTTCTGAACTCACATGCCGCTGCCACCACCGCTACCACTGGAACCTCCCCATCCACCATTAGAACCACTTGAAGGAAGTGCACTAGAAAAATCTTGGGCATTTGGAGACGAATGACTCCCCCATGTGCATTGCCGTCCCTCTAATTACAACGAGCTGTTCATTTTCCCAGGTTATTCACTTCAAACTCACCCATATGCCGCATTCTCAGCAACGTTGCAACGATCATAATCGCAGCAGCAAAAGCTGACCGGTACAAAATTGATATTCAAGCTGAGACATTTGTCCCGTGCTAACTAAAGAAACTTAATGAACAATGTTGAACTTTGGACTCTTCAGAGATATCAATCTTATGTATCAATCAACATTTTGGATATGACAGGCTTACGGTGCCAGCACCACTCCGCCGCGCGCACGGTAACGAGCAGTCCGTAGTATTGAGTGGTTAGTGATGATGGCCATCGGAAAGAAGGTTGCTTGTTTGATTCCTTACCAAGACGTTTTGCAACAAACTTTTGATACCAATTAGTATCAAAGGTCTTCTGCATACGTAACTGTTATTGCAAAAACGCTCAGCTGTCAACAGTTCACTACTTTCTGATACGAAACAGATTGGCGGATAAATGACTTCAAATGAATAAATCGCTTCTGTTACGATGCTACGATATGAAATATGATGAGTTAGTGACATGGTGGATGTTGAGGTGAAAAAAATAAGCTACTGTGAAATGTCTTGGTAAGGGATCGAACCAGCAATCCTCTTCCCAATGGCCGACATCTATAAGCACTCGGCAGGGTGGAGTACTCGCGCGGCAAGCGGCGTGGCTGAGACGAAGCTAACTCGACTAATCGTAAACCTAATGCGGTCACAGAAACGTTGTTGTTTGTGAGAATCCTAGGACGCAAAACAACAAGCATTTCTTCAATCGTTAGATTTGCAAACCGAACTTTTTTATCTTGCTTTTGCCAACCAACAATATTTTCTCTGATCCACAATTCCTAGGCCATGGAATAAGAGTCAAAACATTTTGGTGCAAGCTTCTGAATAATATCTGTCTTAGAAGCTTCGTGAGATATAGCACCGTATCCGACGTACGTCGGTGTAATTGCTCTGCGCATATACATTATGTCGCTATAGCTCAGATTACTTTTAGAATTGTATGTTATAGAGAAAATGATGATAAGAAAAAATAAAAGGAAAGGAAAAATGAAGTGTATAGGCAAAATGCTTTTCTAACCATACATCTCCATGTTGAGCATCCGGCTTTCACCAGATCTACAACAAATGCTGCTGAAGCGGTCATATTATAACAATAGGCACCGGCCGGGCATTCCTCAACGCCTTGACCAACCGATTGCATGCTCACCATTTTCATGCCCTAAATTCATTATAATATACTTTTTCGTGTTGAAATAAAGGAAACAGTGTTATTACAACCTCAACAGAAAGTTGTGAATTATACGATCTATTCTCCGGTCCATGAAGTTCATCGTTTAGGAAAAAATCCATGAAAAATAGCTGATTTTTTGCATAGGTTTTTGCGTCAAAACTTACAATGCAACGGCCGGCTTGAGTTTCACATCACAGTGAATTTATTTTTACATCTACAATCTATGCGCTGTCAGTAAGATGAAGTGGGGCGTGGGCCACTGATGAGGGGGGCGGGACCTCCGAAACACGTATATGGCTCTGGCGTACCTACCTCGCTTAGGCTTCGAACATTGTCAATTACTGAATACAAAATTATATTAAATGTTTATTGTGAGTTCTAAAAACACTAGGTGCTATGTGTCAATAAGATAATTGCTAAATAGCCAAATCTAGCGAAACATTAATGGAGAAGAATTTCAAAACCATTTAACTCGCTTGGTCTCAACACTTTATCTATTCGGTTCATAGTCCTCAGATTTACAACTTCATACCGTTCCATTACTTAATCCACAGAATCAAGTGGATACTCGTTGTGAGAACTGAATCTTTGTTGAATTTGTGCATAATTTTGAAAAAATCACAAAGAAGTCCTAAAAGTCTACAGTTATGCTGACAAATAAAATGATATCAATCTTAACTTATTGAAAAGCTTCATGCAAATATTTCTAGGTGAAAGCAGAGCGAATCGAATCAAAGAGATTGATCGCAGTTCATTTTTAAGGCGACTTCTTTTACCACATAGTAGCGACATTCATTGCGATAGATGAAGTTTTCTACCCGGAATTAAATTAGGTAGTAAAAGCTAAAGTGTGGACATTGTAAAATCAAAATTAAACTCACATTATAGCACGTCAATGAATGAGTCGCAGGAATGAAAAGCAGTAGAATTCTTAACATTGACGATAACCTGAGAACACAGAGATAAAACTATGAGTGAAAACAAAGGAAAGGCTAACATAAATAAACGAAAAAGCTTTCTAAGGTAGAGAAACGAAAACCATGACAAGTCGGCATAAATAATTATATTTTGAACAAAAATACAACAAGAGACTTTCTATGTATTATATGAAGAAACATTCAAGCGTTTCAAAACAAGAGTCTTCCTTCAATATAGTCTTGTTGAACCCGTGAGATATTCTTCATTTTAGAACATGACAATCACACCATGTAGCGCAAAATTCCAAATATCGTTACCAGTTTGGTCAACGACAACGGATTTAATTGGTTGGGTAATCGCAAACTGAATAGTTGGTGGCGATCAATCTACGAGAGATCGCACTGAATTTACCAATTATCATGAAGGTGACTGAATACTATTTCGCTTATAAAATTACTTGTAGTGACCTACCCATGTATGAAGTCAGTGTTGTTATCCTCCTAGAAAGTCCGGTACAAGTTTGCCAACCGCAAAGGGATTTAAGGACTTGGTGAGTCCGACGCATGGGATTAACCCAACAGCTACGTGTGTACGTAGAGGTAAGTTTATCCTTCCAAGTTTTCAAAAATGTATAAGCTAGATTTCATTAATGATTTATAGAGTGCTAGCACGACTCTCTAACTTGATACCAATTTCTGAAGAAAATTTTTGGTAAGGGTTAAACGCAGGTAAAAAAAGCGACATCGAGTATACTAATACTTTTAGAATCTTGACAGACTGCCGTGCAAAAACTCCATAATGTGAAAAACCGACTTGTTGGATCAATGCATGATAGGTCGTTGGTTAACAATGCTATGGATGATAAAAGGAACCAGTTTTTGACACCACCTTATACGGTCGCTGTAAAATAACATGACCCGTTATCTACAACTAACTGCGCTGATCCCAGCCTTCATTCAATTCATTTCCACGCGTTCATTGTTTACAATAAAAAAACTTGGACACTCCATAAATTGCTGCGGCTACTGCTTGAAAGGCTTCGTTATTTTTGCGAATTTCGTAGAATGCTGATTGAGATACTGCGTCTCTAAGGCGGTCTATGACTCATTGCAAAAGAGTGCAGAGGATATATCAAACCAGCGCCATGCTAATCATTCTGCTTCCTAATACCTACTAAGTATTGCGTTACTCCACCGCCGTGAAAATCACTTCGCATTTGGAGAAAACAGTCAAAGTTCTGGAAAAAATCGGATACTAGTTCAGTCTGTGAAAACGATCAACATGAAACGGTATTGCGTGAACTGAAGTGAAGTCAGAAAGGAAGATGACATTGATCACCCGACACCTATAACGTATAGACCGCAGAATGGAATTTCTGTTATAGGTGAGGCAGCTTGCCCTTGGGATTAGCCAGTGCTTTCTCTCAACAATCATCATATTCATTTCATCGTTTATTGCAGGATTTTTATTTTTTTACACTATGATTTGATCCGTCTTTACGATGTACTTTTTCACTGCGCGGATCCTAGTATTTGTAGCATTCAGCACGTTGTTCGTCTTCTTCCTGAACGTCGTTGAATACTCGTTGCGCGAATCTTCTTACAATCTCGAGGATAGCCTGGCTGTGGCGTTCATAAGGGCGTTGTTGCTGATTACCGTAGAGAGTTGGTGGATGAAGGCGGCTCCACGCGCGCTGGAATTAGCATCACAAGCACTCGGCCACGGCGCCCCTTTTGCAAGATTTGTGCTAGAAATTGGATTTCATAGTCAAATAATAAGGCAAAATATGATTTAAGAATGTAATATTTCTGTTAGAGCTTATTGATCGCTAGATGCATTAAGAAATTATAAATTGAACTTTATTTTTCATGGATGAAATGGACAACAAATCGTTGATAGGACCTTAAGGAATGCTCCTTGTATTCGCTTTTACAGAGCATCGCTAACGTCATCGAATGCATAGTTCTCTCTTATTCAGTTATTCGCCGTGGCCTATCGGTGTTTCATTTCAGTGATACCATCCTCTCTGACAAGCCTGGTACTATTTCGCTATACGCGAACGAGTGGAAGGCTTTGTGAGCTTGAGACACGAAATCAAGCCAAGACAAATGTGTTGCAAGGCAGTTATGCCTACGACGTCACATGTGCCCTTTCAAAGTTTCCTTATTACCAACCAACAATCACTTGATTGGGACCGGATGGCGCAGTGGTTGGTTAGCGATGTGGTGTGCTATAATGGTAAGTGATGAGAGAAAGCGGTGGTTCGATCCTTTCTCTCTATACTCTCTCGCAATCAGTCAACGTCATAGCTCAAATACCTGCAAGACTTCATGGAGAAAAGTCCTGGCCAGCTTTCTTAAACAGTCATTGAAAAGATGATATCTTCTAGCAGCAGCAAGAACAACACGCAAAATATGCTACGCCATTGTGGAGGAGGAAGGTGAGGCAATCAATCAAATTCAGAAGGGCTGAGATCCGCGCAATAAATGTAGTGACCAGCAATGCGAACTGAAAAATAAATATTAATGAAAATCTGTTGAATACTGTGATGGCAGCATAGTCACCATTCGTACGCGTTCATACTAAAACTAATCAGAGTCTTCGTTAGTTCAATATTAAATCTCGATCCCCTTCGTGGCCGAACCCTCCCTGTAGATGCTTTTCCACTGAGCTTTCAGCAGCCATTCAATTGCTCAAATCTTAGCGGTTTCAATGCTCTACTTGGCTTGTGAATTAGCTTTTTAGTGCGCTCTAGCAGCGAAAGCAAATTATATTCCACTGTCGGTATGATTGCTCACTCGACCAAGGTCTGCGAATGGATCTTTATCAAACTTCTAGTTGATAGCATAAATCTTTGATTCTGAAACAGGGTCCGGGTTTTGAGAAGGTTTTCATTAGTTTCTGCAAGAGTAGTGAGAATATTGCGGTTACAAATTACTTCACACAGTGACAGATATATGAATAAAAGCATATGACTTGTAGAGAAAATCGTATTATATCAGAACATTGAAAATTCTAGAATTGTATCGTTAGAAAAGAAGGAAAATGCCCGAATAAATAGTGAAAATCACACTCTTTCGATTCATGTTGCGCACAGAGATTGTGACTACCGTCCTAAAAGGATTTGCGTTATTTATTCAAAAGTTCTTTTCCGTTTCGGAATAATTCTTTTTAAGTAATCGTTAAAACTCTAATTCATCGCTCCCATATATTAGTTTTTATTTCGACATTTTAATGCTAGATAGACCCACTGTAAAGTTCAAGTTAGCTATTTTGAGTAAGAAATGTATTCTTGTCTTCACTCTTACAGCATTCTATAATGGATTTGAAATATCTCGAACTTATAATATCAAATGGGGATTGATTATTATCAAAATGTGGTAAGAAAGCAAGCAAATAACTGATTAAACAAAAAATGCGCGACTAATATAGTAATAATTTTTCCTTCGTCGTTGCTACAGCGCGATAAAAAGATGCTTGTAGAAACCAAGTCCAGCGTCAGAATAACCGCTTTCCAAGTTATCAAAAGATTAATAAAACTTTAATGAAAAATGATTCGTTTGACGAAGAAGCCAGACATACTCTAGTGCAAAACACACTATACACTACAAAGACAAATCGTAAATTTCTTGTTGCTGCTACAGCTCATCAAGAAAGCTTTTTTGAAAACTAAGCTCCAGAGCCAGAATTGCAATTTTTCAGTTATCAACTGACTATCAAAAGTCTAGGGAAAATTCTTTGCCGGGCGAGGAAAACCGGGAAGAGCGTAGTACACCATTCTAGAAGACTTGGCTCCAAAGGGTTATCACCTTTGCATTTCTAATAAACTTTCTAGCGTTTCTTGAGACAATGCATCGGCTAATAGGCCGCTGCTTTCGGGTGTACCCTAAAGTTCCGTAGATTAGAGCGGCTTACACATAAGAGCGGTCTGTTCTGGGAAGTAGAACTTAGTAGTATTTCAGTAATTTGTAGTAATTTTATTGATTCAGTAAATCTTAGTAAGTTCTTTTTAGCAAAATTAAACCGCTCTAATCCATGGAAATTTACGGTAAATATTGAACATGTGTAGATTGGGCATTTCTACTCAGGATGAAGTCTGGCGAAAAGTCTCAACCAGACATTAATTTTTAGCCAAAGCTTGATGCGTCATTACAGTGAGCAATTAGTCTCACAAGTGGAAGAAAAGGGCATACGTTTTGATCATACATTTTTATCAAATAGTCGTTTTGCCGCGAACATCACTATGCTCTTAAGGGTAGCACATGAAGTATGGACAGTGATTTAAGAAATTACAGAAATCGGGAAGGAAATTCGGATCTGATTACAGACACCATTTTGCACGCGTACGTTGAAAGTTCAATGAACGGAAATTTCAAAATGACAGAAGAATCACAGAGCGAAGATGCGCGGCATGAACCGCATTCGGAATTTTTGAAGAGCCCACCGAACCACTATGAGATTCAAAATACGACGGTCACCTTTTCAGTTCGATTGTCCTTTCGAGAATTTGTAAAGCGCAAGAAACGTGAACTGATACGTCATTGGTGGCAGAAATGCTACGCTCCACTCAAGAAGAGCTCGAACAATGTCGCCTGACGTAAAACCAGCATTCTTACTTGCTAGATACTTAGATGGTCCGTCTTCACCATCTATGCGGAACCCAATACATATTCCAAATGGTATATTGTTGGCCGTGCATATGATATTCCTTGGCTTCCTGAAGAAACCTTGCAAGGGCGTTTTCAAGTCTTCGCAGTGTCGTTTCCAAGGAATGGACTGTGGCTATGGAGCTTTGGCCGCGTTTCCTACTTGCTGATTGGGAGAAGATGTTAATCAAAAGTAAAAGTAGGAAAGAAAATCAAGCGACCGCTCACAGATGTTGTAAAATCCAAAATCCATCAAAAACCATAAAATCAACATTCATAACATTTAAATGGAGTGAGACGCTTGGATCTCAAAGTCTTTCTCTTCTTTGAGATTAAGACATTACACATCATTAGTGAAATATAGAAATGCCAGTTACATTACAAGAAAAGAAGCGATAACATGACACGAACGAAAAAAACTGTAAAGTGGTCTCCAAGAAGGTGCAAATAGCTCCTGAGGCGATCACCTCCACGATGAGTGGGTGAGTTTGTAGCTAAAGCCAGAGATTGTAGCTAGCTGGACTCGCAAATGCATATACGTAATTCACGACGATATGTCATCGCATATGTTAACATAATCGAAATTAGCACACCATGAACAACCATCGAGAAGGAAAAAAACAAATAGAAAACGTGCTCGGGCCCACACAACTGGTCGTCCAAGTGTGCAAGTAAGTGCTACGGGATCGAGATCTACTGCACATGCATAATGATACCTTACAACATCTTTCAGAGGTAAGCCATTGGATCGCAGTTCTACCCAAAACTGAGAACTGAATAGCTCAAGCATTAGGTCCTCAAAATGACTGCGCCGTTTTTTTTTGCTGGAATAATAGTAGGAATAAAGATATGTAAATTCTCTTTTTTTGAAAGTGAGTTAAAAATGCTACTTATTTACACGTTTTATATATACAAAGTATACTGAATGGTGGTGTTTATAGGACTTCGAAGATGACGACTTTTGCATCCGAAAAACGTTATTTGTGAGAAGTTTACTGTGTAAAATTATCAGCTAAAACTATTTAAAGTTGCTTCATTTCGGTATCGTTCAACTGCACATTTTCTTGCGAACAGTTTGGTATACAAATTGCCTGCTTTTGCTCTAAGTGGATCTCCAGTCGGGGACATTGTTTGACTCATGCACGAATGGCGCGTAGGGGATATGAGATAGTGAAACGGCGCAAATGAGGCTTGGAGCGAGCTCTATCCTGAAGCAGGAACAGGCAAGTTGTGCACTAAAGTGTTCGCAAAAAAGTGCGTATTTGAATGGTTTTGAAGTCATGCAATAACATTGCAAAAATTGTGATAGAGAACCAGAACGGTACCAACTTTACAATTTTGCTATGTGATAATGGTTGACTCCATGATTATAACGGATGAAAACGTCATTAAAGGGCTGAAGTGGGGAGGTTTTAGGAGGTTCTAGCTTACTCTACTTACTCTCTCAACACTCAAATTAGCGAATATAAAAAAAATGACGTTTTTCAGATACAAAGGCCGCCATCTTCAGAATTTGATAAAAACCATTAAATAACATACTTTGAATATGGAAACATATAAATAAATGGCACTTCTAGCGCACTTTCAAGCCAAAGAAAAAATTTGCATATCGTTATTTCCACTGATATTACAGCAAAGAACGGCGGAATCATGTTTGTACACTTCTGAAACTACTTTTTGCTGAGAAAAAATAGAGCAGATGTTATTGGTTGTGCACTAGATAACTCGAGAGCCACCTTCCACCTATCACTTTCTTTCTGGAGTAATTAGTCGAAGGTTTTGAAAGTCCTGACGTACTGAGATTTCGCCTGACTTCAGTATTCTCGTGGTTACTTTGATATTGTTAGGAAATGAAACAGAAAATATATAGTGCAAATTAATTGCTTATTCTAACGTCTTAGTACATATCGTCGCATGACTATTTTCGCATTTCGTCATTTTTGTTGCATTAATTGCTATTTATTTCAAGAATTGAACCGATCAATAATATATTCACCTCAGCGATCAGTGACATGCAACCATTTGTTGGACAAAGATTGGATGCCTTCCTCAGAACGAATATGAATGATGATCAAAGAAAGCCATGAAGTCACTTTTGAGCTGGTTGTGGCTTTGAATTTTTTCTCTCGCGCGGTAGTTCAGGGCTGATAATCTGATGGAGCAGTGTCACGGCTGCACGGTGGATGTGGAACCGTGGTAGCTCATTTCATCAAAATGTGGTGAGGCAACTTCATATGTGAGGTCGACCGTTATTTTGGAAAAGGGAGACAATGAGGCATTTCAAACGTTTGTTTCGCAGTGCTGCAGTCAACTTTCGGCGTTGTTTCCTCTATATGTAGGAATTTATTGTTTGTTTATAATCAAACAATTTCTCAAACAGCATGCCCTATCCATCCCACAGAACAGAGAGCATGACTTGCATGGAGCTCAGGCATTGGCCGAGATGGAGAATTTTCGCCGTAGAGGTCTAGGGTGTGTCGCTTCTGTAATGACTCCAGGATTCATGTGCTGTGACTTGAGAAAGTTTTGTGTGTAAGGTCGCAGCAAAAAATTACTGCAGATGCTCGCTGCGGCACGATCGTAATCGCTTAGTACATGATGAGTCATCGAGACATTAGTTTACGATAATCGGTTACATTTAAATGACGAGCGTGCTCTTTTAGAACCTTGGCTAAGCTACTAGAATATTTTCCCACATACCACAACCTTTTGACGAAAACTCGCTTTGAAATAGAAAAAAAACCGGCCGAAAAAAAGTTTGAAAGAGATTGAGGGAGGACTAAATAGCACTGCTATGACTATGTTGTGACTACTTATCCAAAGATGTTGAGTAATAGGCAAAACTTTGAACCTCAGGCGGGAGTTAAAACCGCGTCTCATCCTTTTCAAGAGTACATTTGGAGAGGTGAAACACGGGTTCAACTCCTGCGCGAGGTTCAAAGTTCCTCACTTTATTCAAAAATCTTGAATAAGTCATAATGAAGCAGAAAAATTTCAAAAGTTTATACTAGTGGTAAACCACCATTAATAATTAAAAGAGGCTTATCACGATTCAGTGAAATGGTTCCACCTTCAGAATTGTTCCATATCATACGAAGTGCAATATTATAGCTTTCTTAACCCCATTTTTACTTGTTTGTCAAATATATGCCAATGACGACTACTAAAACCGATTCAGATGTTTCCACCTTATAGCGTCGATCCATGCTGTCAATTTATTGAAGGAACTATTTACTGCCGAGTTAGTTTTGGCCATGAAAAACTCCTCTACCGTTTCTCACATTCTTAGAATTACTTCATTGCCACCAACTAGCGTCTCGTCAAAGTTGGTCTCCCATCTGTGTTACACCCTCGGTGCCTTTTCATATGTCTTCACGACATGATCAATTTTTGAATGAGAGGTTCAAATCCTACCATGAGTGCTCTCTTCACAAAGCGCGACAGTACTTCCACCAGAATAAAGCATAAAAAGTAACTTTATTATTCATCACTAATTTTTTATTTCTCCCACCCTCTGCTGCCGTTATGTGATCTTCTTTCCAGTAAAGCGAGCAAAATTTTATCGTTTTCAAATATTGCTCTTTCATCATAAAAAAAACTCATTCTCGACATAAAAGTTTTTCCCATACGGCGAAGTTGAAGTTTAACCATCCCATGTATGCAAATAGAAAAGTCTATCAAAGATTGATTATTTCTCTTGATACTGAATAAAATCTATCTGAACATATGTAACTTCTATACGTAATTAGAACCATCTAAAGATATCTCGCGTGAAAGAAATAAAGAACTCAACATCTAAATTCATTTACATTTCACAATACTTACCATACATAGCCCATTACACATCAGTTGCAGATGTGCAGGATAACTTCATAACCAAATAGCGCAAAACTCCTTATGTGAGGAATATCCATAAAAGAAAAGACAAAACATTACGATTGAATTCCGTCGGAATTTTATGTAACTTCTGCTGTAGTAACTAGCTTGTGAATTTGTTGGACTAATCTATCAACAGTTCCAATCCAACAAAGGGGCTATAGTCGAGTGGTTAAGATGCTCGTCGCGATGCGACGTGGGGCTCATCCCCACCCTCAACACTTTCTGGCAATCAACGGCCAATGCCCTATGGAACGCCACAGCCAGGCTCTTCTCGAGATTGCAAGGAAACGCGCTCAACCATTTTACGATGTTCAAGAAGAAGACGAAAAACGAATTGAATAAAAAAGTATCGGAGGCGCACAGTGAAAAAAAAAACGTGAGCGGATTGACGTAGTCAATAATAAGAGCAAAGAATAAATGCGTTTGTGATTCGAATGAAACGAGAGACGTATAGACGAGACATCACACTATTTCATCTCTTTGTGTACTAGCAATGCTATCCTATCAGGCGAGAACGTTTTTTGTAAATACTTTTCATGATTCGATAAGATGTAGATATCTTGCAAACGTTTACAGTGTTTTTTTTGGCGAGAACTTAACACTTGATATTGAATGATAAATAATAGAACTTATTTTTTTCGTTCCTCTTTTAATAATAAGAAAGGATTTCAAACTGAAAATGTAAGCATGGCGAATATGAAAAATCCAGATGTCACCCTGGTGTGTTAGTGAGCTACTCGATTGAGACAACACGCACATCGAAAACAGTTGGCCACGGGAATGAGTTATTAGGATGCTGGAGGTGTTGCGCCTAGGAACTTCGCCCATGACGAGGTCACATGAGAGATCCACAAGGCTGATATGTGATCTCATCTGTAATCTGTTGAGAGTATTGGAAATAAATTCAGAATGAATATCCAGGATCAAATTCCAAATGTTCACATTCAAAGTCAAGAACTAGTTGCTGACAGCAGGCAAACATGTTAGAGGACTGATGTGGAAAGATTGGTCGTCTCACAAATCTTGCTAAAAAGATGTCTGTGAGAAGAGAATTTGTTTCTTATGGCCCACTCACGTTATAGATGAGGAAACAAAAACTAGACAGCGTCGAGAATTTAGGGAAAACAACTAAGATCACCCAAATATGTTTCCACTTTTCGACTCCATAATTCCTTCAACCTTAACGTACACGCTAGAAACGTGATCGCTACGTTAGCAGAATGAAAGGCACTCAAAAGTGCAGAATGCCGAGTCGCAGAATAGATTTTAGGAGTAAATCGCGACTCGGAAGTGAGCGAAAGGGTACAAACTTTCAACATTCTCCAACAGTAAGCAATCAGAAACGCCGGATTGCACCTCGACTTGGGGAAAATTAGGTGAGCCGTTTTGGTAACAACCAATGAGCATGAACTGTTACAAAACTTGAATTTTTCACATGTCAAACGAACACTAAGAACACTCCCCGCCGCGATGGTCAAGAAATTCACGAGAACTTCATAGGAAAGGCCTTATGATCAGTAACTCCCTAGAAATGGAGTACACGGGATTGATCTTACACGAGATAAGAAATAACGGAAAATTTATTGTCGTCCAGACAATTCACGAAGAGAACAGCGAAAGAAGAGGTGATACAGGTATTGGCAACTTGATTATATCATTCATCTTTCTTTCCTTTCATAGTGCATTTGATATAATAAAATTTACGAACTATGAGAGAGGAAGCGTAGATCTGTGCCGTGATTCATCATTTGTAAAATTTTTCTTCATAGTTTTAGGTAAAATGCATGCATATGAATAATTGGATTGCTCCACTTGAAAATTAATTAGCTAAATCAATTAATAAAAGAAAAAGTTGATTAAATTTCTGTGACGTGAGAACGAGCTTATTTAGCTTGAGAACTATTGACTATGTCTAATTCGCTTGAAGAACCCATACAATCGCTTAGTTCGTCTGGTCATTAGTGATAGTCTGTGGTCAGATGAACATGAAAAGAGGAGGGTGCGGCGTGGTAGAAGTGATTCTCGCTTATATTCACTGCTTCCATTGATAAACACCGCGTTGTTATTGTATTATCTAATCACAAACAGCTGACGTTTTGGCGGATTTTACCCTCTCCAGAGCATGAAAGATCAAGTTGACCACAGCCTAGCCAGCCAAATACTCTTTACTACCCCAACAAAACGCTACGAGCGCCAGATTCCAATCGCGTTGGAAGCAAAACAACCTTTCCATACACTCACTGCTTTCTATCAGTCTTCCATTGAATATCGCTTCTAGAGCTCCCGTACAGAGTTTACATGGTTTGGTAATGCACCTTTCTTGAAAACAAAATAACAGTCTGAGACATGTGTGAGATCACGCGTGATAGCGATGCATTCTTAGATGCGTTTCATTATAGCCGAAAATTTGTGCGGTCTATGTCACCTAGGATTTCAACGAATGACTCATGAACACCTGCCATGTGATGATATCATATTTTTTTTTATATCCGATGAAGACTAGAAAAAAGTACTCAATAAAGCTGATCGGAAAAATTGTGCGCAAAGATGCTGTGTAAGTGAGTATTGCCGGAAGAGCGCCGAAGCTCTATAATATGATTTTTTGGAAAAAAAATCGTTCCACTACTTATTAAGGTGTTATCATTCGCAAAAAACAAATGCTCAAGACATACGAAAAGCATTGATACATAGGCAGAAACTCTTCTTAGCAGTAACTTCCTTCTCAGCTTTCTCAGCAGTAAGTTGAACACAATTTACCGATACAAATTCTGTGTGCATGAAAGTGGAGAGCGAAAATAGTCGATATCATCAACCAAAAATGAGGCATCCTTGTTGGATACGAGTTCAACGGTTTTGTTGGGTGGAAAGGATGCGTTATAATCGCAGCACCCCATTACTGTCGACTGTGGAAGAATAAATCAAACGTTAACGAGTTTTTTGAAGTAAACACACAAAAAATAACGAGCATTCAATGTATTACTCACCTATGCTCAACTGTACTTTTTGATGGAGCACGGCACACCATCACGATGTACATTGGACAGAATATAGCAGAAGAATGTTGTTTGTAAAGCGTAATGAACATTATTGCTAGTTCAGCTAACTATGTGCTGCGATAGAGCATCAATTAAATGGTCATGTGATCAAACTGGTTGTCTGAAACAGTTTGCAACGAAGCGCTGGATACCTGCGGATGTCAAACTGATCGAAATACTGCAGCAACAAAGATGCTACTGTGTAAGTTTTCCTATAGACAAAAAGAATTGCAGAATTTGGTTGGTATGGCTCTGTTATGGAGGCTTTCCTTTGATTTTTTTTCCGTAGGATACGACTTTTCTGGGTGGAGAAGTTTGCTTCAAAACACTTTTTTTATTCTGATTTTCTAAGAGAATTGAGCGATGAGCAAAAACGCGGCCTCGGGTGGGAAACGTACCAACGTTTCATCCTATCTGGAGGCGCATGCTCTACCACTGAGGCACATTTGCCCGACCACTCATTCTTCAACATCTCATTCTGATTTTTGTAAGTGGTTTTCGAGTTTTACACAAGCAGCTAGGAAATAAAAATTATGCTGTTTGACTAGGCTTCTTCTACGGAAATGCATGAACGTTATGGTGAGATTATAAAAAAACTTCTTCAAAATTGGAAAATCATCAGTCGCTATTTTTATTTGGTATCTATACAAGAAGGTATTTACAAAATTGAATATTTTTCACTTATTCGCACTCTGTTTCAACCCTTAAAAACAAAGAATTCTCTTGCTTTTTTACATTTTCAACAATTACTCGACAGCTTAAATTTCGATCTTTCAATGTTGTATTCGATTTCCATAAAGAGTGCTCTAATGCTCTTAAGCAGGAAAAATAATATTATTTTTCACACCTAAGCATTTTTGGCTGGACAAAGAGTTTAGTCCTTTAGGGTTTTGATGTTTACTCGATAGCTCAACTCTTGGGATTTCTACGGTAACATTGGCTTTCGAAAATAATTCTTTATTGCGCTGTAGCACCCAAGAGAAGATTCGATTTCGCACTCGGCGCGCATTTTTTGTCAGCCAGAGTGTCTGAGTGGATCTAATATCGATCGCACAGTTGATTTATTGCGCAGCGTGATTCAATATATAGCGTCGCTTTGTGTTGTCAATTTGCGGCCTTTTCTCCATGTTAAAATGAAAAAACAGATAACACGCTCAATTGCTATCTGCATATGGGCTTGAATTTCGTACTAAACTTATTAGCAAGTTTATCTGGCAATAGGGGAACAAAGATAAAGCTCTCGGCGTTGAGCACTCCCTAAGGGATGTGCCATGCATTCGTCTACAATTTTTAATTTGGATTGAATGAATATCTGGCCTTTACAATGACTCGAGGTGACCTCCCGCTGTATCGAGTCAGTGGCGCTTATCCTCGCAAACAGGTCTGCGATCAGACCGGCACCAATTCACCGACCCCGAAGGGATGGATGCATTGATAGCCACGGGATTGATTTCGTATGCGACGCAGAGCACCTCGAACCACTGCGCCATATTCGTTCACTCTATTTGGCATTATAGAACGAAAATGAAAAGTCTAATCTCACACAACAATGAAACAAAGTTTCTTTTATAAATACAGTACAAAACACTAGAAATCTTCATGAATTTGATGAAATCCAGTTACGTAACAGAAATACATTACAGTGTGAAGTATAATTTTATTTTTACTGACTACTTTAATGAAAAGTCCGTTGCAAAAACCAAGTGAACTACTGAATTGTCGAATTAAGCTAGCAAATGATCGCAAAACCTTTAGGAAAAGCGAAATTCCACAAAAAACTGGAGCAGGTCGGCATGAAAAGAAAGTCATTTCCAAAGCTATTTCGTATGTAAACCTTATTCATACATAATAACCATTCCAGCTTGGTTGCACTTGCGGTTCCGCGCTTCAGGGTAACCTAATTAATTCCTACTGGTTGGCGAATTGCTAGCAGACTTTTCTGCAAAGGTATCGGCATTGGTATGGTAGATGTTCAGGAACCGGGAGGCATTATAAAGGCCAAATATTATTCAGTCACCTCTAATCATGCGAAATGAAGTCGAATGCATTGCTCAACTCTTGGAGATCAATCAATGTCAAAAGCTTTATCCTTTCTATCATCTCTATTTACGGTTGCACAGGATACTAATGGGGCAGAAAAGTTGTTCATGAATGCTGTACATATATGAAAAACTGAAAATCTTCTTTTATGGCCTCGATTCACGCATATCACAACGTATTTACGCATATATCTGGATGTTCTGTCTGAGTCCTATTATAGCAGTTATTTCCATAAATAACTGCATTAATAGGTATAACATATTCATGATTATTAATTCATTCACTTACAGATAATGATCATAATTAGTCGTCGGATAGCAGTGAGTCATTAGGGGGTGAATTCGAAATTTTCACACCAACCGGCTAGCTACATTCTCCCACACCAGCCGGCCTGCCGTAGCTTCCCGCATCATGTGGCCGTTGTTTTCGCGCAACCGAGAATTATTTTGTATACCAGCTGGCTAGTGTTGTGTTTGTAAACTATTTACAGGCTAACACAAAACACGAGTCTTGGGAAAAGCCACGCACACGGAATCACCACCCAACTATGGGTGCCACTTGGAGTTTGCCTGCCCATCACCAACGAGCTGCTTCTCCATCACACCGGAACATACAACCGCTGAGTGTTAGCTGCTTATTGCTGAGGCGATCGCTATCGTCTACAAGGGCGCTGCGCACTTAATCTAAGGACGCTTCGATTATGGTGTAGACCACGCTCCGCTTATGGTCTCGACAACGCTTTGTCCGCAGTTTTAACAGTGTATCCTCGCACATTGCTCATTATCGTATCCCTCATTGACGTCTCCTGTCCATTAGCGTATTCCCACACACTGTCATTACCGTGTCCCGTACATTGCTCATTACCATTGTTCTCGTCATCGCTGTTATCGATCGCAGCTTTAACGATTTTGTCACTGTTTGTAGTGGTTTAATCCCTCAAGTTTGAGGTTGTTTTTTTCATGGATGCGTAAGATGAGATTTGCTTAGCAGAAAAACTTAGTTCTTATCTCACATTTAGCACACTCGAAGAGCAACAAAGAGGCTATCGTAACTAAGCCCGATCGAAGGATACTTACACATACGCTGTTGCAACTAAACTACTGCCACGCAATTACCACTGGAACTCCTACATGGTGCATTGTTCGAAAGCTATACGCACGCACGCCACTGAAACTCCTACACTTATACTATTACTCGTTTTCAAGGCTTAGAAATATTTTTTATTCGCTTTTTATCGAGGCGACAGAGACATTGCAAGAAGTTTAAAATAGGCTTTTTGCTGGAGTTTTTGGAAAACTAATTTTGGATCCAAAATCTTCAAAGTAGCATATCACAGCTTGAAACAAATGTTTCTGTTCAAAATAAAACAGTCAGAATCCACATATCATTGCGAACAAAAAAAAAGTTTGCTCTTGATTACATAATAATCTAGGCTACACGAAAATTAAAGTGTGGATTTAGTTTCAGCTTCAGCTGAATTTCAGAAGCATTTCTTGCATAGGCAGTTATCTAGATGGTTGAAAGGAATAGTAATCGCTAAAACAGTGATATGGTTAGTGGAATAGATGAAACAAAGTTTTGTAGCCCATCTCGTCCAGGTTTCGCTTCACTCAGTTTTACGAATAGTCACTTTCTGTTACTAAAACGAACGTTTAATCCCTATCTGCTAAACCAGTGCATGACACTTCAGCTGAACTTTCTAGTGCATTTTCTGGATTCGTTGGACCCACTTTCCATGCACAATTGTCAAATTCGGATTTGGGCAGCTGTACTAAATCAACCGGTTCGTAAAACTGAAGAGCATAACCTCCTTTTGAGATAATTTCGATTTCGGGACTTTGAGAGAGCTTCATCGTGATCTAACCGTAGAGGTGCACAATAGGATTTGATAAGATCCAGCACTGCTCTGGTTGCGCAGAAAGAGAGGCGATGATGTCTCAAAATGGCAACTTTTGATTCTTATTGATCTCATGTACCAAACGTACTTTTTTACTCCCGCAATTAGTTGATTCTGAGAAGCGACAAAATTTTGGCAGCCTTCTCAATGAAGTACTTTAGCGTTTTTTCGGGGTGACCATGAAAGAGTGCCTACATTTTTCCTTAAGTAGTACCTAAGGTGTAATAGAAGATGCTTATCTGGGATTAGTTGCTACGAAGCTTAAAAATCTACATTACTATTGACGAGAGGAGTGGTGAAGTATAGTAGGCGTGGAATAGTGTAATAGGGTAAATAGTATATAATTTCTCAATTGTTTGAAAGGTGGGTCTTTTCTTTTGACCATTGGTGATATATTGTGCAATTTCGATAGCACTTTTACATTGTCATGGCTAAGACTTAGGTTCGGACTGATCAGTCAGGAGCCACTCAGAGGCTTCAATTGTACTTAACCACTACATACGCCGTCGGCTGCCAAAAAGCTTATTTTCTACCAACACGGTGTTGTCGAAGAATATGCACGGCTTTTGCTCAACATGCATGGACGGTCGCAATGTACAATTTTTTCTATTCTTCTGTTTTATACATTCTCATTGAATCAAAATCAATGATTTTCTGATATTTAGATTGATTACTCTGCATACTCTTATGTAGTTTTTAGGTCATTCATGAGTGCTGCCTATAGATTGTCTTGGTCAACCACTGATCAGGGCTCACACCGCCTCTTGGATATTGTGACTCAGATCTTCAATACATATTTGGGAACAGTAGAGAAGCGACGTCGTGCGAAAATGTGATGAATGGATACGTCCTTGATCTGGAGTTTTTCATGACTACGAATACATCCATATTTATTTGAAAATGATGTAGACTTTCTTTTCATTCTATTACTCAGTCTTGAGTTATACACTAAATTTATTAAGCAGTAGTACAAATACACAGCTACTGAACGATCACACGAATACGTGGCCAGTCGACATGATTTAAGAAACAAAGTGATAGTTATACTCTTCGAATTTCAGTTTCAGGTCATCAAAAGCGGGCACAATAAAGGAAAAAGCGATATCTATAAGACAAGTTCCAGGAAGTAAGCAAGCTGTAAAGAAAGCCACTTCAATCCAACTCGTTTCACTTGTGTCTCGACTGAAATGATGCTCTTTAAATCTCAAGAAACAACCAATTTCCAGGTGCTATACAATTTATAAACTCTCTCGCAGTTAAGGTTATTACCTAAAACCTATGCTGTTTGTTAGTGTCATGAAACTTTCCTTTTTATCGATAGATATCGAAACAGAAGGTCGAATATTCGGCAGCAACGACACTGATTTTGAGAGCATTTATCAGTGGCTGTTGACTGTTGAAACAAAAGCTTAGTGGATCACTGCAAGATGTAGTGGATACAGCCCTTAACTGTTAAACTAACATATAAAGACGCAGCTAATGTGTTTACGTTTTGAAGTAAAAGTGCTACAGACGTACTTCCACACTTACAAACTGCATGACATTAGCTATTACCGATTGTCTCCTATTAATTATAAGCTTTTCTTTGTGATACTGAGCAAGCACATAAAAATAAACGCCTAAATGTCATTGAAACGACAAGACAAACCTTTTCAAAGCTTTGAAAACACTTGTAATCAATCCGTAGAGTGCCCAATATTCAAGCCAAAAACGAGCGCCTTCCAGATTTTCTCTAGATAACACAATGATGGTACAAATCGCAGGTAACATCAACGCCTTAAATTAGAAAAAAAACTTCAGCAAATGTAGTATTTGATATGAACAAGAAAAGAGATCTTATGTCTTGATTTATACGGTGAAGATTCAAGACCATACGCATGATAATATATGGCATGAAAAAAAATTGTAGTTTTCTTGCAATATTGGAAGCACATCAGTTAACCATCTTGATGGCTGATCTCCTTTATTCTCGTTATGACAAAGTTCATCGTTTATTTGCCACCATTCTGGTTCTATTGTCGCAACTATTAGTATATTCAATATATCATAACATTCGTTTTGATTGTTTTCCTAAGACCACAGCTCAAAATTCAATATGCCTTGCAATCATTTTTGAGCCACGCATGTCAGTGGTCTGTCAAACAGGGCTGACTTATAGAGCCCGATACACGTGTTTTCGATCTTGCCTGTTTCAGACTCCTTTTCCCTATCGTAGCTGTATCTTTTTCTAAATGCATCAGTAGTGGCACTTGAAATGCCGTTGTCGTCTTCTATAATTCTTATGCTTAATCACAGCCATGTGACCGGCCATGCAATGATTTACTTTTCCAACTCGGACTGAAACCTTTGAGACGCATGTCGGTCTGTTATAGGGCAACTTTTAAAGTCCGATACAAGCGTTGCGACCTCGAAAGTCTCATCAGCCAGGCAATGCTCTTCCTCTTTCATAGATATTTTCTCTTAAAGAATCGTGTACAATGTTTGTCGTCGCTTACTCTAAGTATGGGGTTGAGTTCCCCCGAGCGGACTGGCAGGAAAGGTGAAGGGTACCGTCCCGACTCATAGGACTGTTAAGACGAAACACGGGTTTCGAGCTGTATAAGTTGCCCTACGACAAACCACATGCGCGGCTCAAAAAATGATTAGCTGACATATTGAAATGTGAGCGTGGTCTTAAGAAAAGACTCGAAACAAAAATTACCCAATGATGCTATGTGTTATGCAAAATCAACGGAAATTTTTTTTTTTTGACCACTTCTAGCGGTGGTATGATGTTTAACATATACCCATTGATGTAGAGTGATGTACAAAACTTTCGCGTCAGGCGGGATTTGAACCAACCTCCCCCCACCCCTCCCCACCTCACTCTTTCCGGGAGCGGGTGCTCTATCCTTTTACACTACTGACGCCCATTCTGCGCACCAACCTTTCTACGCTACAACGCATCTATCTGTCAGCCATCATCCGTCAACGGCCTGGCCCGGTTAGTCGGTCTCAACATTGAACCCAGTCTCGCTGACAGGTATTGAGTATTGAAGATCAAACAAAATTCTTTTTTATTTAACCTCTTCTAGCGGTGGTATGATGTTCAAATATACCCATAGATGTAGAGTGATGTGCAAAACTTTCACCTAGAAAGATTGGTGTGCGAAATGGACGTCAATGATGTAACGGATAAAGCATCGCTCCGCGAAGGAGTGAGGTGCGGGTTCTAGTCCCGCCTGGCGCGAAAGTTTTGCACATCACTCTACATCAATGTTGTACAAAACTTTGACACCAGTCGGAAATCAAACCCACATTTCTTCTTTTCTTGGGTGCGTGCTAGCTGGATGCTATGGATGCTGTTTTAGTTCGCCTGTGCTTGTGATCGTGGCGAACTATCTGATTCCATAAGACGTACCATACATTGATGTGTTAGTAAAGCTTATTTGATTAACTGCGTGATACCTAATTTCGCTTGACCTGGGATTTCTTTTAAAAAATGCTTGTCATTGAAAAAAAGCAGACGGTGGCTGGTTTTCCTTATCACTAGGCTTGACACAAGCTGCTAACTGACAAAATTAATCAATGAAGAAGAGTTTATAATAAAAAATAGTGGGTAGTGAATATTGATTGACTCACCACTAGACAGTACAACGTTGTAAGTGAGTCATTACGAAAAAATAATGCAAAGACAATACAACACATTCCATAGAACAAATGTTCTCTTCGTAATGTAGTGATCCTCTCAAGCTCTTTCCACCTAAATTTCACAAGCAAAATTATTTTGTTGATCAAGGAATTTGCAGTATTTTCGCTTATGTTTTACACAGAAGAAAAATTAAAGTCAATAAAAAAATATCTGAACCTTAGTTCATCTCATAGGTGGCGGGGCATTGAGATTGCAGCTTAACTGTTGTCTTTACAAACCATGAAATCTACAGACATCTGATTTTTGTCTAGTATGTTTTCCCGCAGTTCATAAATGTATTGTGTTATTTTCATGCGTCATATCTCGAAAACTTGAAGGGATTGAAACTACGGCATCTCCCCTAGTAAAGCACGGCATAGGGTGCGTGTAGCACAGTGGTTAAGATGCTACGCGATGTACACGTGGTCGATCAAGCGTTGGTCAATGGTTTCATCCCACGCACAATTCACGCAAACCTTTTATCGCTCCTTGGTACTGTGACAAAATAGTATTCTGGAAAACGGCCAACTTGTCACAAAGCGATAATCTGTCACACTCTTTAGGTAAATTATTAGATTAGTCTTATATGGAGAATAAAAGTGTCTCTAAAGAAAGCTCAGTGTACGAAATGTAACTTCCTAATTCTTACATTTGATGGTTTGGATCTCTGCCGATCATACAGGTAATTACAAATCACGATATTCATCTTATCAAACGTGACGTCTTGCCATCCGTTGATCAGACGCACTTTTACAAGTTGGGAGGCTGAAATGGAATACCTTCCTCAAAGATAAACTGTCTTCTAATGAAACAATCACTCCTAAAGTGATTTGGAAAGAAAATTCTATTCAATTCAAGCCACAACGGCTATTAAGCACAGAAAATATTGAGCTTGAAAAAATCGATTTCGCGATTATGACGAACTAAGCTCATCAAGAAACCGTTATTTCAGAACTGCAGTTTGCACCACTGATCTTCACCGTGAACTTGTTTAAAAACTTTAAAAACGACTTATGAATATGCAAACTGCAAAGCCTTACTAAGAGGAGTCATCATTGTTTACCCTATTCTTTTCATTATTTTCTTCGTCTTTTATACGGAAACATTCTCGAAACAACCCGCCACCATAAAAGACCATGGCGAGGAAAAGGAACGAATGGAAAACTTGCTGGAGTCCGCACAATTCGTGAAGACGGACCGCCCAAGTACCAAGTTGGTATGGAAAGATGATGCCAGTTTTGCTAAATTTTCACTACATGACGGATACAATTGTGTGTCGCCTTTGGTACGGACGAGGTAAACAGATAATCTTTGAATGAGAACGAGTAAGGAATGTATGCTGTAAGAGTTTCAGACGCTTAAACCGATTTCTCAGTTCTTAATTTGATCGTCGTTAGAATCCGAAAGTACAAACTGCAGCATAATCATGCACGGCGATATCATGGGATTGAATTGAAAGGATACTGTACTGGACATACTCAAATCATAAGAAAAGTGTAGCTAATAGTAGTTTTAACAGGTGTATAAGTGAATAAACTTGCTGAACCAACACGAATGTCGACAGGGGTAGCGGCGAAATCAGCTGTTGTTATTGTCAGTTCAGTACAAAATGGGCTTCTTTTCCGTTAGACGACATGGAATCAAGAATCGACTTTTTTCGATGAATAGGGACCTTTTAGAGGAGTTAGTAGCCATTTGAAAACTTAAATCCCTAGCTAGCGTCGTAAGTAGCCGTTTTTAAAAAAAGTGTAACCCTTCAACATTTGTATTTCACACACGGGTTTTTCTCGCAACACGGAGCTCTTTCTTCGAACTATTGAAAATCATTCGATAACGTAAGATTTAACGATTTTAACGCTTTTCTTGTTTTTTGGAATGACCGTCTCTTTGCAGTGCTGTGGCGAAGGTAAGTTTGGATTTGCATACGCAAGCATGAACATTTCGGCTAATTTACAGGGGGTGGGAGGGGTGGGGCACAGACCGGATGAGACCGCTTCAATACGGCCATCGGTCGACTGGCTCTTTGACGGGCATATGCCAAGTGTGATGTTTGTTATTCAATTAGAATTTGTTCTTCCGCTTTAAGAGAAACTTCAAATTAAACATCTGTCTCTGAAACTGAAAGATTTTGTCTACACCTTCCAATGTATTCATGCTTCCAGCGAAGTAATAGTGAATTGCGCGGCCGATGTAAAACATAATTTTGATCTGGGTTTTACAGCGTTATAAGAGAGTTTTCTCGAAGATTGACCAGATACTTGCTAGTAAGAGATTTGAGCTTTCAAATGATTGCTAACACTCTTGAGAAAAGTTCTTGCTCAGCGAAAAGAAACGGCTTTTGATTTCATGTCGTTCAACGATAAAAAACCCATAATAATTTTAGAATATTTTTCAATCGTTTAGTTATCTGAATATCGTGAAAAATGACCAAATACAGGATTAGGCTAGAAGGAAAGTTTGAAAATTGAATCTCTGAAGGCAGAATAGTAATTCGGAAGGCTAACGTCTTGAAATTCTAAACTTACTTGTCGAAGTTTGGGTGGGAGCAATCATTGAGTGAAGTTTTTCCATAAATGATGGTGTCTCTGCTTTCGGCGAATCGGGTGGGTACTAAAATTCGTTTGTTGTTTGATTTTAGCAATTTGTTTTATTTCAGCACCTTTACCCATACTGTGTTTCTGAGCATTGCTATTCATAACGAAGTTTTTATTGTAAGCCGAACACAAGGCTGTCGTGATACAATTTATTTCAACAACTGACGTTTTGGCATTCATAGAAAACTTTCACAGCAAGTGATTACACTACCCTATCAGATCATATCACTCAAATCAAAGCTGAGGAGATACGCAGAGAATATTTCTATCATTTTTAATTGAGAACTTCTGCATGAATTCTATGCCACAGAAACGGCATCTGTGCAATATCAATTTACAGTTACGCAATAAAGCACTTAGCCTAAAAGTTATGCAGACAGTACGAGGCTATTCTTTGGTTCTACCAACTGCCATTGCTGCTAAATTTTTTAGCATCTACATAACGACGTGACGTTTAGACGTTTGTAAAGAAACATTGTACGCAAAAGTAATGGCCGCTTTCAATTTCAACTCTAGAATCTAAATTCGTAGTGAGCTCACTAATTTTATATAGATACTGTCAAAATTCCAAAATTTTCTTGAGAACGAAAGTCTTTAGATTCCCCATGATGAGATTCTGATTTTCTGAAGTTCATGACGTTATCTTCCCTCACTTTATCAACTCAAGGCTCATATTCTGATTACGAAACTAATTGAACAAGCGGGTTTGTTTAGCCAGAGACGACAGTTTTTTCCACGACAGTGTGTATTTATGCACAAAGCTGAAGCTTTTTCCTCGAAAATATTGAAATCTTTGCTGCCTTTCATTTAATGAATTTAATTTCGATGTGTTAAAAATCTAAATGGCACTGTGTGGAAATCATATTTGCGATTGGTGAGACAGAAGAGAGTTTCCTCTGGAAATCTAAAAAAATTTTGATTCCGAAATGCACTAGTGCTCAAAATAGCATCGCCTTATCCAAGACTAGCCTTGATGCAGAAAGTTTAAATATGAAAAGGCTTGTATTTGAATCGAAAATTCGTTGCTTTAGATATCAAAACTCTTTCGATGATTAAAGTTATTTTTAATGTTCGGTATGTCAACTGAGACGGACACGGTAAATTTTCTGCTTATAGCGGTGCTCTACTTCAACTGCGGAGCAGTCACCATAACACTCTTTTGATAAAATCTCCTGTTAGAGCACCCATTAATATCCGAAAGTTGCCAGACCGTTGCGCAACTCTAAGTCTGTAGTTACATTGAAACTAATATGAATAAACTGTTTTGCTATGCGATTAAATAACCCATAGTTCTGCATACGCAAAAGAATCGCAAAGCAGAACTCATTGTGGTGTTTGTTTTTGGCAAATTCATAAAACTCCCATTTATTGGCCAAAAAAGTGTGTGACGTTTTTTGAAGAGTAATCGTTTTCGAGTGACCAATCTTCCTTGGCTCTCCTCTGCAAGACAAAATGCATAGGTTTCCCAGAGTAGGCGCAGATTTTCGAGCGCTTATTGCATGTTGAAGCCCCCAAACCGGCTGCTCCAGCTTCTTTTCTTCTCAGTTTTATTCATATCGATTTGAATTTTAACACGAAATTTTTCTTCATGTTCTTCGTATGACCATCTAAGAGCGTTACATTGCAACGGAATCGATTGCTTGCAGAAATTATTGTCGGCTAAAACATATCACACTGTTATCCACAAACTAGCGATGGCTTGTAGTGGTTGTGGACTTGAGCGCTCTCGAGTACTACTGTAATACTGTATAAAAGTAATACTATACGGCAATATTAGATTATGGATAACATCAGTCCTTCTTAGACTTAGGTTTTATTGACACAGAAAACTGAGTCGCAACTAAATTAACAAGCGAACTACGACCACCTATATGATGGTGATTAGCGAACGGCGGCCAATTTGCGTTGATATAAATGCCTACTACTTAAAGTAGCACGCATGTGTTAAAATGAGAATTTGTACAGAATTCCCATTATTCGAAAATTGCTTGCGAGCGCAAAGGTGTATTCGTCAGATTGAAATAAAAATAAAGGGTAAAGCTCTCGGCGTTGATTAATCCCTGAGGGATGCGCCATGCATTCGTCTTCAATTTTCAACCTCCTTTAAGGTGACAGAATACATACGCGGCCTTTCCTAGGACTTGTGGTGGCCTTCCGCTGTGCCGAGTCAGTGCTGCTTATCCTCCTAGACAAGTCTGCGACCAGTCTGGTACCAATTTACCGACCCCGGAAGGATGGATGGTTTAGTAAGCCATGAGCGCGAGGTTGAACCGTCGACCTTGTCAGCGAAGCAAAGCACCTCTAGCCGCTACTGGACATGCGCTCGTTTTGCCAGAGTTATTCACGTTGAAGAAGAAATAATTACGAAACTCCCATGATGGTCATTTATTTTGATGTCGACACAGGCACCACTAAATCAAATCTATCTAGTCTCGTGCCTACCAACTACCCTTCTCCTAAATTTCGATAACCTATTGCAAGGAAAACGCCTCCACATCCAACAGTAGGCAAAATATACTTTTCAAAAGTTCTTCGAATCTCGAAGCACCGATTCTTATGCTACACGAATTACACATTTAGCTTCCGTGACAAAAATGTGTTGGTTGCAATAGTTCTTGTTTTGATTCATATGAATGTTTTTGTGCCTAGTTATTATGATTCAAATTTCGCGGTCCGCAACCGCCTTTACTTAGCATCAACCTAATATTAACTTTAAAAAGCACCGACAATTTAGGCTTACAGACATACCGAATAAAGTTGAGTGCTGTGCAAAACATTGACGTTTGGTGGGACTTGGACCCGCATCTCAACTTTTCCGGGAACATTTATTTAGCTTTGATAAAATAAGTGTACCTTCATCGGCACGGGGCGAAGAACATCTTTTGGCATGTCGCTGAAGTAGCCCCGATTGTCGAAAAGGACCTCAACCTGTCAGTCGAATGAAAATAATACAAATGTGTATTACCCTTGAATTTATTCTGAAAAAACACTTAGAATGATAGACGTGAGATCATTGATAAATGTGAGAAAGTGTGCAAAATCTCATTCTTTCATTGAATGATAAGTCACACCAGTGGTATAGTTCGTGGGCGAATCTTTTTACTTTGCAAAGTGGCGATTTCAACTCGTGGGACCATATTCACCTTCTCTTCCTTTTTTAGTCTGATATTCGTGGTCTGTCCAATATTTTTTTATAATCAAAATCAACCTTTGGTGTAAATATTTGCGGACTTTTAACATGCCTGATAATTATTTTTAAGCCATGCATGTGGTCTGTTATCGCTATGTAGGGTATTGGGTTCTTCAAATAGGATTGGCTAAGACGAAAGGCACTCTGCAGCTGACGAGGCTGTCAAGGCCGAAATACGCGTGTATTGCACTGTATAAGTGCTCATAACAGGCCACATGTATGGCTCGAAAATAATTATCAGGCATATTGAAATTCCAGCGAGACCTTGAGAAAACACTCGAAGCGAACGGAATTTAAACTTCATTTGCTGCGTAAATTATATATTCAATGGCAGGGTGCAGTGTCATGTGCCTTGGAACGCACACGAGGTCGTTGGATCAATCCCTGGCCTCAGTTAGTCAAAAAATCCATTCATCCTGGGCCGGCAAATTATTATCAGACCTCTCTGTAAAGATGCCAGCACTGATCACTGCAAGTTATTGTTTATGTGAAATATAAACTCAATCAGATGTAGAACACTTTATGGATTTGAATGGTGCATTCTTCAAGCACTGATCAACGCCAAACGTTTCTGCCTTAATCCTCTCCGATGAGAGGATGTAAATCTTGACTGACTCCAAGTCGTTTTGCGCAATTTATTTTGCTCCCATTGAAAGATCTAAAGGATTTCTTCCGAGTTTTCTTCTATGAATGACCTCGTTCATGAGTTTCCCATCTGAACCTTACAGTCACAACTATCACCATCACTCCCGTAATGGCACATTATATTGATGATGGAAATCATTTCATGGCTGATTGTACAGTGCCGTTTACCTCATGAATGTAAAGATCTACATTGAAAAATCGACAGCACAAAAATCTAAGCGGATTCATATACCAATTTTAGACGGTTTATCAATCAGATCAATAATTATTTTTTGAGATCACTTCGAGAGAAGCGTTCTCTCGGTTATCTTCTCTGATAAGATAATGTAGCGTAACACTCAACACATTTTACTACGACAATTTTTTTTCTACGTGACCGAACATTGCAATCTGCGATGATCGTAAGATTTTCATTTGATTTTGTCTTTCTATCTCACTTTTCATCAGCAAAAATTTCCAAACTCATCGAGTTATTTTGGTTGACACTTAAGAATTTCATTTTTTTGCAAACGTTTTCGTAGCAGGATTTACTAGCTGTATGGAATAACTACTCTCTATTGTCCGTTGCTCTCTCCACTACTAACTTTTGCCGGCTTTTGCGGGTCAAAGAAAAGCTTTCATGACACAAAGTGTGGTACGAGCGTCCAATTCTCAGAGTTTCACGGCTTGGTTGACCCTGTGCATTCCCAGTTAGGCCCTTGCATTTATTTGAGCAGTATCACTGCTACTGCAGCTACAAAGCCTTAGTAATTGAAAAACCTTACGCAAATGTGGGAATTAGCTCAAAATGATGGAGTGAGAACAAACGTTGAGAATAGATAGCTCTTTTAGAGACATTAATAGCACTTAGCAATTTTCAAATTATAAGCAGGAGAACAACATTCTTCACTGAGTTGCCGCCAATTTTTATCCATAAGATTAAAAAAATCTGAAATAAGCACACTTTTTTGAGTCTTTTTTTTTAATTTCAGCACTACCTGTCTTTTGCTGGCTTCTTGAAAAATTTAATGGTTAATAAAATATGGAGCCTCCATAATTCATCTAGTTACAACATCGATGTAGAACTTACCTAATCATAAGAACTGAATTAGGCATGATTTTTTGTTAACTCCGAAGTAATCTCAAATGAGCTTTATGATGTTTACTCTTGAATTGTGCTTCTCATGCGTTTGTAATAATTTTTTCATAGCTATGCCAGAAATAATTGGCGGTTTTGGTAATTGGATGATACCATTAATGTTGGGTAAACCGGATAAAAAAGGAGCAAAATTTACCTGTTTTTATTTTCTTTTGATTTGCACTTACTTCTGAGCCAACGATAGGTGCTTTGAGTTGAAGCCAAGCGAGACTGCATGAGCATGAAAGATGTAGCAGACAAAATGTCAAAAAAGATCCCAAAAAATACTTTTATAAAAATCAAGAACATCCTCAGTAATAAGGGTTTTCGCTGGCATTCACCTACAGGCCATTGGCAAACTCTAGCCAATAGTCTTGATAAATGGCAGAGGTATCAAGTCAACTTTTGACCGATCACCTTCGAACATCCTCTTCTTTTTGTTCCTTTCTCGTCATTTTGTGTTTTCGACTCATAGAAGCGTTGTTATTCAGAGTACTCATATAGAATATTTCGCACTTTTTTTCTGCGAGCAATATCATCACTTTTTGATAGATCTTCTTCACATTCTTGCTTTCTCTGGAAATTGATGCAAGTTCTTTTTTTTTGTGAGATGAAAAATAGTAGCCGTAGAGCAAGAACCCCGGTGAATAGAGAATGAGTCAAAGTGTGGTAGTACACTGGTTCAGCTTCTCTTATGTTTCCTTTCGAGCTTTTATATATTTCTAGATCTACACGGGTAAGAATTCTATCGTTTCTCAACTAACTGAAGCTCTAACTGATAACATCGCTCATTCCAACAGAGCTTTCCTGTATCTCCTGCCCATCCTATTATTTTTTTTACACAACTAAGTAGTCATTGTGTCTATATGATTGATAGAAACGGCTCGCTGCTGCGATACAGCCTCGTCGTCATACCGCGCCACTAGGCATTCTCAGAGAACTTGAGAGCATTTTAAGTTTGTGTGCAATTTTTCTATAACATTGGAGATGAAACCGCAGTGACCAACGTTACACTGTGCGTCATTGTTGTGTCCTTTTGGACAAAATCTCATTTCATTAGCTTCTTTGTCGTTAGAAATACGAATATTTGTCGCAAGCGTGGGAAAGTCTGTGTCACGAGCTTCAAAAGTTTTGAGCTTCATTTGAGAGAGATAATATTTTGTATACAGACAGTTATAGATTCTCTTCGTTGTTATTTTGTTGAAGAAGATCAATATGAAATAAGATACGTTGATTGACACCATACGTATGCAATTCAATACGGATTTGTGCAAATGTCTGGTTAGCTTTGTGAAACAGAAATCTGCATGTTTTAATCCGAAACAAATTTTGAAGGAAAATTGAAAATGAACACAAAATTCGTGGTAAGAAAAGATGTTGTGAGAACCACTCCATTCCAACATTTGGATCATCTGAACACTCTGTCTGTAATGACAGTGAAAATCTTAATCAAAATCCTTGTATTTGATACAACAGACGGGATGATGGCGATACATTTGCTTTGAGTAGACTCTTGTAGGGATTTAGGACATTGAAAACCTATAAGAAAATATTTGTTCGTTCGTTTGAAGAGTGTAAAATATTTACAATGTCATGCTTTGTTAAACTTGTAAGAGTCTGTCACAATTCTTCTAAATTGTTAATATTCAGGCTCATTAGCCTTCCTCAGAGTAACGGTAATTCACCTCTAGTGTTCGCTATAATTACTTTTTTTTTTTAAATGTGAGGGTTTCCGTGTAAACGCAACGAGAGGAAATCAGCGTAATTGTACACCGTCAAATTGAACTAACTTGTATTGAGGGAAGAAGCGCTTTGTGGATAGTTGATTGTAATCCTTGCGCCCCGAAAGAAGCGAAGCTACCAAAGCGTTAGCACAGTAACAGTTCATGGAACCAAACATTGCTAGCCTATCCGTTCGATGGATGCTAACAATTTCTCCACTTTATGAATTTGTTCAACCCAGTACAGGCAAAAGCCAAAACACGTTAAGGGATAAAAACGCAATTTGACCAGAGTTTTCATTTCTCCCTCACGTCCTCACAAACCCGGACATATCTCATTATCAAGAATGCGCTTAGTGGTACCGAGATTTCCGAGAAAGCTCCCTTTCAACGCAAAGTATTTCAACAGAAGACCGACTGTCTATTAACCTTGGCAATATGATTTCTGATTTTCTTCTTTAAGCCAAACACGAGGTGTTACATTAATCTTTATTTGACAGCTGACGTTTCGGCAGTTCGCCTCCTTCAGAGCCTGGAAAGGTCAAAATGTTCGCAATGCAATCAGTAAAACACCTCCATTAGTACTTTGAAAAATTACCAGACCTAGACTTAAATCACATCAAACACAAAATTAACTCTCAACATACTAACCGCTTTTTCAAATATGTGTTCCCCTGAATGAGTCAAGTGGGGATCACCGAAAGGACATGACATAGGCTCGTAATGCACCCTATCCATCAAAACAACACTCTTATATACTGACTCATATCACGAGTGATAACGAGGCATTCCTCTTTGCGGTTTATAGTTGGATTGCAAAGTAGTTTCTTTAAAGTAGCCCTGTGACACTTCTTCAGAAAGAGCTTCCCGGAGTTTAACGAAAAGTCGAAGCGATTCAAAAGTAGATGCAACTTTTCTGAAATATTCAACACTTGGGCACCCATAAACACCAAGTATTCATTAGAGATCATCATAATGTTTGACTGAACGGATCTGGCATACTCTATTGCTTCAATGTATAGAAACCAAAAACTCTGGGGCAAGTGAAGTGCACAGAAACAGTGAACCAGGACATTTCTGTACAGGTACATGATTAGTTGAAGCCTTTTCTGCTAAATAGAGCTTTTCCTTTAGACTTTACCAATCAACCAATAGTTTAGGTGATTCCAACGATTTTTTGGTTTTTGAAAATTCACCTTAGTGCGCCGCAGCCGTTGATATAAAATCAAGTTTTACACTTCATCTCCTTTTTGCTCGTTCAGGGTTTGGAGATAGATTTCCAACTGACTGTAGTAGTCATTCGCTAGTTCAATGTTCGACAGTCTTGATGCTCAAATTGATTTTTGAAAACGTCCTTCTAGAGCGCTGTGACAGTGGAGAGAAAGTTACTTTTCACAGTTATGATAATGAGCCCGTCTTTTAGACTTCACGGCGCTATTATTGATAATATAAGAAGAAATAAAAACTTGCTTTTGCAAAACGATAGCACCAGATCTGATTCATAATGCTATTTAAGTCCAGTCTCGTAAAATGCACTAATAATCCAAAAACTGTCGAAAATTGTTGATAAAATAACATCGCATGCAGCGTGAAATTTCATCTACGGCAAACCATTCATTGTTTCATAATTATCACTTTTTCCAACACACATAGGAGATACATATGCTTCAAGCCTATATAGAAATAAAGAAAAACCCGAGGTGCATGAAAACGTTACAAAAAACCTGAAAACTTCGTGAAGACGGAGAGAAAATTTTCAGTTAATCAACGAAAATCACCGCCGTTTTGCGAATCGCGCTGTGTGCAGCGATCTTGACAGCTGTCCCGAATAGAACATTGGTCGCATCTCACACTGATGCCACCAAACCCTAATCAAGCGATAGCACATGGGATCAATTCACATCTTTGAATACAACTGGAAAAACCAATCCACGCTATGACAGTATTTCAGGAAGATATGGCCAGTCAGTGCTCAATAATAGGCTGGGGAAAAAGTTTTGAAAAAATGCGCAACTCTCATGAGTGTCCGCCATCTTTTGTGTTTTTTCTGATCACTTGAAAGCCCGTGTTCTCCCGCGTTGATTGGTGTATAATTTATCTACCTATTTCAAGATGGAGTTAACAAGCGAGCAAATTAGATTGTTGATGATGCGCAATGGCTGTCGGGTTCAAATGCAGCGGTGGCTAATGAACGCAAGAAATCAGAATTTTGTGCTCTCGGAATCGACCTTTCGTCGGAAAGGTGGTAAGAAGTGCTTGAATTTGATGCAGAGTACTTTGACTACTACTTTTGTCTTTGTTCGGGCGTAATAAGTGCATAAATAAATGTTTTGCAAGCATTTTGTCAGAATTTTTTCCCCAACTTATTAACATTTATGGCAAAGACCTAAATCCTCAGGCATCAACCAAATCAACATCTGAATTATTCAAATCAGCTTTGAAATAAGAACGCTCGAAAGCAGATCGAATGGAAGAATGTTAGCAATTTTCTCAGTATGTGATACCGAATAATGTTAGAAATAGGAGTACGCATCATAATTTGAGAAAAGTGAAAAATTCCAAATTCCAGTGTTGTGAAATAAGCAAGTTTTTGATGACTAAGAATGCTTTACACTCAATATAATTCCAAAAAAGAATGATTTAAGCTCAAAAAGGGGTTGGTACGCCAGGGTCATACACCGGTGTTTCGGAGGTTCGTCCTCCTCATCAGTGACCCCCGCCCTACATTCAGCCCTGCATTGAAGCAAGGAGGGAGGCGTAGTGGTGATGGCACAGTGTACTATGACACTGTACCATCACCACCTCTCAGTCGATAGATTTTTGCTGTTAGATCAAACCTATATCAAAAGATCGACTGTTTTTGAAACCCCCAAAAAACATTCAATATAATTCTAAAAAAGAATGATTTAAGCTCAAAAAGGGGTTGGTACGTCAGGGTCATACACCGGTGTTCATCATTCTTTTTTGGAATTATATTGAATGTTTTTTGGGGGTTTCAAAAACAGTCGATCTTTTGATATAGCTTTACACTCTATCTTCTTTACTAAGTGGATGACAACTTCTGGATCCATTGTCTTCGGCGGCCACAAAGGACAATGAGCAATGTTCGGCTGAAAAACAACCACATTTCGCTTAGCGGCACTCTTCACATTAATGGTACTCGAAATAAGAACAGGAACAAAGTATTAGCGCAAATGGCCTCATTCTTCACAATTGCGAATCCGTTGCTCCATTTATCCACACCACAAATTTATTAATACCCTCTAGTGAAAAAAGATGGAAATTCTTTTTTCAAAAAGTAATGAACGAACGCTTTTTCAGTGTTAACTTTTGTAAAGTAATTTCAAAAAGTGATTGTGAGCTTGTTAAACGTGGAGTAACACTTTGAGAGGTTGGTGAAATGCAGGCCAAAACGGTAAAAATTCGACCTCCGACGGGAATTTAACCTGCGTCATACCCATAACAAAAGCTCACATTACCTCTACACCACCGCGACTATCCCTTTGCCTCAATTACTTCTTCGATATTTATTGTAGCTAATAGCAACCAACCTGTAACAGATTTGCCCAAATGAGCATATTTCGCTTTGAACCCGTTGTTATGCCTTTACGTATACATATATATATATATATAAATACATATATATATACATATATAATGAATATGTTATACGTCTTGTTGTACACAGACGTCTTACACTCAGCATTTTGGTCTAACCCTAGCAAAATTTTCTTCGTAACCTTTTTGTTTCTGATTGAACTGACAAACGTTGAGTTCAAAAACTTCTATTCGGCTAACGTTCCAAATTCTTTGTCTTCTTCAGAGCCACTTAATCCTTGTCATGACTACAGTCCTTCGCCCCGCGATTTCGTTCTTCGTTGTTTTTCCTAGGCGAGCCTTTGCAAACGAACGCCGCTCGGAGGAGACCTTACTTGGTGGTGTACTTTGATCGAAACCGTTTCTTGCTTGATGGTTATTATTGACTGAAAAAAAATTCTCTCATAAAGACGGTACGCTTTAGCAGTAGATAGAACAGCTGCAAAATGCAAATCATTGTTATTTTGAAAACAGCTTTCATCAAATTTTGTTACGAAGAATTGATATCTTCCTATGTGACTAAGCTAACACGAAGTGGACGCAAAACTTTTGTTCCGCTAACGTTTTATGCCTTCCTTACTATGATTGTCTCTTTGTCTTCTTTTGTTCATCTTTCTTACATCTTTTTATTCGGGCACTCAAATCGCCAGACTTCACACGCCGTGCAAATTCCAACATTTTTTCGCTACAATGTCTTGCAACTTCCATCAAGATAATCAATTGAGTAAGCTAGTTTCAGGTGCAGATTTGGATGCAGTCTAAGGCCATGTGATTTTCTCTCCTCGTAGACGTGTTAAATTTTGGTCGAGAATGGTTTTCTTTGAAAACACGAAATAGCTGTGCTCCCTATACACAGAGAGTTTCCAGCTTTTTTCAGACGCGCGGGAAAGAACGAGAGATCTCCTTCCATGCGACTCGCATACTTCCAGTGTGATATTGAATCCTATAATGGCGACGAGCCATGAGATCAGTTTAGCGACCTTTTGAGATTGATGTAAAAGTCACACAATGTGGCAAAAACAGAAGGGAACTCTTCACACGATAACCGTGATTTTTGTCATATTGATTCAACAAGGTATCGCCTGGGCAAATCTCATGAGTAAGACGAGTTGATAAAGATGTTACTACTGTCCGATTGAGCCCTCGACCGCTTGTAGTATCATAGCGATGAAGGTACCAAAGGTGAATTCTTTAAGCTAAGCCAGATATCATTTTGAAGAAGAACTGGAGATTCTTGCTAGTACTTCTACTAACTTTTCAATGTTTTTAGTTGTCTTCATAATATGTGCTATTAAAAAGCTCATTTTATGTATTTTTTTTTCGCACCCTTTCTTCGCTTCTTCCCGAGTAATGTGGTAATAGTCGCATAAAATTCAATTATCCGGTCTACGGTGCCATTTTCTGTGACATTACTCTCAGTTTGATATTTTCTGATTGTACGACTTCTTAATATATCTCAATTTGCCTAGGAAGAAGGCCTTTCTTTCACTGTAAACGGCATTTTGTGCTGGAAATAGGTGAACGTGTCTCACTCAAGCGATATCCATCCATTTTTTTTGACAATTGATATTGTGAATGATATGGCTTTTATGCTTAGGTCTCGTATAGAGACCACTGAGATTTGTAAAATTTCCAACTAATACATGACTTATCCGGAATCGGTTAATGAAAAATGTTCTTTCATATGTTGATGAAGCTTTTGAGAGTGCTTTTCGGCTTCGATTCTGGTTCAAAAAAATTCAAACACTCTTCGAATCTAGACCTTCTTTTCTATAATAATATGGGGAGAGTGGTCGACGTTACTTCCACCTCTGAATAGTCAATCAAAAATAGATCGACCACGGTGATGCGAGTCATTAATTGGAATAGCCTAGAATGGCGCTGCATTGAATGGCGTCACGCAACATTGTCGCTTTGTTCTCATCTCATCAACCAAATATAAATTATTCATTACTCGTGGTCAAATTGAGACCGACTCTTTTCAGATATCTCACAAAAATTTTCTTGCGATCTACTTTAATTAGACTTTTTACATGGTGAAAATATCTCTTTAATTCGATAAAAATTCGTTGTTTTCAGAGCAATGGAGGCCGGACCAGACTGCTTTCCTGTGCTCACCTTTTTGTTGCTGTCGATTCGTTTTCCAGGTTTGTTCCCTGAAATTCAGAATCACGGTATTACGGCACAAACGCTAAGCATGTGCATTTTTAGCGCGATTCAATTATTTTTTCTCTTTGAAGTGCTTCAAGCAGGACTACATATTCGTAGAGTTTTTGAGAAATTTTTCACACCGAATATGGAAGCGAAAAGTTCACTTATTGGAGAAAGATTCCCAGGCTCGCCTTATCGAAGCTTCATAATATTGTGGCTGCCGCCACTTGAGATAAAAGACATACGTTTTTGAGAGCCAGAAGCTTCAGCAATCTGCTATATTCCACACTGTAGAATCCATTTTTATCTAAATCTTTGAAAAGCTACAGGTATAAGCTAACTTTTTTATTAAAAGATGGTGTACTTTTTTTCCTTCTGATGAGTAGTTTAGCATTCCTAAGAGGTATCTGCTGAAAGTTTGAAAAATTCAAGACTCAAATTAGTTTATAACCTTGTCGCCTTCACACATTTACTGTGTGGAAACTAATCGAGTTTCATAATCATTCGTGTTTTTATGATTTTTGATGGGAAAATATGCAGTACATAGCGATGACAGTCGTCACAACCACGATGCTTGACTCTCTTCCCTCCTTCCCCCTCCCTTGCCTCTGGCTCAACAAACCTGTCATCCCTCCGGGTTAGCATTATTGGCACTAAACTTGCTTACCAAAAGTTCACTCACTGCAGAAGGATCGCTTTAGCCGAGCTCCTTAGGAGTCTAAAAAGAAACGATTTGGTTGGAATTTAACGGCATTTATGACTAACGAGAAGTACTTGGCGCAGCAAAACCTGTACCCTTACGCCAAAGAAAAGACCTTAGTAGATAATGGATGCATGAGGAGGAATCAAATACCAGGAGGGAAGTGACCTACACACCGAAATTTAAGCTATCAAATGACTGCTAATAGCTATAAAGTTTCAAGAAAAAGAAAGAGATTGTATTCTCAAAGTTGAATAATACATCGAAATGACAAAATTGTACCGAAAATTGATTGACCCCGATTGCTTCCTTATCTCGTCTTTTGTTTGAGCGTAAGTGGGTATATGGCATAGATATATGAGAAATCACGTTCTTCCAGCCTTTGAATACACATTATGTGAACATAATCCGCTAATTTCATTGGATTTGTAATGGGTTTCAAGCGATTTACTAAATAATCACTCCTCTTCTATCGACCGCTTTTTATAGACTCGCTCAAAATGATACAATCTGATAAGGAATCTGAGAATCGATGCCGAGCAATAAATCACCCTGAGTCAGATGATGGAGTTAACTGATATTGTAGTGACCGGTAGTCAAGCTCGTAGCTATTACAATGACTCAACCCGACTGGCGGTCACCACAATGTCAAGAAAGTCCATCATCTGGCTTGGGATGATTTATTACTCGGTGTCGATTCCTTTATAGAGGATTGTTTAATTTCAGGGGATCGGTTGAACCGAGGGAGGGTGCTACGGATGAATCTCAATAGGACGAGATAGGTGCTTGTATAGCACTAGACCTGGAACTCAGAACATGTTATATCCTTATCAGATTAAAAATTAAAAGCCAAAACATTTTGCCTTTTTGAATTCTTACAGTGTTATCAGTATCAGTAGCCTTTTCAGAAACTCTAGGCATTACTTGACACATTGGAGCAATCTTTTTTCCACTTTTTCTGTTACGCAAATCTAACATAATGTGTAAATCAATTTTCCAATTATCTCTCTGCATTTTTTGCCCTTTTGAAGTTTCCTGGCTGAAACGCATTTAAATTCTTTAGACTGCTTTTCAGCTCAGAAGTCTCTTCTTGCCACCTCGTCGTCGAGTTCTTTATCACTTTTTTTTCCGCAGTTTTTTTGAACGTGTTCTTTAGCTACAATATGATTCTTTGCAGTGTATTTGAACTACTGAAACAGTCAGGAAACTTTCGTAATTTTCGCTCATGGCACTCCATGACAAGCTTGAACACTCTAAGCTTCTTCATTGCCGCCACCATAGGGCCTCGAAAAAAAGTTAAGCATCAGAAAAATCTCAGTAGATTTTTTACTTAATCTCATAATGTTGATGAGACCTTATAAGTTCATAGCCATGAAGGAGGTTTACAAAAAATAGAAATCATTAAGCGGTGTCATGACTGAAGGCAGAAAAATGTGGCAAACTGCCAAAGTCAATGATTTGGATGCCAAAAATTTGTCATTACGCCTGTGAATTGTAAGCATCATTCCGCTGAACAAGCTTCGGTAAAACTATGAGTGCCTCTCAACTAATGAAAGTACTGAAATTTTTTTGAAATTGCACATTTTAACGGATTGATAAGCATCTCACATATCGAGAAGAAGTGGATGAAAGAGGTGTTATAAAGTAGATGCAGGAATCTCTAATATCCTACCAAATCAAAAACAACACAAGCCGTTCAATGAAGAATCGTTGCCGTGCGCTGAGCAAACCAGCAATGTAATTTCTCTAGAGATTTACTTTTAGTGCACCGATTTTGAAGTACTTTACTCGAAGTACTACGATGTGATAAAATATATTCCAGAAGGCATCAGTCTTTGGACTGTTATACCAAAAGAATCGTTTTCAAACCGTCAGTCTTTGCTTACTAGATGAATAAACTTTTGAGCCTATTTGAACTATGTGTCATCAGCCAGAAAGTCACTTTTTGAGCCACGCATGTGGTCTGTTATATAAGGCTGACTTGTAGAGCCCGATACACGTGTTTCGACCTCACTGCGAGTTTCGACACACGAAGAAAATCATTTAATGGCCTTCAAATTAGCGAACTAAATGTCATTCAAAGTACACGTAGAACTGCTAAGCTCCTTAAGCATATGAACAAGTTCACCGCCAATTGTTGGCTCTTGTGAATAGTTCTCTTCTACCGCTTCCCTTGAAGGCTTCAAAGACTTCCAGCAGTCGGCATCATTCAAAGGGTAGTAGTCGGCATCATTCATAGGGTAGTTGATAAGTGCTAATAATGATGTTGTTTTTGTGGGAAGATCACCGATAGGGGCAGCGAGCACTTCGTTCGAAAACCTCTAGGGGCGGCTATGAGGGCTGCAGTATTATTCACACTCAAAGCTATCGTGACTTTTTCGTAGCTGGCGGTCCACTCCCGTCGTTTATCGTCTCCTAAAGGACATGTCTGTCAAGTTTTCCCTATTTATTCAAAATCAGTTCTTCTCTTATCCTATGGAACCATTACGTTACTAACGTCATTCACACAAAAACTGTTTTATCTACACTTCTGAAAATATAACTGGCGATAAAAGAACTTCTCCAGAAGATTGAATTTACTAGAGCGCAGTTCACAAACTCGACAGTTTTTCGCTATTATTTACTAATTTAGTAAAGATTGGAGTGGTCAAATGGACGACTTCAAAATGTTGTATGCGATTATTTTTGTCATTTAAAATTTAATCAAAATCTGGGAGTGTTGGCCGCGCGGAACCAGATCAATTTATTACGCAGTCGAAAACAAACATTAATCGAAGGATTCGAACATTGAAAAAATTCGAATAATTTGGAAACTGGCAGCCATACATCATGATAGTTGCTCTTTCAAAACTGAAACTCCTCTATTCTCATGAAAAAAAGGGTTTGTAGGTGTTATGTCATCATGGTGTGATCTATTGGTTTACTGTAATTACCTTCACAAATGAGTCCAATTTTTGTTTGTAACGACGGCATAAACTATTTTTTTTCTACTGATTTTCTTCGCAGGCATATAGTACGACTACCTCTCTGATCGGATTCTAATATCACTAGCATAAAGGAATGGCTGCCACTCCGACGTTCCCACAATAAATGCAAACAATTTGAAACTCTCCAAAGAATATGATTTGTTAGTAGAAATTACTTCATTCACAACTCATACTCTTTATTCTACTAATGATTCAAAAATTCTTTTCTTTGGCACATAGGAACTCCCAATTGGCGTTCTTGAACACTTTAGTGCATTATACCCATACTCATTGAACCGGCAACAACAAAATGATCACAGTTTTGATTTGAGAACTTTTTTTTTCGTAGAACTTCTAGATGAGGCTATAGTGAAAGACAGCTTGATGTATCTGCCTTGTCGTATGTTAACTCCTTTTTAGGCTTCCAATATAAAGTCAATCTCATCCTCTGTTCCACTGACTCAATCTGATGAGCATAAACTTTCAATTGCAAATATCAATTCTTTTCCTCCAAACATTCTAGAACTCTTTAATTGTTTCACATAAATCTAAACAGTGGTCACGATTTTTACTTTAAACCTAGCTTTGAGACGCAATAAGTTATTGCGGACACAAAACACTCTAGGAATACGGCCACTTTCATAAATTCGCTTCTCAACAGTTATACGATATCCTTGTCATAAGCTTTGAAATACTTGCCCACTGATTTGAAATCCGTTTTGTACCCCTAAAACTCATACTTTGCTGATGTTCAGATAAGAAGAGCAAAAGTTCAAAGCATTCTAAATGACACAATTTTCTTCCTCGGAAAAAACCTTGTATTGAACCGTCGGTGGAAAAGCCAAGAATGACTCGATCAATTATGTGGAGATAAGCGTTGCATATTAGATTGGTTCACACGCCATCCATGCGTAGCTATTGAGTCAATCAACAGAAGCAGTCTGAGGCCTTCCACAAAATAGCAAGCATCACCTTCTCTTTCTGCTGACATTCATTTTTTCGCTCGTTGGTAAAACGCTACAAAAGTCTTTTCAACCAAAATTATAGGTTATAGAAAAAGTTCTGTTGTATTACGTGAGCAAATGATTTTACACCTGTATTTTGTGCGTATTTGAGCTCTTCAGAAAGCTTGTTTTCATGCGCATCAAACGATTTGCCATTTGTCGACACAGTCTTCAGAATTCGACTGTCCAAGGAGGAAATTCGTCTGCTGCTCCAGTTCTGCTACAAATTGAATGTTAACGCTTCTGAGGCTCATCGATAAATCTGCAAGGCGTTTGATGACGAGATTTGCGATTCTCGTAGAGCTCAGAGTTGGTAGATATGTGACTGAATTGTCTTGATATGGAAAGAGAATACTTTGACTATTAATCTGTCGTTTGTTTGGGATTGATTGGTCTACAAATAAATTTTTTCTATGCACTTTAAAAACATGACAGAACTTTTCCTACAACGTGTTAATATCATCCAGCGTGCTTTATTGTTATAATTGTGACTGTATCTACTAACAGCTGGGCTATTTATTTTTGTCCTATTAATTGCATCCTTTTTCAATGTGTTATATTATTGTTGAAAAGTGATAATATTTTGTAAGACAATTGGGTTAATACAGCTCTGCAGTTTGCATGCACTACCGCTTCGTTCTGGGCGAATCAAACATCCATACTATCGAGATAGAGAGCATGGTATCATATTATCTCAAAATCGCCTCTGTCATTTAAGAAAGGTGATAACTACTTGCAGCAGAACCTGACAGCGTCTTGGGCCCATCAAGAAATCCCTAAAAATTTCAATTTAGCCTTCATATGATCAAGACAAACTCGTCAGCTGCCTACGAACACATGCAGACCGGAACTACTATGTCCATGCGAACGCACTACAAGAGAACAAATAAATGTGCTGGTATTCGTTCATTAAGTATAGACTGATCTGAAGAAAAACTAAGTCAGTGCTTAAGAGAACAACTAGCCCTTACTCCTGCTCTTTTTTTCGTCGACAATCCTGTGTTTTTCTTCATGACCATAGCTTTCTATTTAGCACTTTGATTGATCCACCACAGAATTTTCGTTTCACTGTGCGGATCTCACTACCTCTACCTTCAATCCGATTTTCTCTTCTTCTTGAACTTCGTAGAATATTTGTTGAGCGCGTCTCCTTGCAATCTCGGAGGAAGCGTGGCTGTAGCGTTACAGAGAGCGTTCGGTGTTCACTGCTGGAGAGATTGGGAAGTGGGGAGCAGTCCCGCACCGTGCCAAAGCGAGCGTCGCAACCACTCGGCCAGGGTCCAGGGTGATATCTAGACTACATAGCGTGACGAGCCATTTCTGACCGTGTGGTGTGAGATTTGAGTTTCTTCTCATAATTAATTTCATTCAATAACCGGCTAATTGGTAGAAGAACATTGGCTGCGAACACAGGACGACATATAGTACACGTTTGGCCATCGTCCACTTTAAGCGCATGACTGTGATGGCAAATGTATATCTTCGTTTTCAATGATTTTATAGAGGCATGCTAGAGGACCCGAACATCTCTGGAAATCAATCAACATTGGAAATTTCACTCCATACTTTCATATTTTTATTCGCAAAAAATTGCGTATTTTCGCTAACGTATCACATTAGTTCCGTATATGGAATAATGCTGAGTGATACGCAAATCTTTAAACGCTAGATGGGAGTCGAACCCGCATTTCATCGCTCTACAGTGGCGCGCACTACCTCCGTTTACCTTTTTACTTAATAGCACGCCTTCCGTAATTCTTGGCACTGTAGCAATGAATACCATATTCATTAACTAGAAGTAATCAAAATTGAATAGTTTTGGCATTATTCACCGCTCATTTTCATGCAAACATTTTGCTAGACAAATTGTCTATATTTGCCTGGAGATGGAGCTTATAGCAATTATTGTCGAACAATTATTAGTTCTTTATTGAGTGGATTTTCCGCATTAGCTATTACCTGTGGTTTCCAAGTAAACATGGTATAAGCCGATCTTATATTGCGAGCTATTCTTAGGTGCGATAACATAACTTACAGGTAAACAAGGTAAAAGCTCCTTTATTTCATTTTCATCTTAGCACCTGTTTTGCAATTTTTTATGCTTCGTACCATCGGTCGTTTTCCAGTAATCCTTTATGCTCACACTTGTTAACTACGATGCGGCTTCTGTTTCCGGTTAGAGAGACTGTCTGTCATATATATAAGTTAGTGAAGGGTTCAAAAGAGGCTAATGTTCGTCAGGGCAATAGTCCGCTGATTTCGTGTACGCTGATCCTGTGTCTTCCAGCGTTCCAGTTAACCGCAAAACTTCGTATCTACTCGCTCAACTATATATCGCCTGCTTGCATATACTGTACTGTCTATAATGCTATGAACACTCAAAATCCAAAAGTGAACTGTTCTTCGTAAAGTCCCGCGTGGCCAAGATCATGCAAATTCGAGCATTCTACCTCGAGTTGCAACTTTTGGTGCTAAAGACTAACTCGGAGCTTTCTACTAAACAGCCAATACAGAGCTGTTGTGGGAACAAATTCGCTTACTACTCATGTATGAATGGCACATAGGGAAAAATGCTAATGAGGCAGCAGGCAAGAATGATGAAGCTTCTTGTGGACGGCCCGAGCTCGACTAATCCACCTGACTGTTTTCTCCAGCATCGAACTTCGCAGACCCCTTCCTAGTCGTCCTTTCTGCAACCGTATCATTGTCCCACGCTCCATCGTTCTTGCGCGTCGCTTCACTGCCATCTTCCTCTACACGATTCGTGTATAAGTAGCAAGCAAATATGTTCCCACGATAGCCCTCCTTGGAGCGAATATAGACAAATTGTATACCAAAATTTTCGCAAGAGAATGTGCAGTGGACGATATTGGAGTTACACAATTCTGATTATTTCTGGTTATTAAATTTGATGCTTATTGCATCTAGTGCCAATACTTATGGAGCAGCCCCATATTTCGGTGCTTTCGTCTTCAATGAAGTTGGTCAATTTCGTGCACAAACTGTCCATGACTTTGCTTTTATCCGGTATGATGCTACTTCATAATTCAAATTTTATCGCTGTGATTTCTAAGAGGGGTGCGTAGCATAGTGGATAGAGATACTCCGCAATGCATACGGGAATCGGTTGCCGGTTCTACCCCGTGTCACAAGCTTATCGAGCCTTCCATTTGTCCGGTGTGTGTGATTTGGTGCCAGAATTTCCTCGGAGAGTAACAGCACTGATTTAATACATCGGTAGGCCATCATGAGTTATTGTAAAAACGTCAACTCTACAATGCCTGATGAAGTAGAATGCATGGCACAACGCTCGCGGGTCCGTTAGTGTCAAACTTTTTGCCTTCATTCTTCATTCTTTTTATTTCTCTTGTTATAGGTTCCCAAGTAAGGTTCAACTATGCACAATATCAACAAAGACTGCTGTTGTTCGCATTTTTATAAGAATGAATACCATTATGAAAACATCAATATTATCCTATTTGCCCCGTAACCGGCGCCTAGATGCTCGTCCTCAGGGAAATTGGTAGGAATTATGAAAAAAAGAATTAAAAAGCTCAAAGTGTAATTATTCAGTTTTGAAGAAAGGTCTGTGCAATGGATCCTACCCAAATATCAAGATAATGTGCTTGTGAGAAGCCATTATGTCCCATTTTGGTGTAGCTTCCATTTTCCAACGTTAAATCCATCACTGAGGCACTTGATGAGCAAATCCTCGCAAATAGTACAAAGACATTCTTCACGTGCTTGATAGCAATCATTAAACAAGGATTTTGCTCTTCCTCATTCAATATCGATGTAAGCAGAATGGTTATATAGTAATATTCTCCAAGATGTCATGCAAAAATTGGAATGGGGTGGAATATTGTAGGCGTAGCTGCCGACGGCTGACAGTATACACCATTTTTATTTTACTGTGAGAAGTATGTCTGATTTCAGTAAGGAGCATAAGATGATCCGTCTTTTTCTTTTGAACAAAGAGCGATGTTTGTGAGAAAAGGATTTTCTCCGACTCTTCATTTATCGAGAACGGAGCTGATATTTTTAAATGGTATACTTATCTGATTGTCTACCTAAAAACCATTAGGATGGACAACTTAATTTCATAGCTTTAGAAAATATCGAGAAAGCGTAAATGCTGAATAATAGTCAGCTACAACGATTTTTGCGTGAACGACATAAACTTGAAGGCGATCTATTCGATAAGAGAAAGATGTTTTAGAACACCTCGAATACCCAAAGAAAGTTAGAAATTTGAAACTCTTATCTAAGTCCCTTTGATGCAAAACCAAGATGCCCGAACCTACAGTCCTTCTCGATATCAACCGGTAAACACGAATTGTGAGTAATCAAAATCCACAGTATCTTGAGCGTATAACAAAAAAAAAACCCTAGCAGAAAGAGAGTTTAACTTCTTTAGAATGGTCCGAACTACAGAATATGACGATTTTGCCGCAAATAAGATGCTACATAAGTGAGTGTAGACTTTGCTAGAGCATTCGTAGTAGATGAGTGAAAAACTGATAGAGACGATGAAGAGAAGTGACTCAACTAGACACATTAGCTCGGTGAAGTTTTATAAGAACGTTTTTTTACGTTGACGGTTGGCGGCTGACAGATAGATGCGTTGTAGCGTAGAAAGAGTGGTGTGCAAAGTGAGCGTCAGTAATGCAATGGATCAGAGCACACGCTCCTGGATAGAGTAAGATGTGGGTTCGAGTCCCGCCTGACGCAAAAGTTTTACACATCGCTCTACGTCATTGGATGGATCGTTTTTTTTTGAAGGAGTTAGCTCTGACATCAGGCTATATAATCACTCAAAGGAGTACCAGTCAATGAATTTGAAAACTTACAAGAGCTTCATTTGATGAAAATAAGTCTGCTACGAATCACCTACATCACCCGCACTCCAATCATTCAACAAACTCTTAAGTGAACACCGAGCCAGAGGTACTTACTGAGCTTCACTCGCATTAGATACAGTAACTCATGAGTGTCTCGATAGTTCCGCCGTGATATAAGTCTGCTCTTAGCTAAACTTTCAGATGAGAATATTGAACTACTTCGCAGTTTGAATGATCCAATTTATATCATTCCTCGGAGGCCAGAAACACTACGCAGCCACGAAAAAGCAGATGTGCACTGTGCGCCATGACCTAGTTCCACCATGTACGGGATCAAGTGCGTCTGCAGCTCTTTTTGAGGGGTGGTGTAATCCCAGGCCGATTTTTAAGATATCTGCTCAAATTTGCAGTGGTTTCTTAGTATTCAGGGAGAGGAGATCAATCAATCTGATGACATTCGTAAGCAGACAAAATCGTCAGCTGGCAACCGAAGCCCTAGGGCGGGCTTGCGTGAGAATTGCATCCTTGAGACCCATTCCGTTCAAAGCACCTAGCAAAAGTCCCAAATTGTTAATAAATCCAGTTGGGCGGCGCGAACTAAAGACTATTCATGATTTATTTTACCATCTTCAATAGCGAATCAGCTGCATGTGAAATGTATTGTTCTCCTTGCTTTTTTTGAAGCAGTGGAATTTACTGCGACTTTTAACAGGCACTAATTAGTGTTATGATTTTCTGTAGTCATTAACTAATTTGCTCAAAAAGAAAGTGAAGAAAATTCTGATACCTTCAAAAGTTAGATTGTTGCAAACTGCTACAACCTATATCATTTTGCGACAGCGCGTATTTCAATTGGCCAAGTCCTAAATGTTCATTTGAGGTGAGTTTTAACGCAATGATATCTTAACTAAATTTTGTTTTGCTTTGTAATCTACATATTTCATCTTTCCGTATAACTATTTAACCGTAGTCTTAGCATTAGTGCACAAAGCTTCCACAGTTCACCAATCTATTAAGGATGCCTCACCCGTCATATTGCATTACCCATTGTAGAGGTAACTGAATTTGTTTTTGGTTATACACTGGCCTGCCAAGGTTCACCGATGTTCTGAAGTTATTTTTCTTGATTTACCAGACAAGGCTGGCGCCCAGTTACCAATATCAGACGAATGGAGACCTTAGTTTGCCTCGTCGCGAATCGAACCAAGAAAAATATAAGGTTTATGTGTGACATGAGATATGTTATCTTTTCGCTACGCGCGTCTCATCATCTCCATACTTTCCATTCAATAACTCTGGAAATGTTCATATCAAATGTGTAAATGTTCACTTATTAACAGAGCGTTTCTATTCATCACATATAGCAATTTTGTCATAATGACCACATGTCATTATCAAGAATTCACAGCCTTTTATTAGACTTCAAATAAGTGATCGATGTTGCATAGTAGAGATAAAAATAGAAATGAGCGCTGTCATCTATCAAGTGGTCTACAGAGTATTCAATTTCTCTCTATGTTGTGGAGAACCCTGAGTGCTATACGTTGAAAACATGAAATTTTTCCGGAAAAGCTAGAGTTCGAAACTTTGATCGTCTAGTATGACTTCTTCTTCACTTCATATCTTCATTAATCCGTTTTCAAAAATATACTTTTTCACTACTATGCGAATCCAGGTGCTCATAGCGTTCATATCGTTTTTTCGTCTTCTTCTTGAATATCGTAGTTACTGCTTGATTTTCTTGCAATCGCGAGGATAGCCTGACTGTGACGCTACATAGGGCGCTCGTTGTTGAATGTCGGAGAGTGCTGGGTGGGGACGGGGTTCGACCTCCGCGCGAGATAACGAGTATCACAACTAGTCGGCCACGGCTCCCCTCAGTATGTTTACTACAGTGGTCTTAGATCCATGAATCTCTAATAGCAACTTTAGTAAACCTCTAACGATGCACCAATCGCAACCTGGCTGGTGGTAATCGCCTAGAAATCTATATTTAACCAGTAACCACTAGTTTATGAAGACTTGGCACACTAATTTTCTAAGCTTGTCATTCTGTCTGCAATTTACAACATGGGAAGAGAGCTCGAAAAGACCTGAAGGGTTCTGAAAAAGGGCAGAAGGAGCCATAATTAGCAATAACGTATTTACACAAAAGTGTATGCAAGTATCCCAAGGGGTTATTCCACGAAAATAATGAAAGTGTAAAATAGGAACCTGAGAACGAACTTTCTTTCAGCTCGGTTTTTAAACGTTTTGTTTTATGTATGACTAATTTCATTAATTCTTTCTCTTTTCATCTCTCTACCTCTCTGCTTCTCTATCTCTCGTCTCTCCAGAATTTCAGATTACTCAATGTCAAAAATGATTATATTGTTTTGGATGGTAAACGTGGTGAAGGGAAATACACGAGGTAGGTGTGATCAGTCCAGGACAAATTCAATTCGAAAAAAGTGGGAATAGCTCTGACAAACTTTACTGTTTATATTGTTTTTTTTTTTTAAATTGAAACTCGCACAGATTAGTACTTTTTTCTTGAAATTTGATGGCTGACGTTTTAGCGGCCTCGCTCTCGTCAGAGTCTTCTTAACACTTATGTGGAAGAGGGTTGGTCACCTTTGTTATGTGACAAGCTGTGAGAAAAAAGAATTCAATCATTGTTCATAGCCTCTGATTCAATTTTATTCGTTATGAACGACAAAAAGACGACGTTACAACAAGAAGATAATGGATGGTGTAAGAGTTCTCGAAGAAATTATGAAAAATGTCAAATGAAAAGGGTACAGAGGCCATACGGTTTACATAATCAATTTACGCTTCAGTCAATCGAAATTATGTAATTATGAGCTTGGGCGAAAACTTAAAAAGTGAAGCATTTCTGTAGACTCCAGAAATGTTGAGGAAAACTGCGCTACAAACGGTTGAGAACCATGACCGACGAATCTTATGGTATTGTTGCAGACCACATCACTCCATTACGTCTGTTCCTTACCTAACTTTATTTCAGAGATCTGGGCTGGTGACAATGAACGTCGCCTATACACAAAATTAGCTGACGGTTACAATAAACTGGCTCGGCCGGTGAAAAACGATAGCGAGCCTGTGCTAGTAATGCTCGGACTCGATTTCCAACAAATTCTTGACGTGGTAAGCTGTTCAGTTTCGTTAGATGACCAAAGACATTCATTTTGCGAAATTTCAAATGTTCAGTAGAATTGATTTGCTACATAAATCAATAAGAGTTGAATCAAAAAAGTAGAAGAGCAAAAGAGTTATTTACAAATTAAATTAAGGTTGATAATAATGAGTTTTTTGGAGGATACAACTCTGATTTAAAATATTCCACTTTCAGGATGAAAAACACCAAATCCTGCACTCGAACGTTTGGTTACGCTTGGTGAGTTAACTCGGAAACGGTGTTTAGTTCATAGACCAAGACTGGAAGGTACTTACCGAATCCAAAATGAGAATAGTACTTCACAAGACCTCTTTTTACATGCTGTGAGCTCTTTGATTCGCTTTGTTAGTCTATACCCACCATCCGTGAAGGTTTGCGATTTTCGTGGGAAGCTCTGTTGGCTCATACACTTTGTACATCTGTTAAATGCCATTCGAGCGTGATCGTTTTGGAATCCAAAAATGGCCCCTGAATGACGATTCCCAAACTTCATTTTAAAGCAGCCGACAGCTCCCATGGATAAGAGCGAGCATTGTCGGCAGAAATATGTCACCATTTCATCATCTTTGGACATTGGCTAGAACAAAACACTTCAGAATAAAAGAACAACAGGTAAAGACTACTGCAAGTGTTTAGTAAACAGACGAGCTGATAGTGAAGTCCATAATCTGCAATATAAGCTTGCGATTTTTCAAAACAAATTGCTGTTGAATTACCGATCTGCAACTACAGAGAGAGGATCGGAACTGGAGCTATACCCAAGCTTATGAACGTCAGTGTAATTTTGAGACCTCTAAGTGTTTCTACTAAAGGGAGAGCACACAGTATAAAGTTGTTCGCCAAAAGTACCTTAGTCAGAAAACAAAGGTTCTGCCTCTTCGAAGCTGTTGACAAAACTGCTAAGCTACACGTGTGAGGCGACAGTTTGGAATTTTGATATCTCGATACTGCACAATATTAAAAAAATGAAAACCTTGACAAATTCGACAAAATAAGAATTCAAACTGAGTTTTTACTTTTGATCATGGGAGCAGCTGTCATAGATCGCACTGCATACACGTCATCAAGCTTGTCATCCTCTTTTCCTTTGCATTCGACCAAGTAGGAAACCTGGCCAATTCAAAATGGTTTGAGAATTTCTTTTATTAGAATTAAGCCGGTGGACCTATTGTGTACTTTTTTACCTGAACTTTTGAACTCGAAAATATGGAATGCCAACGAAAATGTAATTTGTAGTATAACATAATGACAATCAGAAGCATATTGCAATATGATCAAAGCGCGGAACTTCAGGGAAGCTTCTCTGTGACTTATTGGGTTTTTCATATGCTAGCTAACTCCTAGTTGAGCACATATTCTGCCTTTCTCTCAAAAATGTAACCCACGGTGCTAGTAGCAATCACTCGTCAACGGAAATGATTACCTGAGAGACAAAAATCGACAGTGAACTTAGTTAAAATAGAGTTAAAGTCAGAGTAGAGACCTCGACGGCGTAGTGAATAATACATTAGCCCAGCGAACGGGTAATCGCAAGTTCGATATCACTCCGTATTGAGAATTTTATTCATAAGTCAGCTACTATTGCGGCTATAAATGTCATATTCAACATTTACTCGAGCTATCAAGAATGGTCAACGCTTTGATCTTTTGCGATATTGAGGCGGCTAAGTGGTTTAAATTTTTAGAATCTTATCCTCACCCAGAAAAAATGCTGAAGTATTCAATACCTTTGCGACGAAAACCTTGCAGGGTGCTGATTCAGAATGTCAATGATAATGGTTGCTTCTAAAATGAACTTCACGTATAACAGGGGTCTTGTTGAACAGACGGCACAGCCGTCAGAAAACTTATGGCTTCCGTTGAAATTTGCATTAGGGAGACGTTTCTCAAGTTTCCATCATTGGTCAATTAGACTACGTTGCCTTTTACCAGGACAACAAACCTCATGAGTAGATGGGGAGAAAACACTGTATTGGGTTTGCCAAATTCCATATGTTCTCAGCAAATGAAACCGACTTTAGACGGAAATTATTTATCGCTTTTGAGAATGTGTGATGATAGAACGATAGAAGATGATGCTGAATGTGAGCAAACAAGATTTCTCAACGAAACCACCACGTTGATTCATTTTCACAGAGTAAGAAATTTCTTTGAAGTTTTTCGGGAGTGTACAGGATTGCTTTGATCTACTTTCACCCTCTTGAAAGAATTGACTTGAGAATTCAGAAGAATTCATGAAGGTCTAAACAGCCATGACTTCTTTTCTTCGAAGATGTATTTTAGCATACAAGAACATTGAAGACGTAGTGAAATAAATGAGGAATTTGCGAATCCGTGCTTATCTTCTCGATCCAAAGAATCCTCCTCCCTTGATGTATGCTTTAGAATTGTCCGTGTTAAGAATGATGTGCGAAACCTCGGGTGATGTTCAAAACCAAAACCCCCTGCAAAGGGACTAGAACCCGCACCTCACTCTTTCCGGGAGCGGTGCTTTATCCGTTACACTACTGAAGCCCATTTTTGCACATAAATCTTTCTACGCTACAGCGCATCTATCTGTCACCTCCCAGCCGACAACGACCTGGCCAGGGTAGTCTCGACATTGAACCCAGTCACGCTGACAAATGGATGCGCTGTAGCGTAGAAAGATTGATGTGCAAAAATAGGCGTCAGTAGTATAAAGGATAGAGCACGCGCTCCCAGAAAGAGTGAGGTACGGGTTCTCGTCCCGCCTGACGCGAAAGTTTTGCACATCATTCTACATCAATGGGTATATATTTGAAACAACATACCACCTCTAAAAGCGGTTAAACAAAAAGGATTTTATTTGATCTTCAATCTCCGTGTCAAGGTCGAAACATCGCTTAACATAATCCTACGTTCCGGTCAGATTTCCATACATGGATCTAGAAAGAATGACTCTCTTTGTGTATCTTTTGCTGGTACAACCGAAAGTCCGTTGAAAATGTTCTAAGGGAAGGGTACAGATAATGCCGTAATACCTATCATTATCTGAGAGTTGCATAATTTCTAAAAAGTTGAAAGTTGTACGTAAGTCCACGCACATTTAGCCCTAAAATAGCGGAGATTTCACTTCACTGCGAAAGTCGCTAACAATTGCTCTTTATCCACATCTTCTACCTTTAATTCTGAGATTAGCAGACCTTGCATGAATTATAGTATTTCCAAGCATTGCATGTACCACAGTTGAAAAAATTCTAATTCGTCAAATTCTTGGTCTATTTCGCTGATGGTCTTGACATATTGGCGACCTCAATTATTAGACTGCGCTCATGTTCGGATCGAATCCCAAAGGAGGAACTCCGGAAGCGATAAAGCTAAAAAATTTTGACATGCGAGGCTGTGCTTATGATGTATTTCTCTAATGGACGCTTCTTGGAAGATGACTACTAAGATTTTAGAAATGTTAATGCAAATTGCACAAACTAAAAAAGATAGATCCTAACCTGGTATATTTTTACAACGGCAACAATGTGCTCTCGTTCGCAGATAATGTGTTGCTAGATAGCTACTTTATGATGCGGATCTGCACGGGTGGCTATTCTATAAACAAATATTTTCATATCACTGCTAAACATTCAATAAGAATACGTTGATCCACTTCCTATCGAATTGGCTAAATTGAAAATCGTAACAACAGAACAGGAACGTCGGTAATGCAATGGATAGCGAGCACCCCGGAGAGAGTGTAATGCAGGTTGAAGTTCCATCCTTCGCTCAAAGTTTTGCATGTCACTCAACATTACTGGGCATTCATTTGTAACACTGTACTGCCGCTAAAAGCTCTCAAATAGAATTTTAACTAAGCTTGAATTTATCTCGATGGCGGTGCATTATCCATGCAGCCCAACTAGAACACTGTACCCTCTCGGAGCTGAACCAGCCCATTACATGGATTTTTCACAGAACAGGCAGTTTTTTCTTACGGATAAATTTATATTTTCATAGCTCGTCATGACACCTCCTGTGCTGATCCCAGCACATATGAATTCGAAGAGTTTTCGCATTCATGTTCTACAGAGATCTTCGATTTTGCGCATTACGGCGCTTGCTGTTTATGAATGTCGTAGAATGTTGGCCGGATTCATTCTCTTCTCAGTTATTATACTATTCCACAAGTTTAGTTTGCATCTATCCTCCAAAAAGGATACAGTATTCAGCGATTACCGAATGTGGATTACCGAAGGCTGTACTTCTACCTTTTTTATTTCCAGTTTGATGACGTTTCCATAGAAAGGATAGTAATCAAAGTAGATCAATTCCTCAAAGGCGCATTCGACTCAATCAAGCATTCTCGAAATTAGTGATTGATTTGTATATTTGATTCATAAATGATTTCTGGAAGCCACCCAATGATCAGCATCCCATCTCATTTGGCATTAATTTTCAGATCTAGAGGAGATTGAAGACTTGAGGAACTCTTGAAGTGGAATAGAACCAAAAGCCACAGTCATGTTGTGGAGCATCGCTGCCTCTTGCTTTATTTATTTTACGCGACATGTTATCACAACTTTCTGTATAGAACCCAGCACTTTTTACGTTCAATTTATTTCGTCACGTTCATCCTCTACAAATGTCTTTGAATATTTCACATGTTGCTGCGGGTGCTGCTTGTGGTTTTCTTCTTCTAATAAATGCCGTAGAATGCTGATGACGATGAATCTCCTTTCATAATTGGGGGTAGACGAGGTGTTCCTCAAGACTTTCGTTGTTTGATTGCAGGAGAGTGCTGGAGCAAGGGATTTAACCAGGGTCTTGTTTGGCGCTTCTCCTCACCATTGCCTTATGCGCAGCCTAATTTTACTGCACTTATAATAAATGAGTGTCTAATAACTTGCGCTTTGATTTACTGCTTGAAAGTTAGGCACCTCCAAACTCGTAAACTCTTTACAATAGAATGATCCGGTTGTTATCTACCAAAAAAAAAACTTCCACACCCTATAGGCATTGTCGCCCCATCGTGAAGGTGATAATAGGAAAATAGTGGTGTACCTCTCATTTCTCTCTGAAACTAATTAGATCTCCGCCAGATGTTCTGTTCGGTAAAGTGAAACGACAGGCATGGTACTTTGATATAATATCAATGATTTCGGCTCTTTTTGAGAAAATGTCATTAATACTAATTTGCTGGTCATGTTATGCCATAAATTAATCTTCTGTCGACTTCTGCATGATAATGCCGAGCTCCTGCTCGGTCTGAGATTTTACGTTCTCGTTCGTTGATAGGGTCATGAAAAACTGTTATCATCCGTCGAGCATTGACAATTCGTGGAAGAAAAAATCACTTTATGAGGTATCATGATCTTAATATACAGTTTAAAATATTGTACCCGAGAAAGTTCGAAGCCTTTTTGAGGTTGGCATGTCAGAGCCATACGTACGTTACGGCGGTGTCGCTTGCTTCATCAATGACCTATGTCTTACAATGAACCCTACTTTATAACAGAGATGAGAGACGCTATTTTTGGTGATAGCACGTGGTATTGTGCTTGCACGGACTGCGCGGATTTCCATATATTCACTATCAGCCGTAATCCATCGAGTGAAAAGAATAGTGATAAGACAACATCACTTTCCATTGCCATAAATAGCTTCTTCCTGTTCCTGCTGAAAACGTAGGGTTTATTGTAGGACGTGGACCACGGATGTAGTGGACGACACCGCCGGAACGTGCGTCTAGCTGCGACGTACTACCCTTGAAAAAGTTTTAAGCATTCGCACAGGCAATATGAAATGCTCAAAGCGAGGTTATAATAACCAGTCGATGAGATGGATTTCAAAATACTAGTTGGGTGACAAAGTGATAACGGTCTATGTATCGTAAGAAGGCGTATTTGCCGAAACGTCAGCCACAAGCAATCGCGAAAACCCATCGACCGGAAAGAACAGAAAGAGAAGAAGAAGAAGAGAAGAAAGAACAATCGATTGGGAAAAGATGCCAACCTCGTGAAGCTTTAAATAAAGATTAGTTTTCTAAGCTTTTCTTCTCATTTCCAAAGGTCTATGTATCGCTGGAATGTGCCATTTGAAGTGGTTTATATAATCAAATATTAAAAGAGACATCATTCTGAAGCAAATTTCTCGTTCTATTCGTTGCTGATGACAAAGTACTAGCTATTTATACTATATTTATGTGACTGTTGAGGCATTCGCCGTTAAATTGATCTTTCTAATTCAAATTTTTTTAGAGCTGGATTGATCACTACCTGACGTGGGATCCACTCGAGTTCGGTAATATTCGGGAGGTTCGACTTCCGATCTCGAAAATCTGGAAACCAGACGTGTTACTCTATAATAGCGTCGATCAACATTTCGACAGCACTTGGCCAGTGAACGCTGTGGTTTACCAGTAGGCTCATTTATTAGTAAATTATGTGTTAAACTGACAGATATATAGTCGTTGTCAGGTCATCGCAAATAAATAATAATTATGCTTAGAAGTATGCGAAACCGTCAGGGCTGGTAAATCCGCTGTTAGAACAATGATTACGATGCAGCCTCCACTCACATGAACTAACTACGTTGATATAACCACTCTAATTTTCATATAATACAAAATGAAAAAGCCGTGCACAATTACAAGAAGAATTTCAGAAGAGCACTTTCCCAGCTCTAAATGATTGCATTAACGGCCATAGTAGATGAAAAATGATTTGGAAGTTTAAAAATTTAGGACAAGCAGAAGTTATACCTTGCATAGCAATTTTATTAACGACTTCATTTATAGTAATCAAGTCTGTTAATACTGATGCGAAATACGTTAGCGCGTCCGTAGATATCGTTATTTAGCAATGGGAACGTCACCTGGATCCCACCAGCTGTGATTCGTTCAAGTTGCAGTATAGACATCGCCTATTTTCCGTTTGATTCTCAGGTATCGTCACCTGTACACTAATATTCAAGACTGCTTGCAGTCTTTTTTGAATGTTATATAGTCTTGCTTTTTTGCATCACTCGAAAGATTTACCAAGAAAATCGAAATTAGAACTTTACGATGCTTACAGCACTGTCCCATGAAGTTCGGCTCCTGGACCTACTCCGGATTTTTTACGGATCTACGAAATGCATCTGTCTCTACTGGAACATATCAACCGAATGGAGAGTGGGAATTGTTAGGTAAATGTAATTTCAATATTGTTCACAATTTTTTAGGGATAAGGTAGTGTTGTAGTACAGATGGTGGCGCTCAATGCGCATACGATTCTAATTCGAAATCGAACGAACCAACCAATTACCCCATCCTTCTGCCTTTGAAAACTGCTGCTAGAAGGAGTTAATCTTGATTGACGAGAATTGGCAAATCCTTGTGGCAAAGATCCGAGAACGCCTCGTACGGTTATCTGAAGGCAAGAGGGGAATCTACTCAGTCAGTATTCAGCAGAAGATTAGGCCCTAAACAGTAGCCAAACTCACGAGCAAATCGGAAAACACCGTGAATGAAGGATGAGAGGAAACTAATCAAATGATACCAGTGTTGCGACTAGTTCAACATGTGATCCTGGCTCATAAGAAATACAAACTCCTATGGGTGATTCTACAAGTCATTGAAGTTTCAACGAAACTACCCAATGAAATTTTGTTCACGTCTCGATTAACTCACAGCTTCTTTAATCACCATGACTTGCTAGGTTTCAGGACGAGAGGTTGAGTGGAAATAATTCTCAAAGAACAGTCTTATTTAGCTTTGTCGTCATCCTATGAAATATTGACATTAGCTTTCACTTAGATCTCACTTCGACACGTTCAATTTTCTACTATGAATGTTGTCCGGAACCATATTATGATGTCACCTTCACCGTATCCATAAGAAGGAGAACACTTTATTACGGGTATGCTTTAATCTAATACTTGAAAATCATTCTTCGCTGACTTTATAGATATAAACGATGATGGGGAATAACAAAAACGCAACATGTATTTCTTAACCACATTTTCTCCTTCCCTGTCTCTCGATTGCTCTGTCTCTCCCTTTACCTCTCTCTCCTCTCTCTCTCTCTCTCTCTCTCTCTCTTTGATCCTCTCTCTCTCTCGTCTACTAGTTTAGAACCATATTGAAAACTGTTTCGATCCCAAACTTTAGCTAAACCAAGTATGCCATTACTCCGCGGAGGGGAGAGTCAACACCAACCTTCCGGGAGGATGAAAATGATAACTTCATATATCGCTATGTCTACGCCAGCTTTTGACTGACCGTACAGACACAACCTCTGCAATTTCCTAACACATTCGCGGTTGTCGAATGTATGCTTCTAACAGGGATTCATTAGTGTTGTTGAACGTTATTTATTATCTCTCATCTTAGATTTATCTAAATGTCGTACTTTGGTGGGGCAAGTGCCTCTATATCGTTCATCTTTCAGGTTCAATCTCGTCCTGCCATGTTTGTTAATCTCCGTACTGGCCTTGCTCGGCTTCACTTTACCGGCTGATTCGGGTGAAAAACTGAATCTATGTAAGGTTACCTTGGAAGTACTTTTTGGAATTGGGAAGTCAAATTTGGTTGCTTTTCAGTATTGAACATTCCCATTTCTCCACATCCATTCTATTAACTGGAACACCTTATTTAAACTTTTTCAGGTGTCACGATTTTCATGTCTCTTTGCGTATTCATGCTAATGGTAGCCGAAGCAATGCCACAGACTAGTGACGCGCTGCCTCTCATCGGTAGTGAAACTCATTTTTGTTCGATCATCATTACTACATGGTCAGAAGAAGGGCATTCCAGAAGTGTACTTCTCTTGCATTATGTTCGAAGTTGGAGCATCAGTGGTGTGTACGGTATTCGCGCTGAATTTCCATCATCGAACATCGGAAAGCTATCATCCAATGATGCCTTTGGTGAGTGATCATAGAAGTTCAACAAAGTGGTGATCGTATGAATTGACACCAATGCATTAACACAACCCATTTACCAGTGCATTTACACCACCATGTACCCGTCTCTAACCTTGGCTTTTCGAAAACCCATTAACGTGGTTGGGTTCACCAACTAACAGAAATATCATTTAGACAAGAAAGATACTCCTCGATTGGTTACCTGCGCTTCTTTTCATGGATCGACCACATCCATTCCAAAATGAACAAAAGAACAGACGTGTGACTTGCGAACGACACAAGCCTAGGAAGTAAGCTTTGGAAATATTTTGGTTACAGTACATAAACCAAAAGTGTAATAATTAAGGAAGACGAAGGAGTTCGTTGTTGGCATTGACAAGTCGACTCTCAACAACAATTACTCTATCCTAGATCACAAAACAAAAGCCGTGCATCTCGACTTTTGTTTAGGTTTGTCGAATGTCTTTCTCATGAAAGGAGGTAGGAAAGTGATAAAGGTACAAAAATATGGAGAAAAAAGTGATCACATTGATCTTATGTGTCCTCTGATATTTCGTATTCTTGCCAAATCTTGGTGCGCGCTCCTAATGGACGAAATTGTCAATCCTTCTTCCGATGTTATTAAAGGGGTGTATTGTGTTCTTACTGTGAAGTTCACGCTATGTGTGAATTTTCTACTATTTGAATGAACTAAACCGTTCACTATGTAACACATTACTCTCAAGAAACTGCGACCATCTCTGCTATCAGTAGGGTTGACTGGTAAGACATATGGGTCCAATGAGGCGGGCGAGACCGCCGATGCGTACGTAAGCCCCCAATACACCAAACCTTGTAAAATGCAAAGGCACTCTCCAAGACTCTCAAGAGAGAGCAAATGTGCCTCGGTGGTGTAGTGGTAAAGCACGCGTTCCCGGATAGGATGAAACGTGGATTCGATTCCCGCCTGAGGCCGCGTTTTTGCTCACCACCCACTTTTCTTAGGTATATAGAAAATTTTCAAGAAAATTAGATTCGGATCTACGAATGTTCACAACACTATAGCTCTCATGTGGCGCTTTGTGATCACAAACAATGTGATAAATCATGAAAAGCAGCAAGTCGAAAAACAATTTGCCACGATATGATCCGTGTCAAAGCAAGCGCATACACGAATAACACAATCGCTGGGTTCTTTATGTTCGATTCAGTCTCGTGAAAGAACAAGTTTCTCGACAATTCGTATTCCACCCCATATAAGTCTCACCATTCTTGTATACGCATGAGCAAACCGCGTTGATGCGATCTTACCCTCTACTCTAATTGTTTCTCGATTGTCGGGTTCAACTGCTTCTATCACGCGACTTTACTGGTCGTACTTCTTCTCAGGACGTGGCAGGGATGCTCGGTACAGACCTTCATCAGCCGATCGAAACACTGTTCCTCTCTACACGTCACACAACTCTACCTATTCGCCACTACTCACTCATAAATATACGTATACAAAACTTATCGTGAGTATTTTAATTTTTCATCTATGAACAGACTGTAATTACAGTGCAGCATATAAAGGAGAGCTGGTAAGACGTTGATCACGTTGACTTCAGGATCCTCCAGAGGTGAACGATCGAAAATCCCCGCAACCTGTCGTCACTCGGAACCTTATGGACGAGTGCCAGTACTCCGGTATACTAAATGAGCTGCGTGTGATCTCATCTAGAGTGAAGAAGGAAGTCAGTGGTAATTCGTAGGGAAATTACTTTCAAAAAGAGGAAAAGCATTGAGCGCTGGTGAACGATATAGACGCGTCATGCGTTCGAGTGTACCAGATATCGTAACGGTTACTGGATTTCTCTCGCTCATATAAATAACTCTTGAGGGCCTATCAAAGTAGCCAGAGATCACAGACAAGTCTAGTAAAAATTTCATCATCCGGGAGAGTAGAGGCGGACGACTCTGTTTGCTCACGGTTTAGGATTAAACCAGCATTCATATACGTATTGCTCTGCACCTTTAATCAATGCGCTACACGTCATTAGTCTTAGAAAAATAGGCTTTTCGGGGCAAGTATTTCATTCTTTCCTTCACATTAAATATATCCTTTAGGAACTAATGCATGCTGAACGAGCCGATTGGATGTTTGCGTCGATGGTGATCGATCGTGTATGCTTCATCACATTTTCGTTCTTTCTTATACTTTGCACACTTGCTCTTTCCTATCGAGCACCGCATATCTTTGTCTAATCTCCAGCGAGTTATGTACCGTACACTGCCTTGTCCGTCCAATGAGCTCAGTCCGCTACCGTACTCTCACCCCGAACGTAGCGACCACTCGTCAATTTGCATTGGTATCAAGCAGTTTCCGATCTCAAATCACCTGACTCGACTGGATGAATATGCTAGCGTTTCATTTCCAACACACTGGTAAAAACCGACAAACGGAGTTTACGACCAAATATTTCTGAGAAAACCATGTGTATTAGGTATGCGCGACGATGTCTGTGGAGTACGCTCAATTTGCATTGAAAATATACCTTATTGTTAAGTGTACAATATCATTCATAAATATGTAACTGGAGATCACATCTCATCGTCTTCGTCAATGAATCTGATGTATCCAGAGAAGCTGGGCCGATTTTGAAGTCTTGGTAAGCCAGAGGGTTATACACGTTTCGGCGATCTCGCTCGTCACGTCAGAGCTCCACGTCCCATTAGCTACCTTAGATAGTGAAAAGAACCCAGCCAAAATTTCACTTCGCCAAGTCTTATCATTCTGGCCCCTTCTTTTCCTACAATGTAAGGGGCTAATGGCGCGTGTGGCTCTGAAGAGAGAAATGAGACCGCCGAAATGTACACAAGAAATTGACGTAACAAGACCTCGAAATTGGCTAGATTCGCTTCTCTGAAAAATGAATGTAGTTGTACATGAATGCTGTTAAATCGCTACAGGTAAACATTATAAGCACAGATTGTAAAATTCTCTGCACCACAAAACTTTTTGATTCCACTCCCTTGTTGTCTCCAAATGTCTCTTACTCAGTATGTGTAAGCTGAGGAAACAGTTCTTTAATACCCACTTAAAACCCAAATCTTTTACACTAATTCAATGAAAACAGCAATAAATCTCCAAATCAATGATCATTATCATCCACGATCTTCTGCCAGTGATCTGTAAGCCTTTGAACCTGCTGAATTTGCGGGCTTTAAATCAAAAAACTGCTGGCATGTCTCTTTAACATGATCAAATATCTCGGATCGGATTGGTCTTCGAGACTGACACCACCATTTCGAAACCGTTTGTACAGTCACATGGCTCACACTTTCTTCATCTTCGACACCTCAGATCTTCTTCGTACCCTCCTGTCCAAAGTTGTCGCCTCCAGCAATTGCCTATCAAAACTCGAAGCTCAATTTCTCCGTCATCACTTGTTATCCGACGAGTAATTTGAAGTTTGATGCTCTACAACTAGCGTCGCCGTGGGACTTCCTCATAAGAATATTCCTGAGATGTTCCGATGGATTGATAACATCCGATACTGTGTGAAACAAACACAAAATTTGGATTTTTCGGCGGTGTTAAGAAGCTTTTCCCTCAACCTAGCATAATTTAAGGAACAAATTTGCAACTAATCTCACTGAATCAAATTCAGTAAGTCTGAAAACCATAGATCAAGTAGAAAATTCGAGAAATGGCCAAACGAGATCTCATCGCCATTTTATTCTATTGACCGTCACTAAATCACAGAGTAGCTCACTGTACAGAAATTGGGCTATGTAAACCGAAAACCTTCCGAAGATACGTGTAGTCTTCTACAGAACGCCATACATCGCGCTATGAAGGAAAATGTTGGAGAACAACCACATTGTTTTGATTTGTGCAACAATCGCACAACAATCAGTCGAACTCTCTATGATTTAGGGACAGTAATTTGACCATCATTATTGATTCATGAAGATCAACTCAATCTGTCCACAGGGATCGAACTATTGACTGATCATCGTCACCTAAGCAACCAACACAGTCACTGAGCTATTATGGTGCTGCTGAGTTTACGTAAAATCTTGTTCAAGAGTATGCCCGTTCGTATATTCATCGCTACAAGAAATCATCAAATCATTTTACATCCGGAAAGACATAGCACAACATAATTAGATATTTTCTCGGTACATAATACACAGTAACTCTCCGAAACAAAACTATCCTAGAATTCCATAGATAAGAGTGGCCTGTGTTGGAAAATAGTTCTAATGAAATGGTAATTTCAGTAGATTCTATCAATTTCAATAATTTAGTACTTTTTGGTAAATTTTTATTTGTTCTTATTCTTGGAAAAATATAAAAATAAACTCGAAAAAAAAAAAACATTTCATCACCGAAAAGCGCGCACGTTTACCAGCCCTTTTTATACAAAAATCAAACCGGTCTTATCTATGGAATTGTAGGTCAATAGGAAGAAGAATACATAGCGCTAGGAGAGAGGTAGTATCACTTGTAGCCTACTACATCTATTACGCATTCATTATAAATCATATCCAAGGTTTCTGAGTGATATGCAACACTTTCGACCTGGGCGAGAGTAGAACCCGTACGTTTCATCCATATCGCAAAAAGTGATAGCAAATCGGTGGCGTAGGTGGTCTGGTAGTAACTCGCACACCCGCCTGTATGAAATGCGGGTTCAACTCTCGCCTAGGGTCGAGGTTTTGAATATCACTCACACAAACTCATAGCATCATAACACTGCTATAAAAGCAGTAGGGTGAAAATCTCATATATTATAGACATCTTTTGGTCTACACAACCACCAGAATCAAGCTTCTCGTTCATGATCACATTATTCCTTATTAAGGAGTAAGTACACATGTTGTACAGTTGGTACTGCCGCTATGGTCCTTCCTTCATCGTCGTATGCTCGTGTCGCAAACGATAACGCTCTTGCAAATGTGCTTGCAATTCGTTTGCGTACCGGCGACAATAAGATCGCTTCTGTTTCAGCAACACCGATATACAAGGAGTACGTCGTGCAGAGCTGTAATTGTACAAAAAATGTTTGAAATAAATTGGACTTCTCTGCCGTACTTCTCAATTTCAACACAGAATAACAAAATGAAGCAATGAAAAAATAAAATAAAACATTTAGGTAAAATAATGAAATAAAAGTTATGGATCTTTAGTACTCTCTAAGACTTTCGTAATTGGCAGATTTTGTTTCTCACATGCTAAGAAAATTTGTAAAACAAAATTAAGAGGAAACATAGCTACTCGTTTCCTGCAATCCAACAAAAAAAAATATAGAAAGACAGTGAGAATTCACCTCAGGCCAGCTGTGGCGATAGCGCTTTCACGGCCAGATTTGATAAATCATTGAGTTTTGCTGGAGCAAGTTCAGGATGCTTCTTGAGATCAAAATCCGGCTTCAAAAGCTGGAACAGATATATAACGTATACTATATCGACAATGAATCGAAAGACCAACTATCTGTTAACCTCGGCATTGATAACTGATATATGTGAATCCTGAAGATACCGGTACTTTTCGTTATTTTCAATCTACTCTTGAACCCTTCAAGGACGGCCCAATTTCGCTTTTTCCGGATTTTTCGCAACCATCTAATAACTTGAATTTTGGCAAGTTTGACACAATACTTGGTCTTTTAGAAGACCTTCTCAGTGCGCTGTGGGAGCGGAAACAAAATTTTGTAACGCGTTACATTGGGTATTCTCAATATTCATTTCAAACTCTTTTCTACGTCATGTAAAGAAACTCCAAGCTTATCCGTTTCAAATTTGTAGAAGAAACTTCGTTACGTCCTTCTATGGGCTTCAGCTTCAATTCCTATTTTATATTGCCAAATATTAGGATTAAAAAAAAATTTTCCATCGTTTGGATGGGAATGTCGTTTTTTCGCATGAATCGAGTGTGATTTCCAGATCATTTGAAAGATCTACTTCCTGCGCTTCTGTCGATATAAAATTTGTCTATATCTGCTGCAGAATGGAATTGCTCAAAGAGCGAAAACGATTGTTGATGCTATACTAGTATAAATTTGGTTTAAATGCTACTGATCGCCGAATCAGCAAAGCTTAGGGCGACCGTACGGTTGGAGAATCAACAGTGCGCGAGCAATTTCGTGAGTCCAAGGCCGGAAATGAAGAGCTGACCGACAGACCGAGATCCAAACGAGCAACCGAATTCGATGATGGAGACTTGATTACTGCTTTGGAAAATGGGCCGTCATCAAGATCTCATGTTTTGGCAGCAGAACTAGGCGTTTCTCATACAACCGTGCTAACCTTTCTCCATCAGCTTGACTTTGTCCACAAGAAGCCAAGACGTGATCCACACAAACTTACCGAAGCACAGCAAACAAGTTGTTGTCTGAATATATGCATAAATTTTGGAGTGTTTTCTAAAACTTAGAATGGAAACTTTTTTTCCAACCTAGTAAATCCCATACTAAGCCTAAGTCTAGGAGTACGAAACGTACTCTTCTTCTCGCTCTTCCAGCGTACTATGAAGACCTTTTCGAAAACCAGACTTAGCTTCAGAATCGTCTAAATTTATGCTATCAAAATATCCACCGAAAGACTGCTATAAGACCATACCCGAACTCTAACTGCCTCAGTGTCATTTGTTGCGAATGTTGCGCAGTTTCAACCACACAGCCATATAGACACAAGCCGAGCAAAACAGCGCGCCAAATGATTTTATTTCCACTGATGTAGCGCGTCGAAAAGGCATTGGGAAACAAGCACACTATCAAAATCGCAGAGATTTAAGCTATCGATTATCACTGAAAATTTACGGCTGCCCAGCGATAAACGCGACAGATGTGAAACTCAATCTTGTTTTTGCTGTTATGGAGTGCTTAGAAGGTTTTCCTTGAAATCAATTACAACGTTAAGATTGCCAAAATACAAGCTATCGCGTGATTAGTGAACGCTGAAAAAACGGAAAAGTTGTTGTATCACTGACTGACGTCTCGGCGACTTTGTCTTCTTCTGATCGCTGGCATGCATTAGACTATGCGTATAGATATGACCCATGATCGACTGTTTTTAAAACCTTGTGATAAACATTCAAAATAATTCCAAAAAAGAATGTTTTTAGCCTAAACGAGGTTGATACGCCAGGGCCATACACCGGTGTTTCGGAGGTTCGTCCTCCTCGTCAGTGACCCCCGCCCCCACATTAAGCCCTGACGAGGAGGCCGAAACCTCCGAAACACCGGTTATGGCCCTGGCGTATCAACCTCGTATAGATATAGTTAGATACAGGTAGTCGAGTACATCGTACCTTCAAGCTCTGAAGCAGGAGAAGTCAACGAAACGTCAATCATCGAATTGCTTCTACTACTACCAATATTACACATCGTTGTTACATTCATGACCATTTTAGATAAAAAGGATGGAAGTACAGAAGAGTAAGGCTTTTGGAGTTGATCAGCCCACCATTTACTGGATAGAAAGGTACAAGAATCTTGGTGTTCACCAATCCCCGAGGGGATGCGTCATGCATTCGTCTTCAAATGTTTGCTTTGTTTGAGATGAAGTACGCATATCTGACCTTTACGATGACTCGCGTTGACTTGCCAATGTATTGAGTTAGCACTTTTACACTCCCCGACGGGTCTGACATCAAGTCACCAACCAGTGGAAGGCATGGTGAGCCTCATGGGAGGGATCGACCCATCGATCATTGACTGATCGTTAACGTGTGTCGAAAAGCACCTCTTACCACCATACCACACACGCTCTTCATTTCCAAATCTTCTACACAGTTTTGAAGAACAACTTCAGAATTCCAGAAAAATTTCTAGGCGGAAAGTAAGAAATCTGCTGACATAGACTGATCTTACTTCATCTTCAGCCATATCCACCCATTTCAGTAACGGTCCAACGATGATGTCAGCACTGATGTCAATCAGCTGATTACAACGTGAACGTAACTTTGTGTCTATAACGCGAACGAATATCACCGCTATGCTCGGTGACAAGAATTGGAACCTGTAATGAAAATCCAATCAGTGGAACTGGACACATGTACAAGACTGTTGGGGTGATATGCAAAATCTCCGACCGTGGTAGGGAGCCGAACTTGCGCTTCACCCATAACGAGAGCGCGCTACCACTACACCAACAAGGACATCGCTTTGTAACTACCATTTCTTCGATATAGCCTATTGTAGCTGTCAGAAACTAACCGTCAATGGGAGCTGGTCTGCTAAGCACTATTGGCATTAAGCAGAGTTAGGCTAGTAGCTATTCGATGTATACAACAAAACGGTGGTCTAGATGGTGTTCTGGTAGCACGCGCCCTCGCTATGGACGGCTTAATCTTGTCTACAGTCGAAAGCCTTGCATATCACCCAACAACCTTAAATGCATAGCCAAAAGCTGATATAAGATAAGCAAAAAGCAAAAATTTTAAGGAACTGCACTTATTTTAATTCAATACGTTGTTGAATTGAGATCAATGCATTGTATCATGTGCTCAAAACTGCCCACTGAACCAGGTAAATCCAGAAACTGACTGAGAAAAGTAGTTCCAGAAAGGCGTTGTTTGAGCTGATCTCAAACCATCGACTTTTATCGTCGAATAAGGAGCTTTTCATCTTCGCAAAATCTATTGAGCAATCAGACAGTAGGGAAACCGATGTCACTTCTGAATGAAAATAATAAACACGATCCGAGCCACAATAAAGCACCTCAAAAAGCGAAAGAAACATGCGAAGAGATATGAGAAGAGAAAACGAACCTGTACGATCCTTGTTTATAAGGAATTGTTTGCTCTCGAAGAATAAGCAAGTGCTTAACGAGGAACAGCTCCGCATCCAACGTCTTCGTATGACCGCCGGTCTGAAAACAATAAACCTCAAGAATCGACCTACAAGTGTTTGATATAGTCAACTGGAGTTGGAATAATCCAGTGACATATGATTATTTGAGCACGTGTGGCGCAGTAATTGGAGGTGCTCCGTGACATACATGAACGATCAAGCGATGGGCGATGGCTCGATGCCGCGCTCAATGCTAACCAAGCCTTCCACTCTCACGCGTCAACAACTCGGTACCACACTTCTGAGAGGATAACATCAGTGACATGATATGTTGGTCGGTCACCGCGAGTCTTTGTGAAGGTCAGATATGCGTCCAACCTTCTCAAACAATGCCTGATGAAGTCGACCGCATGGCGCATCCCTTAGGAATCTATTAAAGCCAGAAACCTTTCCATAGCTTGAAGATTCTCTTTGAAATGGAATAAGGCTCTCGATGTCGACCAATTCCTGAGGGATGCGCCATGAACTCGATTCCATTCGTAGCATCGTTGGAGGTGATTGAATGCATATCTGGTCTTGCAATGACTGGCGATGTCCTAGCTATATAACAAGTCAGTGCTGTTATATTCCCAGACAAGCTAATACAGATCCACCGATCCCGGCAGGATGGAGGACTTGTTAAGCCAACGCGGGACCGAACTATACACCACGTGTGCGTAGCAGGACGCCTCTGACCGCTGCGCCACACACGCCCAAATAGCCCTCTATGTAGACAAAAACACCTTTTTAGAAGGAGTAGCGGAAATTTGCGAAGCGGCTGCTTCCAGAGAGTCACAGCACATTGTTAAGAGATCTCGAGCAAGCGATTGAAACACAGCCACCTCAATAAAAAAGAGCACAGAAATTCATTGTTTCTACTGAAAAGTTGGAAGAAAAGAAACCATAAATCGTTTTCACAAGGTTCCACTTTCATAAGATACAAAGGATCCTCCGTAGTCCCTGCGGAACTCGAATGTGTAGACATATAGCGACCATAGTGGAAGGGTAGCACAACTCTTAGTAAATGTGATGTTTTATGAAGTAAAGTGACAATCAAGTGATGGTTCGATCCCCTCTCAAGCACTCTCTTGCAGTCACAATCAACTTAAGCCAGTGGGAATGTACTCGTTCAGGTACTTCCAAAGATTCAAAGGAAATCGTGACGTCGCTCTGCACGTCATTCATGAAGAAAAGGACATCCTCAAACATCACTTAAGCAACCCCTGAAGTGTTCGAAGACCTACTTGGAGGACTCAGGAAAGCAAGGAAACGAACAGCAGGCATGAAGTGCTGGTGGTGGACCTCCATAAAAGAGTTACGATGAGATGTCCCGTAGGAGAAAAAAGGTGAGTGTGAAGTTTATCCGCTAAACAGCGATATCTCGGAAAGGACTTCATACATGTCAACTGTCCTTTCTTTTCAAAATAAAACTTGTATCAAGGTGGTATTTATCCCATCAAAATCATTGGCTAGCGCTCCGGAGATCAAATTTTCCGGGCCGATAAGTTATTTATAAGGCCTTCTCATAAGTTTTAGCACTTGAGCAGTAAACCATAATATCAGAAGTTATTGAAGTTGCTTAACAACACTATTCGAAGCATGCGCCATCAGTCTGTACGCATTTCTGCTATCTCTCAGGCAAAAACTCCATATCGCCATAGAACTCATCATCCTTGGATTTGAAGCAAGTTGTTAATCCTCGACGAAAACGATTGTTGTCTCGAAACCTCTTCTTGCTCAGGAAGTGCTAAAACGACCGAAAGATTTGATAGTCACAGGGCAACAAGTCAGGACTGCATGAATTATAATCCAGACTCCTAACGCAGTTCGATCGACTTCCTTTTTGGCAATCTGGCGACATACGGTCTTGCATTGTCTTGAAGCGGAATGAGACTGCTGCAACGTCGACGTGACAGAGTCCCACGGCAGCGGTCCGGGTGCTCACAGTTGCTCTGTGTTCATCTTCTCCCCAGCTGGTAGCAAGCCCCAGGGAATCAGCCCGGTCCGCTTCCAAAAGATGATGACCGTGACGGCCTGTCAATCAACTTTGCGTGGACGTCCGGAGCGCAGCTGGCCCTTCAAGTTGGTGTTGGCGGCGCGAAACTCAGCAAAAACCGGAACGCAGTACACCTGGACACAAATCCATGAACCTTTGCACGGTTGATGTTCTCGAAGACAATCTATGCTTCCGTCCCAGTTCGTACTCGTAAAGCAGCAAATCACGATAAAAGCTTCGTTAAGCGGCCATGATACGGCAAGCATGGGCAAATCTGGTGCAAAAAAAAAGTTCAGGAGAATCTACACAAAGCGGTATTGAATCGTTGCCTGATAGATAGCAGAAATGTGCTCAGGCTAATGGCGCATACTTCAAATAGCGTTGTAAAGCTATTTTGATTACTGCTGAATAATAAATTTGGTGTTTATTGCTTCAGTGTAGAACTTACGAGAAGACTTGATAAGGGGGTTATGTCACTGGCGTACTGTAACTGATACACTATGAAAGAAAAATCCTCAAGAACGTAACATACTTCTCATTACTGATGCCGAGGTAAAATGTCGGCTCTTTCCAATTTTATCTATAGCATTAACAACCTTATAAGACTTACATCCAAACACCTATATAGCTTAGCAAGGCACATTATCGTCCGTCGCACAGTTGGATACCACAGGCAGTGAAGATCAACGGCAGAAATCGGAGCCGCGCAAGGTCGAGCAGAAGATGAGGAATCTTTTCGCACATTTTCTGAATTACATCATTGATGGATACCCACCAAAACTGATGATAATCACGCCTCTTATATCACTCGACACAAAAAAAAAAACGAGATGACGCCATAGTGATGCAAAAAATTTCTGGAGCTCAATGTTTTTACGGAAACCGCACCTGGTTCACCGTTCTCCGCATCGTCATCGACTTTATTCTTGCGTTCTTCCATCTCGATACTTTTCATCATTTCAAGTTTTTCTGGATATGCTAAATCTCCAGCTGCCGGCTTGTAACCGGCAATATCGGTTTGCCCATAGAGGGATGTTCTGAAATTGACAAAAACACCAACTTTTAGCTACTTATGGAAAAAAGATCCCGTATCCTGACATTGTTATAAACCTTTCGTGGACCGCGATTGACATGTGATTTGCAAGTGAGGCGCGCGACTTTCGTCATAAATTGAGGATATTTCTCTCCCTTTTGAAAAAAAAAACTGTGCCCTCTGGGGGATCTTCGATGCCCCACAATTTGTTATATACCCTTTCATGTTTTCAATACGTATAAAACTATCATAAACATATGTACCTCAAGTGTCAAACGTAATCTGTTTCGCTCTTGCAGGCTCTACGAGAGAACCCTCTCAGAAAGCAGACCTACCCCGTTTCAGAATCGCCGAGATTTGAGCTGTCGAATGATTAGTAAAAGTCTGGTAAAAAACCCAAGCACAGACGACAGCAGTGCAAACAATGCGCACCGAAAGTGAGACCTACTTTCTCTTGGTAGCTACAACGCAATAAGAGGCCTTTTTCCAGAAACCAAGTACGATATCGAAAATCTCTCCCCTTTCAAGCCTATCGAACGACTACTATAAGTTCAATCAAAAATCCATCTTTCGCAAAAAAGACTCTGAATAGCCGCGCACTCGAAACTGTACATGCGCAGTCCCCGATGGGTTAGAGTTGCTAATTACTACTCCTATTACAACTTTTAACTATTTCTCAGAAAGAGCTCCACCACCAGCTCATAACGCGACAGATTGACAGGCCTAAGTTCCCCAACGCTCCGGATGAAGCTTAAGTTCCCACTTTCTCAAACAGGTAGTCCTCTTACCTATACACAATTCTCTCAGCTACATCTCCAACAAGTTCCTCGATAACTCGAATGAATCCCGAACGCGGATCAAACGATGTGCATTCGTCTGCGAGAGCCGATGGCAATGTCGAGCAACGATCTTCTATCATTTCGACCTGCACATTAGAGAAAATAGAGATTAGATCACGACAGCATATTTCAAGTCTTTCATGAATTTTTCATGGGTATTACTTATACACTGCAATAAACATGTCTCCGCCTTGAGCCTCGTCAGTTGCACGGTACCCCTCGTCTCAGCCAAGCTTTCGCGCGGAGTACGTAGAGGAATCGTCGACGAACATGCACTGTAGCATTGTCCAACTAGGTTGTACTGTATAAGTGCCAACAAAGACCTCGTGAGAGGCATAAAATATGTGAGAAGGATGTATTAATTGTAAGCGAGGTCCAAAAAACAGTCGTACATAATGGTATTAATTCTCATAAATACTAGTTTTGAGCAACTGAGTGTTAATCACTGCAATGTCTGGTGATCATGTCATCGGAGATGCAATGATATGTTACCCGTGGGTGAAGTGAATTTTCACTTTACACGCGGTGTAACATGTTTCTCGGAAATTCCTCAATGTAAGGGTTTTTGTACTTGGACTTTAGGCGGCAACAAATTATCAAATCGATCTCATTCGCTAGACCGGAACAATTTTCCTCAGGAATTTTAGTAACTACTGGAAAGCTTAAATCTCTGGCTACAACTCTGCATTGCCGGCTTTTCGAAATACCCTAACACTGTAGCATAGAGAAGAAGATTCTGTTTTACACTCATCTTTCGTCTTCATTTCCATCACGCGTATAAAATGCTGGAAGCACGAAAAGCACACCAGCTTGTAGAAGAGTTTCCGTACTATGAGAATCTTGTTTTATCTAGAGTTTCTATCCATGCGGTGAAAAAAGCTCAAGCGACAATAATATTCCAAAAGCGATTGATCGCCCCGCCCCTGCCCATCGTTCCGTGAGTTGGCCGGTAAACTAAGTCGCCGAAAATGTTCATAGGAGAGTAAAATATGGAGCGAAGCCACGGCAACCTCTTGTCAGTAGGGTAATAACCTGATCTACCGCTTAGCTCGATAGAGATCCACCAAACTGTGCGCTAAAATGGCAGCAACTATTCTTAATTTACTGAGAAATTTTCTCACCGTGTCGACAGAAATCTTAGATGGAAACGTGTGATCCTGATAATACAGAAAATTCTCTACACGTTGATGTGCTTTTCGTGCTTCCAGCGATCTATGCTCGTGCGAAAAATGAAGGACAAAAGCAAGTGAGAAACAACATTTTATTCTGGATGCTACAGCTTTATAAAAGGGTGATTTGTAAAACTGGAAGCGTAGAGTTGTAGCCAGAGATTAGGCTTTCTAATGATGACTACCACTCCTATGAAAAGTTCCTGTCCAGCGAATGAGATTGGCTTAACCCTCAACGGACGGCTATAGCAGGCAATGCGCGCAGAGCGAACAGCGCGATTTTTGTTTTTTCATTAAGGGTTTTTTCCTTAGTTTGGCAGAACTTTTCCAAATTCTTGAATCAGTTTCATAGAACAAGATTTTCTCTACTCGCTCATATGATTTTGGCTTAATTATACGTGTCTTCTGTAAAGAAAAACGCTGGTTTACTACGCAATCGTACTGAATTTGGCATTCTATCAATTGCATTGCGTTGTACAAAGATGACCACATCGAAAATCTTAAGTCTTGCTATTCACTAGTCTTATACAAGACACACAAGTCACCATAGTAAACGAATATTGAAGAACAACTAGTATTTTATCAAAAATGATTACGCATGCTGTATTCGACACCTGTTCTCGAAAGTTCTCACTATAGCTTGTTTATATTAACTATTCGTTTATTTCAAAATATCTCGTAATTATTATTTGTATGTGGTCTGTAAAATGGGTTGACTTATAGAGCCCTTGAGCCCGATACACGTGTTTCGACCTTGGCGGTCTAATCAGTCGGGTGGTACTCTTCGCCTTTAGCCAATCTTCTCGGGGCGCTTAGTCCCCTATACTAAGAGTAGGCGACGACGAACGTTTTACACTGTCTGTCAAGCGAAATTATAACTGAATAGACAATGTTGTACACTCGATTGCTCTTCGTTTATTTTCCAATTATTCGGAGTTGACGTACGTGAGAAAAGGTTGACACTCATGTATAATGGAAGAATTCTTAGTGAGAATGACAACCGTGTTTGAATAAAAGGCTTAGAAGATCGGTATTATGCAAACTATTCGTCAGGGTATGTGTCTCCAGAGAAGCATTCTCGGTAGTTTTCTCTCATCCGCACCCATATTCAAAAAAAAAAGTATTTCCTATTCCTTTTTAGAAATTTAGTAATTATTCGGCAGGTTGAATTTCGACAATTAAGGGTATAATTTATTCTTCAAATGATTTATATCATACTGAATTAGTAAAAAATTATCTGACTCAAGCATTTTACACTTCGTCGAGGTTTTTTTCCTCCGTTTTTTCAAAAAAATTTTTTTTGGTCGTATATTACTTTGATGGAACAAGATTTTCTCCTCTCGATCGTACATTGTTGACTTGGATATATGTGTCTTGTATAGAGAAAAACTCTGGTTTACTACACAATCATGCTGAATTTGAATGAATCAATTGTATGAGATTATACGAAGGGTATCGCCCACAGAAATTCTCAGCTGATCTTCCCTATTTTCATACAGACCCATAAGTCACCGCAATGAACAAAAACTGGAAAGTAACGTTTAATTTGTCAGAAATGATGATGCATGCTGCATCCGCTACCAGTTCATCGATGTTTTCACTATAGCTAATTCCTTATATCAGTCAATCATTGACTTCCAAATAATTGGAGTTCAAATAAGTGGAAAAATGAGAACTTATGGACAGTGGAAGAATTCTGAGCATGGAGGGACAATCGCGTTTGAGTAAAAAGCTTGTAACATTGACATTATGCAAACTATTGATCAGAAATAACTGTCCCCAGAGAAGTATTTTCGGCACTTTTCCTATATGTGCATTCATTTCGAAAAAAAAGAGAGTTTTTTATTCTTTTTTCGACGTTTATCAATTTTTTCGATAGCTTGAATACCAAGAATTTGAAAGGTAGGTACTATATTTCAATTGGTTCTTATATTATACTGTTAAGGTAAAATGAAATTTTCTTTCACACTCATGCATCTTTTTGCTGGACAGGTCTTCATTCAGTCTTTCAATAACCATTCGACAACACAAATCTCAACGATTTAAATGATAAGTTTAGTCTTTGAGAAGGACGCTCCAATGCGTTGTTACACCTTAAAGATTACTGAGTTTCACACTTGGCGCCGGTCGATCGTGCAGCGCAATTTACACATGGGGTGCGGTGCGCCGAGTGTAAAACCCAGTATTCTTCTAGCTTTAACGACGCATCAAGAAGCCTTTGTTAAAAACTAAGCGTGTCATTGAAGTTGCTAAGATTCGAGCTATCGAATGAGTGTGAAAAAATCTGAGAGAAAAATCGTGTTTAGCGAAAAATACTCAGATGTGCGACATGGTTTTATTCTCGTTGCTATAGCTGGTAAAGAGACTTTTTCTCAAGATGCAAGTACACCACTTCAATCCTTGAGATTTGAGCTATCGACTGGTCATTGGAAGGCGATGACTTAACACCAACGCTGCAATATCCACCCACATACCGGCGAAAGGCCTAGGCGCAGCAAGTGATCTCAATTCCGTGTCGCAGCGCAAAAGAGATCTCTTGAAAACCAAAAGCATTCTTAAATCTTACGAAAATTGTGCTACCTAAGAATTGCTGAACTTTTTGGGGAGAAGCTATGTTCACCGAAAGATGCTTGAGTGTTAAATAACATTTTCTTCTCACTCTTACAGCTTGATACAAAAACTTTTTGTAAAATTAAAAACAGCTTCAAAATTTTCGAGATGGAAGCTCTTGAATGGCGACTATAATGTCTAGAAAGAGAGAAAAATAAGTTTTTTTTTTCAAATATGGGTACTAATAGGAGAAGTATCGTATAATACGCATTGATGAACGCGCGCTATTCCTACACCTACTCGAGCCCACATATCAGAATTACCCTCACACAGACCTCTATTAGAAAAATTTAGTTGTAGAAGATATGCTTTCAGCTACGTTCTCGCAAGACAGGCGATAGATATGCATAATAGGGGTTGAAAGTTCGTTTGTTTTTCTACAGGGATGTGGTGTTATTGCTGAAAAATGAAGGATTTCAAGAGAAGTAATCATTTTTTTACATCAGAAAAACCTTTGTAAAAGGTTCATTCGTGATATTGCCTTCATTATACTGAGTCGTGAAATGTGATCTTCTTTTCCCCTCTTACAGCGTTTTATGATAATCTTTCAAAAATTCAACTACATTATCAGATCCTCAATACATGGGCTACTCCACTACGGATAAAACCTCAATTGCTTTATATAAATGCCCATAAAAGACCTCATAAAAGGCATACATGCCATCAGGATGTGTTAATTCTGAGCGAGGTCTCAAAACAGTCAAATATAAAGGTGAAGAGAATGGAATTGATAAGATTCTCTTCTCAGTAAAGTACTGAAGTACAGGAAAAGTACCTTGAGAATAGTGCAGAGCTCAGTGAGTGTTTCAAGATGCGGGTTATGAATGACGATCGGACGTAGCATGTCGTACAGAACTCGACAGATTGCCTCGATGAATTCTTCAAATGGATGCGGTTTATCGGTCTTCTGAGGACGTGAGGATGTGATCGACGATACAGGACTGAAAAATGACTATAATCTATCACCAGCACCACCACGATATTCTCGAAAACAGAAAGGATAATCTATAAGAATCTTATGTTTTACCGCTTCTCAACAGCGATATGATACTCAAGAGTATTGAGTGCTGAACGAAAACTCGATCTCACACGGAAATTGAATCCGCATTCCAGTCATACCGGGGCGTGAATGAGTGGTAGCGAAGCAGTGCCTCTGAGGTGTAGTGGAAGCTCAGGCCTTCGATATGGGTGATACGCGGGTTCAACTCTTGCCTGAGGTTAAATTTTTTCCTTACCACTTAATTCTCTTCGGTACATCTGAAACATCATAACACTGCAAAAAAGCAGTAAAAACATAAGTATTGAGTGATAAAATATTCTGACTACATGGTCAAGGATATCGATTGATACTCAAAACTCCTCCTCAAGCCGGAGTTGAACCCGCGTCTCATACTTTCCCAAGCGCTCGCTACCACACACCACTTAGACTACCACTCTCTCTCATCGATATGATTATCGAGCTGTTAACAACAAAGCGTTAAAAAGTTGGTCCTATAAACACATTTCCAGTTAATCTGACAACAATTCGACATATAAGCAGGGCGGCAGCCTCGGTGATCTAGTGGTAGTACACATCTCCCGGTATGGGTAGAACACTGGTTTAACTCCCACCTGGAGTCGAAACTTTTAAATATCACTCATCGTAGTTGAATATAGTGGTTAAATCAGCAACGTTCCATTGATTTTCAGGTATGAAGTTCAGCGATGAAATAAGTAATTGCAAGAGGTTAATACACTGATACAACCATTCCAAGACGATCTTCACAGAATAAAAGGATACAGGATGAAGCTCTCGGCGTTGATCAATCCTTGAGGGATGCGCCATGCATTTCTCTTCAAAGTTTAACTTCATTCGAGGTGATTGGATGTATATCTGGTTTTTGCAAAGACTCGCGGTTGCCTTTCCGTATCTCGAGTTAGTGCTGTTTATCTTCCCAGACAAGTCTCAGACGAGCCTTGTACCAATTTACGGATACCAAAGAGATGGATGGCTTGGCATATTATGAGAGCGAGGTCGAACCATCGACCTCGTGTGGGACGCAGAGCACCTCTAACCACTGCGCCACATGCGATTTTATTCAGAGAATATGGCACGATATTAACGGCTGCAGTTTTCTGTTGAGGTTATGAAAGTTTTTGACTGAATCTATTTCGAGTCAATCTAGTCCCTTCAGGTTCTGAAAAAGGCGAAAGCGCCTCTTTAGTTAGCCATTATTGTACTATACAGCGTTCAATCAATCTTGATGTTAACAGTGTGTTTGACTGTGCTTATCAGCATTTTGGGTACGAGAGTGTCACGGCGCCAGTCCGGCCTCACCGTACGCACGGCGAGCAGCCCAGTGCCGAGTGCTTAGCGATGCCGGGTATCAGGAAGGAAGGCTGCTGGTTCGACCCTTTCCCACTACGTTTCTGAAGTTTCTTTCTCTCTCCAGTCCGATATACACCGTATCTCTCTCTTTCTCTCTCTCGAGAGAGAGAGGAGAGAGAGAGAGAGAGGGGGATACGAGTTGCCCTCTGCCGCGCGCGGCGGTGGGGAAGGCGTAGCTCTGTGACCCTGTTAAAGCCAAAGTGTTAAGAAAACACAAAATCTAATCAACTCCGAGCTCATGAATAACCGGCCCTAGAAAATTCTTTTTTTACAAGGATCTGAGGAATGATTTACGTGCTGCAACGATCTAGGCGAGATGAGGAGCGACCCGACAGTTGAGCAGTTGAGAAGAATTGTCGATAGAGTCGAAATTCGTCATCGCAAAGTCCTAATATGAAGTTACAACTCTGGCGTGTCAGCGCACATGACGAATCCGCACAGGAGCTGAATGACATAGATAAGCTATGAGAAAACCTTAGCAACATTGCATCATTATGTTAATAATGGAATATCAACTTGCCCAAGACGGCAGGTACTTCAGAGATACACGAATTCAATAGGCTTTTTTTGCTGAATAGATCTCTCTCCTAGAGCTATAGTAATCATCCAAAAACCCAAGTCTCGATTATTTCGATTTTGTGCTTGGCTTTTGAAAAAGCCTTCTCAGTGAGTTGTAGCAGCGAAGATAAGATTACGTTTCACATACGTTTTGCTTTGTTTGATCGGTTAGGGTCTGGGGACGGTTTATCAATAGGCTTTAGCAACCTTCCATAGCTCGCTCAAACATCGACAAATCTGCTGCTAAATTGGTTTTCAAGAAAGTCTCCATAGAGCTGCAAAAGCTGAAAAAGGATCTTTATAACACCCGAAGTAGACAACCAGTCACATAAGGTGGTACCCATAGGGCGATAGAGCAACATGTTCTTTAAGAATCTAATATGATAAATCTAGAAATTTCTCTGGAACGAATAAAAAATATCTCATTAGTTAACGAAAATCGCGCCCTTCCGACGCTGCAGTTCAAAATCCACTGTGTGTAGTGCTACTCAGAAAAAACGTAATTTTTGCTTTACTAATGAAACTTTTTCTGTTTCAACAAAACCTTCAGATTTATCGCATTACTTTGATACCACACGACTGACTCTGCGTGCTCTCATGCTTTTGCTGCACCTATAGAGCCCCTATTTGTGAACAAAACTCCAAGTGCGAAACGTAACCTTCTCTTTGTTGTTGCAGCGTATCAAAAAGATCTTTTCAGGAAGCGATCTCAACATTAGAGTTGACTTTCTTCAGGGTATCGAATGACTACTGCAAGTCTGATGAAGAAGCTCTACTCAGTAAAAAAGTGCCTCAAAACACGCCGTGTACAGTGTACTGTACGCGCCTTCCCTGTAAGGTAACGAAACTATAGATAAAAGCAAATACAAACTGGAAAATAAAAGTTCAAACCTAAACATGTGCGTCAATGTTGCCTGTATGATCGGCGTGAGAAGTTGTTGCCGTGTGTTAAAATAGGCCTGATAGCATTCATTTAACATTGCTTGAAATTCCGTGACATGAGAAAATCGTTGCTCTGCCACTGAGAGCGCTGCCCTGAAAAGTTCCTGTGGAAAAAAAACAACGAAAGACACAATATCCCAGACACTAATGAAACTTTGATGGACACTTTGACTCTAGTTTGTATATGGTGGAAAACAATGGAGTGTGTTTGGCGCAGTGGATGGAAATTCCCCTGGGACGCACACTTATGCATGGCTCGATCCTGCGCAAAAGGCTCACCAAGCCATACATGTCTCCTGGATCGATCAATTGGTACTAGCCGTGTCTAGAAGGTTATCAGCACTGACTTGATACACCGAGAAGCCACTGCGAGTCATTTTTAAAGGCCAGATATGAATTCAAATCACTACTAATGATGCCTGATAGAGTCGTATACATGGTGCATCCTCCACGGATTGATTACGCCAGAAGCTTTATCCTTCTTACTTTGAGCAAAAAGCAAAAACACTTCGATGATCACATACTTGACGGAACTCGCTCGAGTCGCAAAAACGCCATAAAGCAACGCAAATGTATCGTCATCAGCTCCGCCTCGGCCCAGCTTTGCGTAATCCACCTAAACGCAGATCTTATAGTTTATTTTCCCCATTTGAAAATGAAATGAGACTCTAAAGCAACAAGATCACCTCATCATAAAAGTCGTTCAAGAAAAGCTGATTATCCTCCTATATTAGAGGATGCAGAGTGACATGCGAAACTTTGAATCGTAAGCGGAAGTTGAACCCGCATTTCACCATAGCGGAGGTATTTGCTCACCACTACACCATAGAGGCAACCGCTTTGCAATCACTTTTTCTTCCTACATCTATGCCTTACATAGAAAAGAGTAGTAGAAGGCAGTGCGACCTCAGTGGTGTAGCGCTATCACGCGTACTCCGTCATGAGTGAAACGTGGGTTCAACTACCGCTTGGAGTTGAAAGCCTTGCTTATCACTCAGCATCGTTGGATATATCACAAAAACAATCCGAAGACAAACTAATCACCCTCTGGTTCGACCAACGTCGAGATTCAAAACGATTTCTCAGAGCTGCTCAAACATGAAATGAAGCAAAATGTTCATTATCTAGGAACCTGCCTGTAACTGAGATTGCCTATCTCGAACATCATTTACGGATGCCTCAATATCCGCCATAACGCCGACACGAATCCAAGTCAATGCCCTAAACAACTCAGACACACCTCGCCGTATCGAGACGTACAACGAATAAAAAAATTTCAATACCGTCTTTTTAGAGGGGTAGATCAACCATAACTGCTCTGATTCATTAAATTAGCAAGAGTTTCTCCAGATTTCTTCGTTTTTATATAATTCCAAGATTTTTCATGTTTTTACTGCTTTTTCCCAGTGATACGATATTTCAAATAGTCGCAAGAGACTGTCAAGAGACAAGAGATGTGACCGTCTCTGTATGATGAAAGATTGTAAAATATGTCCTAACGGCAGAGACGGTGATTGCATTAGCGTAGGTGCAGTCTACCTAATCTCTTGCAAGGCGTGTAGTGATAAATATATTGACGAAATGGGTACGCCGCTCTATGCACGCATAGAAGAACACCTAGCTGACAAGCGTCTTAATAGACAAAACACCCCGCTAGGGACGCATAGAGCACAGAAGCACGACGGAGTTGATTTTGAGATAGAAATTACCATCTTTGCGCAGGAGCAAAAGACATCAGCGCAAAAAATTCTTGAATCACTTTGGATTAACCGATCAACCCAACTATAAACCGCAGGCAGGAATGCCTCGTAAACACTCGTGAAATGAGTCAGTATATAGGACTGTTGTTTTGATGGGTAAGGTGCATTACGAGCCTATGTGATCACCCTCCAGTGGTCTGCACTTGAATCATTCAGTGGAACACATATAAAAAGCGGTAAGTGTGTTGAGAGTTAATTTTGTGTTTGATGCGATTGAAATCTACGTCTGGTAATTTTTTTTCTAAAGGAGTAATGAAGGCGTTTGGCTTATTGGATTGCGAATAATTTGACCTTTCCAGGCTCTGAAGAAGACGAACTGCCGAAACGTCAGCTGACAAATAAAGTTTAATGTAACACCTCGCGTTTGACTTGAAGAAGAAAATCAGGAGTCGCAAGAGAACTGAGCGGTAAGCAAAAATTCGACCCCAGATGGGAGTTGAACCAGCATTTCATCCATACCGGCGGCGCGTGCTACCACTAAATCACAGAAGCCACCGCTTACTCACCACTCATTCTTCAATATCTTTCCATCATGGAAATCAGTCACCGAAACACACACGTCTGAGGTCGAATCTCTGCTTACCACTCCATCCTCTTGAGAGGTTTTTTGTTGCTTATTTTTCATACATTCAGGTTTTTATGTTTTTATAATCCTTGAGCAGGTCCTTGCAGTTGTTTCTTATATATAACTTTTACATGTGATTTGAGCTGGAAGTTTTCGAGAGCAAAAACGACTGTTGATACCACACGAGTATTGTTTGGGCTCAAGTGTGCTTTGGCAAACAAGGATACTCATGTGCATCAACACTAGTTTTTGCTCTCGGGGCTCTTCTCTTTGGAATAAATATATAAGTATTGTATATCAAAATAACCACAAAAACTGCTCTAAACAGTAGTAGAAACAAAAACTTGAATGCATGAGAAAATAATTCCAAAAAACATGCTTAAAGCCTAAACGAGGTTTGTATGCCAGGGCCATTCACCGGTGTTTCGGAGGTTTCGTCCTCCTCGTCAGTGACCCCCGCCCCACATTGAGCCTTGCATTGAAGCAAGGAGGGAGGCGTATGTGGTGATGGCACAGTGTACAATGACACTGGTCCATCACCAGTTCTTATTCGATGAATATTTTTTTGGCTTAATGTGGGGCGAGGGTCACTAACGAGGAGGCTGAAACCTTCGAAACAACGGTGTATGGCCCTGCCGTACAAACCTCGTTTAGGCTCTAGGCATTCTTTTTGGAATTGTATTGAATATTTATTGTGAGGTTCTAGGAACAGTCGATGTTATAGTTCAACTTTATTGTACCAGCATGAAGAATAATAAACGAAAACGGAAAAGTCCTGAATTTTTTTTTTTTGCCAATCCAACATAGAGAAATAAATTTTCAGACGAAAAGAGAAGAACTCCGACCTGCTGAGGCACTGCTCATATTTGACAATATATGTTGCAGATTCCTTGTATTCTGGATGCTGACGGAGGAATGCAAGACACTCGTCGATCGTCGCGAGGATGCCAGTGAACATCTGGCCAGTGACGGAGATTTTCGTGGTGTTATTAAGCTTCTAAACGAACAAGGAATGTCCAGACTGAGTCTGTAGATCGCTTACGACAAGCCATGTTACCTTCATAATGACGTCGGCTTGCCTAAAAAAGTGCAGATTCGTTTGGATTTGTTCGGCACCAGCAGCCAATGCCGTCTGATAAGCCAAAGCACGATCGCATGCGTCATGAAGGCTCGATGTTCGCGCTGTTACACTCGAGTAAGACGAACGTAATTCCGCCATCGTCTGGAAAGCAAGCCTCAAATTTTACTGATAAATGCACTCGAATATAGAAGGATAAAAGATGTAGTTCTCGGCCTTGATCAATCCATGAGAGATGCGTCATCCATCCGACTTTACCAAGCATCGTTCGAGATCATTCAATGCTAATTTGACCTTTGAAATGACTAGTGGAGGCCCACCGATCTATCAAGTCAGTGCCGCAATACTTCCAAACAAGCCTGGAACCGATTCGCCCACACAGGAGGGATGGCAGGCCGTGAGACTTGTTCTGGGTGCGCGATCAAACCATCGAGCGTATGTGTCACAGGGCACTTCTAACCACTGTGTCACATGCGCTCCTCGCAAATTAGACTATCTAGATTAAGGACAATAATGACAAAATCTCCTAGACAGACCTTTTTGCAAGTAATCATGCGTTCTTTCAGAAGTCGTAGACGTTGCATATTCGCACGCAAAGCGACCACCTCCGGCCCCTCCTGCTTCTCAACCAACGGTAGCTCCAAATTTCGAGCCTCGTTTACTGCTGAGCACAACGCGTTCGCAAGAACTGAGTCGCCAGTAACACCTGTCCATTCATCTGAAAAAAAAAAACCGCAACCTTAACATTTCTGCTAGCTCACTTGTTTTGATATTCCCTCATCTGAAAAAGAGGGCGACGAGTGGCTGTTGATGATGATCGGCGCAGGGATGACCCCCTCCCTTTCCCCAATACTCTTCGGTAGTCAACCCACGAACAATCTATGAAAACGCCCCATCCGGCTATCCTCGAGTTCGCCAGGAAATATCCTCGACCGGAGTTTTCAACGACGTTTGTGAAGGAGATGAAATTGTCAGCAAACGACGAGTGAGAGAAGACAAATCAAATGCCAAAGATATTGAGACTCAGGCAACTGACACGGGTCAAATCAAGTATTAACCCTTCCGACACCACTGCTGACATAAAGCAGTGACGCACTGGTCGCTTGCGCTACAATCGCGGCTATCGACTGCAGATGCTGCCTGCCTACCTTGCTCCGGGACGCGACGCCGCCATTACAGTACCTGAGAGAGACGCGACGTCGCGCTCATTGGTACGGACTGTACCGGGCGGTACCGAAAGCGTTAATGCAAAATAAAGTGACAAATAAATAATCTCAACAATCTCTCCCACCTGCATCGGTGGTGTCGTCGATTTCTGCAGGTAATCCATATGCAGCAGCTTTAGAGGCTAATAACTCAACAGTTTTCAAATGGAGTTGTTCAAACTCCATCTGAACGATCACAAACTAGCACTGGAAGATATCTAAAGTTGAAATAGTCACACACACAGTCTTCTTTAACTCTTTCGGGACGGCATATATTCATAAAAATGCACGACTTTCTGCAGGTCTTTCTCAATGGAGAAAGCTTCTTTCTTGGACTTCTATTAACTAATCTAAGGCTCTAATCTCGATGATGCATCTGAATTCTGGAACACCCTTCCAAATTGGTTGTAGCAGCAAAAACAATATTATGCCCCACACCCGGTCTGTTTATTTGCTCGACTGGGGTCTGTGGATGGTTTCTTGTTCGGCTATCAATAGTTATTCGATAGCTCGAATCTCGACGATTCTGATGCTAGAATTGCTTTCAGAAAGATATTCGCAGAACGCTGTGAGAGCAAAAAGAAGATTACGTTTCACATTAGGTAATGGCTTCTACAAAAGAGTTATATACGCACGAAAAGCATATGATCATGTAGTAAAAATCATGGATTATTAGAGGCACACAAAGAAAACCTCAAGCTTTCTTCAAAACGGAGAAAAACCCTGATTAAATGACGGAAATTGCGCGCGGCTTGCGAACTGCGCTGTGCGATCGATTTGGTGCCGTCCCGAAAGGGTTAAAGACTGAAAGGTTAACACAAACAATGCGAAGCTCTGTTGCACAGGTACTATTCCGCTATCAGAATGCATTGTTCAAAACAAAACAAGCTTGTTGAGAATCATTTATTTCACCGCCAATCTGATCAAAAGAATTTCAATTGAGACGAGATGAAGGAGCACGTGTGACGTAGTAATAGAGGTGCTTCGTGATACACACAAGGTCGATGGTTCGCCCCCGGGTACAAGGGGCTCACCAAGCCTTCCATTCCTTCGGGGGTCAGCAGATTGTTACCAGACTGTCTGCGAGGATGGCAGCGCTAACTTACTACGTCGGTAGGCCACATCAAGGCACGATAGTTTCCGTTTTTCACAGTCAAGACGGAGAGAACCGAAAATCTCTGCCTGCTCTTCACAATGACTCGAAAACGTCTTCATCTTTGTTCAACCGAGGCCACATAGATCCAGCCGCGATCCTGTCATTGTCATCGAGCTTCTCTCCACCACAGCGACGACGGAGGTGTCGATGTTGGATCAGATCCTCGTAAAAAAAAAAGTGAGTCAGATATGGTGGTCCCATTCGGAGGCTGTCTCCTCGTTCATACCGACTTGCTTTCCCCAATAATCGATGAGTTTCAATTCTGAGGTCCAACAGTGCAGGAATCGAACAGCAGTGACGAACTGTAGGCGAGTGACGGTGTTCTCAAACCAATTTCCAAGTCTGATGTCAACTTTGGCGCAACGGCGACGTGTCGACTTGTTGCATTTCCAAGCATCATCTGAACCACGCAGTGCAACTTCATATGATGGCCCTTCTTGCAGAGTCGTTAGACTGGTGATACTCCATGTTTTTGCAAGGGCATCACTGCTTGCTCTTCCGTACGCGGCAAGAAGAAAAGGTTTATATCTAAATAGAGTAATAAATGATAATAATGAAAGGATCTATTGAAATTTGAGCGTGGTCTTGATGAAGCACTCGAAATAATGGTATAATATGATAAAATACCAGCCAGCTAGCAATCGAGTGCGAAAACACTCTGTGTTAGGTGAATGTTTCACCTGACAAAGAGTGTAAAGCATAGGTCGTCGATAACTATATATAAGGAGTGTGACGCTCCCACAGAACTGACTATGAAAAGATCGACAGACGTCGGGTTCTGCCCGGCTGATGAGTCTGTAAGGACGAAACACGTGTATCGGGCTGTACAAGAGCCCTTACCAGACCACATGACAAGTTGGCTCAAATAATAATGAAAGGATCTAGATAGAGTCCAATGAAAACCCGGAAATAACAAGAGAAAGACAATCGAAAGGGAAAGAAACTAAATTTCCTCGGCAAAGACCTTGGACAGTTTTGCTAGTAACCATTCGGAATCGTAACTCTCGGCGATTCCAATACTGCGCCAGCTTTTGAAAAAGCCTCTTCAATCGTTGTAGTAGTGAAAACAAATCATACTTTCACACCTGACGCGTTTCGGCGCTTTTTCCGCCGCACAGATTTCCTCTTCTTCTGGACCATAATTGACTGATCGATAGCGTAAAACTCGGTGATTCCAAGACTGTGCTTGCTTACTGAAAAAAGACCCTCTTAGTGCGTTATAACAGAGAAAATAACCCAGAGTTTCACACTTAGCGCATTCTAAGCTCGACAGAGCTTTTGTCCCGGACTTCAATACTATTAAAAAGCCTAAATCCTGCTGATTTCAACAGCGTTTCTGGTTTTTTGAAAGAAGTCCTAAGTGCGCTGTATCAGTCAAATAAAGATTGGGCCTCAAACTCAACGCGCATTTCTAGTTGGCGAGGGTGTGTGAGTAGCTGTGTATCCGTCGCGCGATTCATACGTGGCGTGCGATTTTCGTTACTAAATACGGAATTTTTCCTCCTTTTTAAGGGATTCCCTAGATAAAATATACGACTGTGATGCTCCAAGACTTCTTCTCCACAATTATACGCTTTTCGTGCATAGGCTTAGCCTTCTGAAGTTGCCAATATAAAACGAAAATGGAATGGCAAACCCTACGAGATGGTAGAACAAGGTCTCATTTAAAATTCCAAAACGAGAAAAGTAAGAATCTCTACGAAACGGAGAAGAGATTTCCGAAATAAGTAACGAAAATACGTGCGGTAACGCGTTTTTTTTTCTAGAAAATAAGCGCACTTTCACAATCAACGAAATTTGAGCTCAAACGATCACTGAAAACCTAGCGAAGAATTTCGGCCCGGCAAGAAAGACTTCTACAAAAAATTTCCAATAACAGAAAAGAACTTGTAACCCTCTCGAGACCTGGACCTAACCCTTCGTGTACCTAACTCCAGCGTACTGCGTCCAACAATGACACGCTGGGGCTGACGCAACACGCTGATCGTTGGAGACACAGAGGGTTGGGTCCATGGTCCCGAAAGAGCTAATCAAACGAAAATCAAATCAATCCTAATAACGGAAAGGAATTCGTAAAATACCGACAGTACATAAATATGGTGATTTTGGATTAATTATTGGTCAGAAAGAAATCACCAAGGACCTCGCATTCGCACAGATACGGTCCAAAATCAACTCGGATAGCAGCACAACATGAAAAATACACAGAAAAATTACTACAGAGCAGCAGTGCGCTCCGTAGATCACTGCGCACTCAGAAAGTTCTTCACAAATTAACTGTTCACAAAACGCTAGCTTTCTCTTTTTGAGCCGAACACGAGGTATTTACATCACATTTCATTTAGATACCTGACCTTTCGGCGATTTCGTTCATCAGAGCCTGAAAAGAACCGCCCAAACCTCAGCTTTTTGAATAAACTGTATTACTAAAATCCTCGTGTTCGGCTCAAAATGAAAAAAACAAGGAATTATTGGAGAATGGCGAGGTGAGTAGATAATCGGTCTCGGAAATTGATGGCACAATAGTCCACATATTCTTCTTGTTAAGCTTAACCCTTTCGGGATCACGGACACACGGCCTCTGCATCTCTAACTGGCCACATTAGACGGTCTGCTCCACATCCTCCGTATTCCTAACCCCCCAGCGTGCTATTGTTGGACGCAACAGCCTGTAATTTCTCGACGAAGCATGCTGGAGGTTACAAATGCGAGGAGGTGGAGCAGACCGTCCAGAATTTCCAGTAAGAGATGCAGAGGCCGTGGCTCCACGGTCCTGAAAGGATTAAACACGAGATTACAATAAGAATATTGATTTGACAGTTGACGTTTCGACCGATTTCGTCTTCCCTAGGCCTGGATAAGTCAGGATGTCCAGAACCTTATAAGCCAAACACCTCTATTACTTTAATAGAAAAACTTATCGAATTAAAATTTCAGTCCTCTCAAGAACAATGCCGATGTCGATAAATTGTCGGACCTGGAAACGGAACAACACTTCAATCGATGTAACGAAACCGTTCACTGAGAATCTAGAACTTCGAAGTACTGACTCTCCAAATGAATCCGGATTTACTGAGCGAAACTTTCAACCCGAACAGAAGTTGAAACCACGCTCACCCATCCCGGAAGTGTAAAAATAGTACGCACTCCCGGTACGGGTGAAACGCAAGTTTAACTCCCGTTCAAGGTCAAAAGTTTTGTATGTCACTCATCATCCTTGCATATAAAAGTGGAGCATCATAGCATCGCTAAAAGACATTGAAGTTAGAGAAATCTCGTAGATAAAAAAAAAAAAACAGTGCAGTCTAACAAGGTTCCGCAGGAAAACAAAGTCAACCTAATGGCTGCCTAAAGGTTAGTTCCCCCCCCCCCCCCTCCCCCCAAGGAAATAATTGTCAGCTGAGTAGTGAGCAAAGATGTGCATCGAAAGCCATCTTTTAGTAGTGGAGCATGGAACCTAGGTCCCAAGTATTATTTAACTCTTTGAAGACCAGCGTGGACAGGCAGGCGACATCGCGCCGTCGCTCGCGCAGCAGTCAAGCAGGCGGCATCCAAGTGTCTGTGAATGCATGTCTGGCTGTCTACGTGCCTTCCCAATAGACGTGACGCCGCCATCACAGTAGCTGAGCGAGGTTTTGACGTCGTGCGCTGAGCATCAAAAAGACCCTCATGGTCCCAAAGGATTACAAATTCAGCTGAAGATACACCTTTCTCAGAGATAACCCCGTCAAAATATCTGTTTCTACTATAAAAACAGTCAAATGTCACCAATCTTGAAGCGAACAGGCCTCATTGGACGGCTCTGATGAGCACAAAAGGGATAAATAAAGACTTGATGAGAGCTCAGTTCTTGAGCAATTCATCGGTGAAGCTTAGTGATCACTGTTCCTGAAAGACGTAGTCATGGCTCAACTTGATAGCGCGGAAAACCTGGGTTCCAAATTTCATTCGTATTTCAGCATTAAATAGGGATTATAAATAAACTCTAGTAAATAAATAGTCTAATAAAATCAGAGTATAGCAAATAAATGTAGATAAGTCCAAAAAAGAATGCTTTAAGCCAAAACAAGATTGGTACGCCAGGGCCATACACCGGTGTTTCGGAGGTTTCTTCCTCCTCGTCAGTGACCCACGCCCCACATTAAGCTCTGCATTGTGGTAAGGAGGGCGTATGTGGTGATGGCATAGTGACGATGACACTGATCCATCAGCACTTTTCAGTAGATGGATTTCGGCTGTTAAATCAATTTGACCCATGAGATCGACTTTTTTTAAATCTCGCAATAAACATTCAAAATAGTTCAAAAAAGAATGTCTAAAGCCTAGACGAGGTTGGTACGCCAGGGCCATACTCTGGTGTTTCAGAGGTTTCGGCCTCCTCGTTAGTGACCCCCGCCCCACTTAGGCTTTAGACATTCTTTTTTGGAATTATTTTCAATGTTTATTGCGAGGTTTTAGAAACAGTCGATTAGTAAAAATTCTAACAAAATAATGTTAGAGTGAGAATGAGATGGAAATTAGACTGCCTTCTAGATTCAAAAGGACCAGAAACTTGGGATGATAGACATACTTGACTAAAGCGACTCATCAAACGAATTTGAAAGGGGGAATAACTTTTCTGAGATTTTCCATTTAGAAGAGGTCGCTATCAAAGACTTTTCAATGGCTGTGGAGAATCTCCAAAACAACAAACATATCCGAGGATGCTAAGTGACACACAAGCTTTTGACCTCAGGCGGGAGTCGAACCCGCAGAGCGCATGCTACCAGTACACCTACGCGGCCACCACTCTGCTTTCGCGTATTCTTTTATAAATAGAAATTCCTGTACAACAGTAAACAACACACCTTATATTCTCCGTCCTCAACGGTCTAATTAAGATTAGACGTAGAATCGCGCACTACGCCTCCAACGACGACACTGGCCACGGTTGTGATTGTCAGCAGCTCGGCCAATTCTGGAACACCAGTATCGACCTATCGCATATCGACGGACGCGAAGTGATGATCAGTCTCCGCCTGATGACGAAATACACCTGAACAGTCTCTTGATGGCACGAGTAAATGGTACGTCTGCGTTTTCTCTATGTAGAGGTTGGGTTCCCTCACAAGAGACCAAGAGGCTAAGACGAAAGGCACTGCTCAACTGACGAGGCTGCCAAGGCCGAAACAAGTGTCTTGGCACCGTTGTCATGCAAATCTGAACAGTGGCAGTGCCACCTTATTACCAGATTTCAACGAGAATTTTCTATGATTGAGGTCTTCACCACTTTCGCAATTCGGTTTTCGTATGGATGTCTATAGCGGACAGATTAACGCAATGATTGCTAGGGTTATTTCCTCTTAGCCCGTTGAGGACCAGCGTTGACAGGCAGGCGGCGTCGAGCCGTCGCTTTCTCACGAGGCGCAACGCCGCCATTACAGTAGCTGAGTGGAATTCGACGCCGCGCGGCATGGTACGAAACGCACCGTATGGTTACTCAAAGGGTTAGACGGCTCAGGAGGGAGAAACAACTACTCTTGCTGATCAGAGACTTTCCATGAGAGTGTTAGTAATTATTCGAAAGCTTAAAACTCTGGCTACTCGTAGCCAGGACGCTTTTTTGAGAAGACCCTTTTATACCGTTATAGCATTCAAAATGAACCAAGTTTCACATCGGCCGCGCCTTTTCACTCTTACTTCGCCGGAAGCGAGGAAATCATATGAACGTGTAGAGGAAATCTTGCAGAATCCGTGTTATACGCTTTATCTGAAGTTTCTTCAGAAAATGAGGGAAAATTCCAGATTCAACAACAGAAACTGCACTCTACACACGAGTTAGACCAGCGATCGATCGATCGATCGATCGGGCGCGCCGTGTCAAATCCACGGCCAGCAGACATTCAGCCCACACACTTGCCTACTAACAAATGCGCCGCGCATGTGCAGCTTGCTCTTTTATTTTCCTTGCTACACTACAATGAAACGCTGTTTCCAGGAAATGGGCACACTGTTTGAATCGTTGAAATTTACGCTATCAATCATTACTATTAGTCTGGAGGAAGAGCTCTGACCTGCGAGAACAACGCAAGCCTCAGGAACGCACATGTTTTTTTTTTCGTGCTACACCGTTATAGAGAGGTTTTCTCAACAAACCCCAACGCAGCACAGTAACCATAGACTTAAGCTTTCGGATAAGAAGCAAAAACGCAACGAGAAGTCTTTGTAGATTGAAAAGGTGTGGTTTCTTTACCGCGTGCCGTCTAAGAGAAGAGAACCTCCGATGATGGCAGTGTATCTGAGAGCGAAGCGATAAGCCATGTTCGGATTCGGTCTCCTCCTCCAACACTGCTCTAGTGATAGCTAAAGATTACATAACTATCCAACATTCTCTCACTACCAGTTCTTCGCGATCATTTCCAGAAACTCCGAAAATGAGAAGAAAAGTTTGAAGCACTAATCTTTATCTAGAGAATTGAGTGGTGAGCGAAAACACGGCCTCAGGCGAGAATCGAGCCCGCGTTTCATCCTATCAGGGGACGCGTGCTCTACAACCACACCACCGGGGCACATTTGCCCGACCACTCATTCTTCAACATCTCTTTATCTAGAGCTTCACGACGTTGGTATCTCTTTCCCAATCGACTCGTTTTTCTTCCGGGTCGATGGGTTTCCTCGTTGCTGGTGGCTGACGTTTCGGCAGATACGCCTTCTTTAGACTCGTGCAGTTTAGTCTAGGGTTTTATATCATTTACATGCCGAGGTTTCAAGAAAGTCGGTCTTTCGAGTTGTTACATTTCCAGAAAATTTCCAAGTAATGACATCAAGTAACATACAAACCTCTAAAGCTCTGCGAGTTAACCATGATTCGTCATGTATACTAGTCCATTCGTAACATCGTTAGCGGTAGGTGGATGATATTTAGCCTTTACGATGAGTCGCGGCGATCTACGATGCCTGAAGTCAGTGCTGCTAGCCTCCCAGAAAAGTCCTGGCGATTCGTGGCGACACCGCTGATCAAAGCTAGATGAATAGCCTAAAGGATCAGTCGTCGTGTTCGGGCAGTCCACAGCTAGGTCCATTAATCTTGCGCGCCGCTCCACTAGCTCGGTCCCCTACGCGCCGCTTCACTAGTATCGGTCCCCTATGCGCCGCTCCACTAGCATCGGTCCCCTACGCGTCGCTTCACTAGCATCGGTCCGCTACGCGCCGCTCCGCTAGCATCGGTCCCCTACGCGCCGCTTCACTAGCATCGGTCCCCTACGCGCCGCTCCACTAGCATCGGTCCCCTACGCGCCGTTCCTGCATGACTAGTAAGCGAATTTCTTCCTGAGACAGCTCTATCTCAATGCAAGTATGGGCAAGTTGTATACCAAAATGTTTGCAAGAAAATGGACGATTCAACGACACCAAAATCATTCAATTTTGATCACTCCTGGTTAATAACTTTGCTATTTATTGCTCTAATGCGAAAACTTATAGGAACGACCTAATAACAGCCATTCACTTGGATATATTTTCGTCTCCGGACACCGAACTTCCGCTCAAAATTGGAGTCGCACCAACGTAGCAATAGAAGTAACTGACTTTCTCCTCTTTCGGCCCATCACATTGTAAGATATGGTCGTAAAAATCTATCCTTCTCCACAAATCTCTCCGCGTCCAGACATTCCAGAACAGTGGCCATCATCTGAAAGTATCTCTATCAAGTGGTTTCGAGAGAAAAGGTCATAAATAAGGAGCCAAACGAACGATTTTCGGCTCAAAAAATTGTCTTCGAAGTCGAAAATGAGACAAGAAAGGAGCATCGCTCTTTCAAAGACACACATAAAGTAACGGAATTTTCCTCATTATCAATTATATAAGAGATATAACCTCATAAAAGTATTTAAATAGGCTTTAAAAGTGGGAAAAATACGGAACACTCGTCAGGGGATGGAAGAAAGGTGCCGGAGATTTCCTCAGCGTTATCTGCATAAAACTTAACAGTAGCTAAGAAAATAACGGATAAACGGATAGAGCTAACATGAAGACTTATTTCGTGTATAAACTTTTACTACAGATACTACAAATTACCAGATTAATCAAGCAAAATCTTCGAAAAATTCCATTTCAGATATTCGTGGCATAGCCAACAAGCGTGACCTAATCCGAATATTGTGTGACCTAATCGGAAAATTGCGTGGCAATCACGGTGGTTGGGCTCAATCGGATTCGAATATGGAGATTCTTGTGGTACTGCCAGCTTTCCTCTTGTGCTGTGGTCCCAATAGCTAAGGCAAGCGTCGATGTGGCGCAGTGGTAGTGGTGCGGTGTATGAGGAGGCGAGACGATGGATGATGCGCTACTTTGATCCTGCGTAGACTTTTTGCAATCAGACAGCCGAAACCTACGAGAGGCTCAGCTTGGCCACCCAGAGAGGTTTACTGAAGAATTGTCTCGACCAGCACGGCAACGTCAAAGAAGACGAAATCCTCAATCACAAGCCAGAGGGAACTACAGTTTACGGTGACTGGCCCTATAAGACGCAAATAAAACAAAAAGTAGGTAAACATTATCTCGCGTTGAACTAGATGAGTACGTTCTATCACTTTGGGGACCATGAGGTTCTTTTTGATGCTCACCGCGTCGCGTTAAATCTCACTCATCTACTGTAATGGCGGGGTCGCGTCTCAAGGGAAGGCAGGGAGACAACCAGACATGCATTCACAGACATGCAGATACCGCTCGCCTGGTTGCCGCCCAAGCTACGGCGCGACGCCGCCTGCCTATCAGCGCTGTCCCTCAGAGGGCTAGCCCCTTACCAACTTTCCAATCGACTGTAGTCGAAACCTCACTATAAACATTTAATATAGTGTGTGAAAATGTTCAGAGGCTTTTCGAGGTTGAAACGTAAGTGGCTCACGTATGTTTCGGCGCTATCGCCCGCCTCATCAGAACCACATGCCCCACTAGTTAACCCTACTTTATCGCAGGATTGGGTAGACGTGCCTTCGGTGATAGCACGTGAAGTTGTAGTGACCACCACTTTTCTCAGTTGTTTTTCGCATTGGTAACTATCTATTCAATATCTATATTGTATGACCCATAAATAATGCGAAAAGGTAGCCACCGATAGGAACGAGCTGCGTTATTCTTGCGGAAAACAAAATCTCCGACAAGACTAGTACGTAACTGTATAGATGTCTCTTCTCAGCGCAGGCAATATAATGGTTTTCTTTTGGATAACACTTTGACCCTTGCGCTGCCGTGTGATTTGTGATGAGAATAACTACGCGAAATGAGCATAAGCTAACAGACCAAGTAAGAAGTACATCCTGACGTAATGGGGATCATAGTTCATTTCGTATTATTTTGTATAAATCATGTTCCATTGATATAAAATAGTTCACATAAATATCCGACCACATCAAATATGCTGAATTTCCTCCAAGAACTCGTTTCTCATAACCTTATTATAACCAACACTGCATAGAACAGAGCTACTTGAAGTACTGTAAGCATACGAACATCAATAAATCCAAAACAGCTTAGGTTCTTTTCCGTTAACCGGGGGAACAAATAGCAACGATCTCATTCGCTGGCTGTGATTTTTTCATAGGAGTGTTAGCAATCATTCAAAAGCTTAAATTTCTGGCTAGAGCCACACGTGGCCGGTTTTCAAGAAATTCTTTCATAACGCTGTAAAATGCAAAATAAAATTATGCTTCGCACGCCCACGCGCTTCTTTTTTCTTATCTTGCTGAGGCGCAAATTTTGTATTCATGCGTCAGCGTCATAGTACCACAAAATGCCGTATGATAGGTACAGCTTCATTCGTATAAAGTGGCCATAAACGAAAGTGAACAAATGTGGCACCATACCGCATAACTGACTATTGCAAAGTTTTTTCTCCTCGCTCTGGAGCAACAAATTCCGCTTAGAAGGCCTTCAATTAGCCAAGAACATTCCAAGATGAAGTATCAATAGGAGTGAGAAATATAAAGATTCATGAGCACCAATCGTTTTCACAATCACTTATCCTTGCACAAGTTCTTGATTACCAAAGTTCACTCTCAATTCATATGGTCTTGAGAGTCAGAAAAAAGAAGTTTTTTACAGAGATTTTGCCATCAAATTCAGGTGATCGGATACATAGGAGGCGCCTGATTCCGGCATAGTAAATTCTGCTTGCGCCATGAAAGTTGAATCCAAACTCGCAAGTAAATGCATAATTGGAGCAACGAAGACCCTAGCAAACGTTTGAAAAACTTACTGAATTCAAATCAAGGGAGCAGCTGCCTGACTGTACCACAAGGTCTACTAGTTGATGTAAACGTAAATGCGCTTTATGTAAGCAAATGGGCATTGTTATGGATTATTTCAATACGCATTCCTCAATATGTTTTGTTGCTAATGACGTATTACATACTTTTTCTCTCTTACATTCACTTTAGACTACGGAAAAAATGTCGAACAATCAGAAAATTCGAGCGATCTTCTTATTCGAGTTCATAAAGGTTGTGGAGCAGTTGAGACAACTTGTAACATGGACAACGCCTTTGGCTCAGAATTTGCTAGGAGCATATACTGCAGTGTGACTGAAGAAGTTTCGGAGAGGAAACGTTATCTCTGCACTGTTCTAAAGCAAATGTTCAATCTATAGCATTCGAAAAGGAGAAGTAATCCTTAAGATGTAGCCGAAAAACACAAGCAATGTTCGACAGACTTCGTGGAGGACGAATGCAAAAAGCGCTGATACTTGCACAGTAAATTGTGATGACGGATCATGGAAAAATTGTTCTTATTAACCAAGGTTTCAGTAGGAATAAAGGAAATTTCTCGATAAGAAAATTTTTCTGTTCCACCTGTGTTCTCGCTTTTAGAGTTTTGATTAACCACTTCCTTCTCAAAGGAATCAAACTTATTTTCTTTTCTGAGGAAAGTGAGCAAAGCTTCATATCTTTCTCATTGCCTGGAAATTTACAACAATGCAATCATGACATGCAATACAGAATTTTCCCAAAATCCAGCTTACTCACACGATCGTCATTCTTCACGTAATGATCTTTCGGCTCAAATGTTCCCGTAAATTTCGAGATAGTTTGCAAAATTACAAAATCGCCTTTCTTCTAATGTTACTCTGGTTCTATACTTTCATTGCATTGCAAAAAGAAATGTCATAGCCGTAATTCAAGCGTTTGAAAGAGAATTTGACCTTAGACTTTTAATGTAATGATCTCAACATGTCGAGTTGCTGAGGCAGAAATTTTGTATTCATTGACGTTTTGCACAATTTGTTCAAAAACTTGTACATGCCGCTACAGTCCCATTCGCTGATTAATTTTCATTGTGATAGTAATGGTACGAAAGGATAAGTAGTTAAGAGCGAGACACTCTTTTTTCCTCTAAGAATGTTAAAATTTTGATTGACAATGCCTCCAAGTGACTTCATTTCAAGTGCTGAACATGGCTCATTTTCAATGGTGTGCTGTTCCTGCTATAGCTTAGTTACTGCGATGAAATTCGTCGTTGTGACCATCCTGCTATGCCAAGCGAAGTATTCTTTCCACCATCTATTTTATTTACCCTAATCAGTAAACATTCTGATATATCAATTGGCTAGAACAACATTATCAGAGTACTGGCAAGTTCTTCCATCGAGTGTTCTTTTGAGAACCTCAATAGAGAACATTCATGTGTAGACTCTAAAAATGTTTAAAGCCTTTTGTTCGAGGCTTGTTACACTACATTTCGTTCGTGGCTAAATTTCGGTTTGTGCGGGTTTTAGCAGTTTCGCCATCACCAAAATCTATCTCTGCCATCCGCCCCCTTATCATAGAGATAGGGTGACAAAGAACTATGCTCTTCTCGAGTGGAATAATCATTGACTGCTAGCGTAACTACAATACTAGAAAGTTATGTGACGTCGCCGCTCCTCAGTATATCTCAATATCTGCTGCACAGCACTCACAGCTTGATCCTTTCGATCAGCATCAGTGTCAGCTCCTTTTGAGCACTGACTGATTCAAATTGGAACGACTGCACTTTTGTATGACGTGTTAGCTCAGCGTCACTTTTATCCTTTTTAATGATCAATTTAACATAATTTTACCTACAGTCGCCTAACACTGGGCTCTTCCAAAATCCTCCCTCATATCATAATGTCCCATTCAAATGTGAAGTGCTTCAGAAGTCACAAAGAATAAGTAACCGGAAAGCTTGCAGTAAACTCCATGCACTCTTAATCTTTGAGGGTTTTGCTTCAAACATTTCATTTGATCATTGTAGATAGCATAAAAATATTTTCACTCAGCTTATGAAATACACTGTTTGAGAAAAGGGCACAACTATTAGCTAATGGAATTAACATGAAGTCGACTTTCCATTGAATTAGAGTGGTAAATTACGCATTAATTACCATTTCCAGTGTATTTTTTGAAACTTCGGATTATCTGCATTCCGTGTACTTCATTGAGAACATTCCCTATAAGCAACTCTTCAGACACTTTTACTAATCTCCAGACTCATCAGAAGACAGTTTTCCTCGCAAATGAAAGACGACGTAAGGCTCTATTCCAGTATCCGCAATCTCCCAGAAGAATCAGCTCAACTACTGTTTGATGACAGTCCTAAAAAATGTACAGTGCTCATGCAATAGACCGTCTCACACGAGAAGAAATCAGAGACTTTTCAGATAATTGATGTCAGAAAATGGATCGAATGCCAAACTGTTGGAACTCACATCGCATATTTGAAAGTGGGTTGTATACAGTCAAAATACGAGTTTAGATTTGTAAATATTGAGTGGATTTTTATGATGCCACCTTTCATAAGATTCTATTGCTCTTTTTGCATACCTTGCGATTTGAGGGAACACGTGATATTCAATTGTGACACTATGCTGATTTTTATTGTCAAATTGTATTTATCAATACTAAATATGACATTTAATATTTGACGTTTAATTGCATGATTGAGGGCCAGATGAGAGATTTTGTTACGCAGCGATTTGATCACATCGAGTCATTAAAGCTGAATTTTCTCGCTAAACACCAAAGTTCACTCACTTTCTTACGCAATGCCATTGAAGTTAATACCATTCGATATGTCCCAATAGATTCAATTTTGACGTTATAAAGTTAATAGCGTAACATCTTTCCAGCTTCATGATTAATTCACTTCAAATCAGTAATGGTGATTCATTCTCAGCTCTCATACACACAAAATTCTTGGCGGTGATTCTCTCTCGCGTATCAACATTTTTTATTGTAGCATTACTGCCACTGTAGTTTTGAATAGGTATGCATTTTGCGTGGATTCGTCGAAGGAAGTTTTTTTCGGACTGCTTGAAAATTATGCGGCATTGGCGCTCAATCAGCTTGTGCTCTGCTATGGAGCATCCTCCGGCTTCTGCTACTCACTCAGTGTTGTGATCAGCACATTGCTCGTATTGTTGAGGCTAAAATCTGATGTTTGTTGTTTTTATATGGCGGGTTAATCCACGGTTAATCACTGAAATTCTTCCAAAAATGGCCCTCAAAGCAAATATTTGTCACTTCATCGCTTTTTTATCGACCTCGCTCAAAAAAAAAAACAATAATTCTGATGATCATATAACACGTTTTGAGCCGCTTGTGAGGTCTAAGTGGTAGGCAGGCGCCTTCGTCCTCCAAGACTCTTAAGTAACACAGTCTCTCAGTTCAGGCTTCGGACTATGCCTTGAGGGACTGTACTACTGAGGAGTTCTGGAGGACGAAACAGGCGCCTGTCTGGCGCTAAGACCTCGTGAACGGCTCAAAACATGCTATATCATTATCAAATGAAATATTCTACCAGTACATATTGCTCTAGAACTTTGAAAAACACCATCTATACCAGCTTTTGCATATGATTACATATTTGCACTTTCATCCGCATTTCATCGAGCCTTTTTAAGTCTCTCCACTTCGCGTAAGACTATTTTAGCCGATGTGAAATAAACCCTTTGCCTGCGTAAGAAACTCTTCAGGATTTGGAAAGTTTCCAAACATCACTACTATGGCCTCACAGTGGGGAGCCTGACCAGCACTAATCGGCTCAAGTCTCCTCGTAATCTTCCCTTGAACATAGCCGAGCTATGGCATTATCATATAATTGTAGGATAGTGTCATGGTTGGAATTGAAGTGCAAAGATACTCCTTGATGGTGTATATCACTAACCACTCAGCCATCAGTCCTCACCTCTTTTCTAAAAAAAATATAATATCATGGTGGCATTGAAGGATACTCTTACCTTCTCGATAACGACTAGCAATTCTGCAAGTGTGTGTTTCTGAATACATTAAAAACCTATTTGTAAGTAGAGATATGCCTATTTGTGATTGAAAGCGGGTGTTTTTATTAGCTAAAATCCATTCCATTCGATTGAATATCTAAGAAACAGGTTAAACTCTCTTAACCCTTTCGGGACCCACGGCGTCTGCATCTCTAGCTGGGATCTCTGGACAGACCGTTCCACCTCCTCTGCGTCTCCAACCCCTCGGCGTGCTGCGTTTAACAATGACAGGCTGGGGGTTCAAGAAGTAGTGAAGGTAAAGCAGATCCGTCCAAAGTTGGCCGTTTGAGATTGAGAGGTCTTAGGTCAACGGTCCCGAAACAGTTACGAACTACATAGATGCACTGCTTGCACTACACGGAAGGTAAATACTCAGCTTAACTCGGTTGTTGAGCGGTAGACCTAATTGTAAACGTTTTTCATGCGTTTTTTCTCACCTTCTCTTTCTTTTTTATTGTTCTATTAGGTCTTCTTATAGGTGAGTTTTGGCATTAGAGCAATAAGTATCATTTATTAACCAGAGGTAATTATGATTGCTTAACAACACTATTCAAAGCATGCGCTATCCCCGCACTCCATTTCTGCTCAAGGTCATCGCCGTCAGCAAGAAATGGATTTTCATCAAGAGTCAACGTCTACCAGGTCAACAAAGAACTCCAACTCCACGACCAAGTCTATTCACGCCAGAAGCTATGCTCATCATTTTTTAGGACCGGACCGGGCCGATCCCGTAGGACTTGCTGGTAGCCGGAGAGACGGCAGAAATGTGTTCAGGCAATGGAACATACTTTGAATAGTGCTGTTATGCAATCTTATTACTTCTGATTAATAAATTTGGTGTTTATTACTATAGTGCCAAAACTTATGAGAAGACTTAAAGACTTGATGACTAAAAGGACTAAATTCCCTTATCAATCATTGCGTAATCTCATGTTCCAACAAACCATGATTCTTTTTTAGCTTCTTTAGCTTACAGTAAGTTCTAAACTTACAGATCTCAGGAGGCGTGTACATTTCGACGCATGTGGCTATGAACTTTATTAAGTTATTTCTGCATATCCAACGGACTATATGTAGACTGTTTCCGTTGAAGGTCAACAAAGTGTTGGTTTGTTCAGTAGTTGCACTAAGTGCTTCAAAATCAAAAAAGCGCTGTTATGCAAACTGCATACTTTGTTAGGTCGCACATTATCTGAAACAGATTTATTTTCTCCGATAGAAATATACATATAGTAAGCGGCGAAAAAACTATGAAAAGCTAAAAAAACCTAGCTATGAAAACTGATTAGTGTGTGAACTTTGTGCTATCAAAGAAGCACTTATGTAAGAGGATAAAAGTGGATTGCGTTCGATAATTATCAACGGCTACGAATTGTGCCGCTTGCATTCACTGTAGTCCATTCCACTGTCGCTGCCAATTTTTCCCGATAAATTGACTGCCTGAATGTTTCTGCCCATTATATATATATATATATATATATGCAATTTCAAAATGTCGTCGAAAGGTCCCCCAACCACCTCTTCTGCTCCGAAAGGCTCTCGAAAGATTCGTTGCTAAATTCAACGAAATGTGAAGGTTTGATAGGCAAAATAGCTCGGAAAGCTAGGGATCAACAGGAGGAGCTTCCACAACATTGTCAAAAATGAGCTGAAGAGCGCAGCTACAAGATCGCTCGTGTTCACTCTCTGGACAAAGAGATGAAAGAAAAACGATTTACAAAAGCTCGCCAAATGATTTGTTTGATGGCTGGTGCTCATTTGTTAAAGGTGCTTTTTACGGATGACAAGATATTGACAGGCGGACCACTCCAAAATCGCCGGATTCTACGTCAACTTTTCAAGAATGGTCAAGGTAAGCGTGCAGTAGCAAAGTCATAAACCGCAATCATTTGACGCCGTTGGTCTTTATTAACAGAAACGGCAACATTAACGCCTCCACCAATCAGTAGCAAGTTTGTGGGACGTACTGAAACCTTGGAATACTTCACACTTTGGCACTGATGATATTACGCTTCAGCAGGTGTGGACTTTTTCGCATTCGGTCGGCTTAACGATTGTCATAAGTCAAGAGCAGTTTCCAAGCTTTGGGACTAAGACATATGGTGATTAAACTTGCCGGATCCCAACCCAATAGATTACTCCGGGTGGTCCATACTGGGGGAAAAGGCCTCTGGCACTCTTTACCCTAATGCAGACACGCGTGAAAAAAAATTTTAAAATAAAAAAAAAAGAAATTTTGGCCGTGCTCAGGACGAAATAACGGTGGAAATGTGTGCGAGCGTTGTTGGAAATTTTCGCAATCGACTTTGCGAAAGTTAAAATGCCCTTTAAAAAATGCAGTATAAGAGGCAATCTTGAGAATTTGTCATGAACTCTTTTGTTTATTATTATAGCTGTTGATCTAATAAACGTAGTTATTCCTTCAGTCGATTGAACTTATTTGTTTATTCAAAAATTTTCTAGTGCTAAAATATCTGTAAAAATTGACAGGACTTTTCTCTCATTATATATATATATATATATATATATATATATATATATATATATATATATGTTAGAATTTGATTCCAACAACAGGATAACTATCAACTACTCAATCTGCGTACTACGGTGTGATACTTCGATGGGGAAATTGGAGGGAAATTAATCGTAAAGTGCTCTCAAGACTACGGTCATTCGCGCGAAATTTTAATTAAGGTTTAAAATCTTATTTTGGCTTTCTCGGCAAAGTTTTGGGTCACTAAATCGAAAAGTGACCGCAGAGATCTTTATTCACCATTTGATCGTTGGTTAGTCACGTTGGATTATACTGCTTCTATTTCTTTGCAAAATCCTGCTCTATATAGATTTCCGTTCTTAGTGTACATTCTGATGCTCACTTCATAGAATCACTTCAACGTCTTATCACTAAATTTCTTTCTTGATCGATACTGAAAAAAATTTTCTTCACATTCTGCTCGATTATGTGTAACACCATCGTAGCTTTTGACAAGTGCACTAGTGAACAGTTTGTCCAGCTGGTTTGAATGACTGTGCATGGACGTCCACTAGTATTTTGCTTTTGAAGATGCGTTGCCCTACTTGCTAGGTGGTGTTCTCAGACTAAATCAAACAAGCAGTGATGTTGTTTCTCTTCAGAAATCGTTTCTAATTATTGCATTTTTCGATAACATAGATAACAATTTGAGGTAATTGACACCACGCCTAATACAAAAGGAGAAATCAGACAGGAAAAGGACGATATGTTCGGATCTTTATGTCAGATGTCGACACGAGGGCTAACGATTCGTTAAGTGGCAAACTGCCAAGAAAAGAGGCGTATAACGTTCTTCTTGACGGCAAATGCGAAATTGGATGTCGTTGCGAAAATATCTGTGATGCAAAACTTGTCCCGTTTTTTTCTTCTTAGTAAATGACGACGGATTCTTGGAGTTCTGATAATTCATTTGGTGAAGTCGGGTACTTAATCGATCATTGTAGGGTGTGAACTAATGCAAACTCATGATAATTTGATAGAAGTGATGCATGAGGCAAGTAAGTCAGAAAATACAAAAGTGCTTAGCATCCTAGGAACTTCGAGTACTTTTCCCATAGTTTTGACGTGGCTCTGCTGAACTCTGCACAAAGGTGGCCGCTTAAGATTGTCGATCAGCGGCTATTTGCCATTCCATTGATAGGCTGCTGATATCACGATGGTGACTAGAAATATTTATCAGTCACATAGCAAACACGGTTGACGACGGATGACTAAAAGATGTGGAACAGCAGCTCAAGAAATGTTGTAAGTGTCCTCCAGAGTAATCGCATAAGGATTTTGAAAAATTTCTTGAGGTTCTTGTAATGGCAACACCTTGTTGACATGCTTCAACGGGCCATTTTCATTAATAAAACTATTTGGAAGATGTAATAAGTGGGCAAGAATTTCGGCTTTTACATCATCTGTGAGCGGTCGGTTGAATTTCCTTCCTGCTTCTGCTTTTGATTTCGACTAACATCATCATAATCCAAATCAACAAGTACGAAGCGCGGCTAAAGATACAAAAACCGAAATCCATTCCATGGAAACGACATCGTGAAGACCTGAAAACACTCTTGCAAGGTTACGTTAGGAAACGACGGAATATCATATGCACGACCAGCATTATACCATTTAGAATACGTGCTGGTGTCCGCATTGCTCATTTTATCAAATCTATTGAAGGTCGATTGCTGATAGCTACGATATATATATTGAAGAAAGAATGGAGGCAAAGCGGTAGTTTTGGTGGTGTTGTGGTATTGTGGTAGCATGCGCTTTTGGTATGGATAAAATGCGGGTTTGACTCCCGCCTGAGGATAAGTTTTTGCTTACCACTCAATCGTCTTTGGTGTATATAATGTACAACATTCAGGATAACACTGTAAGGCTTAAAAGCGAAACTCATCTAACTTATCTTCGTTACAACATGATTGTTTTTGTTTGCATTCTAACCAACTTCTAAGAGTACTACTTTACGTTTGGCAGGCTTATGATCACTTTTTGAAATTGTTTCACAAGAGTTTACACTTGGAAATAGCGTTCGGTCATTATTTTTGAAGGACAAATTTTCCATCTTTCTTCACTAGAGGGTACTAATAAATTTGAGGTGTGGATACATGGAGCAACGGATTCGCAATCGTGAAGAATACGGCCATTTGCGCTATATTTTGTTCCTGTTCTTATTTCGAGTGCCATTATTGTGGAGAGTGCCGCTAAGCGCAATGTGGTAGTTTTTCAGCCGAACATTGCTCATTGTCCTTTGTGGCCGCCGAAGACAATGGATCCAGAAGTTGTCATCCACATAGTAAAGAGGATGGAGGGTAAAGCATTCTTATCATCAAAAACTTGGTTATTCTACAGCACTAGAATTTGGAACTTTTCACTTTTCTCAGATCATGATCCGTACTCCTGTTTCTGATATGATCCGGTATCAAATGATGAGCAAATTGCTAACATTTCAATGAAGAATTTGTTGCGCGCTGAGCAGACCAGCAATATAATTTTCCTGAAGATTAGCTTTTATTGCACCAACTTTCGAAGTACTTTACTATAATCTAATAAAATATGTTTGGGTAGGAATCGTCTTTGGGCTGTTGTAATAACAAATCTTTTTCAAATCGTAAATCCCTGCCTGGATTTCAGTTTTTGTATCGTCCGTGAGCGGTCTGCTAATTCTCTTTTGTGATTCTGCTTTTGATTTCGGCCTACATCATCTCCGAATCAACAAGTGGGAAGCTCGGCCAAGGATCGATTGCTGAAATCCATTCCTTGGAAACGACATTGTGAGGACCTGTTAACGTCGTTGCAAGGATACGTCAGGAAACCAAGGAATATCATACGCACGACCAGCATGATACCATTTGGAATATGTGCTGGGCTCCGCACAACTAGTGAAGACGGACCATTTAGGTATCTAAGTAAGTAGGTAATAAATGGGTAATATACAGGTACCAGCAGAACTTCTTAGTACAGGTTGTGTAGTCATTCATTAGGTTAAAAGAGAGAGCCAATTTTTGCTTAGTGAATTACTTCGGACTTTTATACGCGCATTGTGGAAGTGATAGCATTTTGAAGGGACGGGTGCTTTTTCAAGTTTTGTGCAACTAAGCTATTCATTGAATAAATATTACACGATACGCAAGAACTTTCACTCTGCACGACAAGAATTCTGCTCAATCACAACCTCATTTGCAGGTCAGCTCTTTCTTGATTTTCCTTTGTTATGCTGCTCTGATAATATTATGTCTGAGCTCATCCACCACCGTGAAATATAATTCAATATTCAGCACTTACACCTTCTAATATTCACCGTTTGCTATGACACTTTTATGGCGATCATTCTTTCATATATTTTTTATTCTACAGCAACGTGTGTACTAATCGAATTCTACGAGTGTTTGAATATGTTTTAGATGCTTATCGTTAAATGTTCTAGCATTTCTAAGAGTTAACACGAGTTGCACTTGAGCTTAGGAAGCATTGCATTAGAATTTACTAAAGTTTTCGACACGAGTGTTGTGCATTTAATTCCCTTTTTGTAAAAGAAGGTCATTCTATTCTTCAATTCATTGGGGATCTTAGAGTCTTATATGTGTACGAGATGTTGAAAAAAACTTGCGCTGAGATCTCTCGAGATATGGAATGATCCTGGATTGAGCGACCCATAATTGATCATACAGCACATCAAACCTCAAAAGGGTGAGAAGTGCATAATAATGTTAACAAATGCAAAGTAGTGCTATGACATCTATGACATCGTAGACAAAGTGCAATACTTTTATCCAACACCGTTTAAAGGAAAAGTATGAAACGACAAGCACTCTACACATCAGATCCCTTAACTAAAGAATTACAACTTAGTTTGTCAAATTCTGAAGAATTACGTTTTGAGCATCTGGATATCCACCTTCGTGCTGAGTGAGTGCTTCATTTGAGCGGTGTTTCACCAAAGGAGGTTCAACTTAGACAAAGGGAAAGCGAAAATCCACAACGAGGACGAATGACAACAGACGACTGACTCGAAGCATCGCTTTGAAGGAGAGGAACGCGTCTAAACGTTAGCCGAATATAATTTGTCATAAATATCTCGTGCCACAGGCTCAGTCAACAAGGAAGATACTTTTACTCATAGATATTCTGGAAGGATATTTGCATCCTCTTAGAGTCCACTCCACCGTTCGGTTTTCGTTCATCCGCCATTAGCTTTGTCATTATACAGATGACCCATCCCATGCGTTTTCCACTTTTCATGAGCTCTAACACGGCATTTGCATCTTTAGCTCCTTGCCTTGATATATCCTCTAAGTTGCTCTCCACGCATAACTACGTTGAGGGAAAAGTTTCTCGAACACCCGCGAAAGATTCAAATTTTATGCTTCTTTCACACAGTACCGGTTATTGTAAATCCATGGTAATGTCTCAGGAACATTCATGTAAGCAACTCCCATATAAGTCTAGGATGCACTGCAGAAAACGTACCGACATTGCTTCATCGAAAACGCGCGCTGTTTTAGCAGAACAATGTTAAACCAAATACTGCAAAGAGGACTAAGAAGAAATCTGATGATTGGGAGTCAATCGGACTATCGCGGCAGTGGTCTTCTTGTGGAGCGCATGATATCCCGAGTAATCCACTCGGTACTACGACCTTGATGCTCTTAAGCGCTCCCTAGCCCGCTCGTCTCCTCTTGCTCAACTCTGGAGCTATTTCGTTCATCGTACTGATTTCACGATTCCATAAATGTAGATAGAGAATGGGGAGATTTTCGTTTCGTTGAGTGTGAATGAAGCATTCAAAACCCATCCGTTCCTCATAAACATCGACTTCGTTAGAATTACTCGGAGACCGGTCTTTCCGCAGGCGTTGTAGAAATCGCTCAACATTCGTTCCGCCTGGTTGATGTTTGGTGTTAATAAGGAAGACATCATCAGCGAAGCGAATCTGCTTTAATTGTCGCCCGTCAGATTTTCACTCCCCATATGGTCCCATTCAAATGTTCGCATGACCTTTTAGATGGTGGCAGTGAATAATTTTGGCGAGATTGTATCAACTTGTCGATCCTCTCTTTTTGCGTCGATAGCAATATCATTATAGAATGATTATATTTTGATTGTGAAATCTTTATAAAGCTCACGAAGGATTGTTTTGTACCGAGTAAGGACTCCCTGGCTGTCCAGAGCCTCTATGACCGATTCCTTTTCCACCGAATCAGAGGCTTTCTTCAGATCGATGAAAGTAAGACAGAGCGGTCTTTTGTACCATATTGTGTTCTGCAGTTAGTAAAGAATTAGACAAATAAAAAATCAAGTCTTAAAGGGAACTCATGTAGTGAAGAATTTTTTCTTTGAAATGAAGGAATAGCCTCAAAGCTTTGAAATCGTGAAAATAAGTGTGTCCAAGGTAGAATAACGTTGTGACGAAGTTGTCTCGAATCATCAAGTTCATAGTAACCATAGCACAAAACTGTGATCAAATGAGGGCTGGTATTACAAGATGAACATCAGCTGATCAAAAGCGAAAAAGACAGCTATTTTTCCCACATACTCAATGCAGCGATTGTAACGTAATCTTTTATGTAGATGTAAAAGATACCGGTCTAATGTGGTAGAGGATTACTGTGTATGTTCTAGCACACAGTAATCGGATCAGAGAAACTGAAGGACGAAGCTTTAAGATTTGTTCTCACACACTGAAATAAAGTGGTCGTCAATCACGTCCGTACGACTAATTTTTTCAGTATTTCAAAAATTTTGTTTACCAAGACCATGCAACGCACTTTTTCATGAACCCTTGAAGGACTGACGTTGATAGCAGGCTGTATCGCGCTGGTCGCTCGCGCGGCAATCGCGGTCAGGCAGCATCTGTGGGTCGATCACACTTGCACATGCTGTCTCCTGCCTTGCCACGAGACGCGACGCCGCATTACAGTAGTTGACAAGGTGCGGCGCCGAGCGGCGTGCTGCGTTTAGTAGCACATGGTCCCAACGGGTTAAATTACAAAGAACTGATCTGAATTTTCACCGAAATAGTGAATCACATTTCGATCAGGAGGTTATGAATGACGATCGGATGTAGCATGTCAGTACTCCACGGATTGGCTCAATGAACCCTTCGGATGGATGCGGTTCACCAGTTTTGTGACGATGACAGGACTGAACCACGAACTATGAAACCATCTGCACCACGATGTTCTCAAAAATAGGGAGCACAGTTCACAAATCCTCCTTGTTTCACTGCTTCTCTACTAATGTTATGATGTTTTACTAAATTCAGAAATGCTGAGTGATACTCAAAGCTATTGACCTTAGTTCGCAGTTGAACCCACGTATAACCCATAACCAGGGCGCGTGCTACCACCATACCACAGCTCTCTGCCACCACATTTTCTTCAATACAAAATGTCAAAGCCGTCAGCAGCCAGTCGTTAACGGGTTCGGTCTAGTTCTGCACCCGTTAAACGAGTTGAACACGGGCTCAACTGTCGTTTGAGTTCGAAAGCTTTGAATATCACTCAGTATCCTTGAACGTCTTCATTCAATACCTACACTATGTGATCTTCAGCGAATACCAAAAAGCAGATGTCGATAGGGACGAGCTGCACTAATCTCATGGAAACCGAAGCCTCCTACATGACATGTACCCTATTGTGTACATGTGTCCGCTCAATTCTGACAACATAATGACTTTTATCCTTTGCAAACACTTTATCCGTCGCACGGCCCTGAGGTTTCTCATGGAAAGAAATGTACAAAAGACCATAACCCCTTAAGGATCATGAGAGTCATTTTGAAGATCAACGCGCGACGCCAAATTTCACCCAGCTACTGTAACGGCGGAGTCGCGTCTCGTGCGAAAACATGCAGACAGCCAGACAGGCATGCAGACATGTATAGCGGCATGTCTGACTGCTTGGTCCTCAAATGGATAAGCCAACAAACCGAGTGAGATTCCGTCCAGGAAACTTGAGATCACAGTTCATTCCGTTCAATATTGAATGAATTGAGTACCGTTTATATAAATCATGTTTCTCATGAATATCGGACTACATTATATATGCAGACTCAAGTTAGTAGGAGAGACGTGGCCCAATGGTCAATGAAGCACGTTGTCAGGAAGCAAAATGCTGGTTCCACCCCCTTCCAGCACCCTCTTAGAAGCAATCAATGAGCGCGCTACAAAACGCGTTAACTAGAGTTCATCAAAATTGCAAGAGAATCTACTCGATCAGTCTTCGACTCTTCGGGGACATTCACCATGACCATGACGAAGTCCTCAAGAAGGCAGTCGGAACAACACGTCAGATGTTTGAAGACCTTCTCGACGATGAATACGATAAACGAATCGAATGTTAAAGGTGCTAGGATCCGCCAATAGAATATGACAGCGGGTCATATAAAAATGAAGAAATGATTCGGAAACTGCTTCCTCGTTACTTTATTACAACCAACATTGCAAGAACAGAGATACTTAAAGTATTGAAAGCATGAGAACAACAATAAATCCAAAACATTCTATGATACTAATACGACTATGCTAAATAAAATCACATGGGCTACTCTATAATGTACAAAGAAAAGGAGCCGGAATGCGAAACAACCACAAAACCCGTCCTTGAAGGAGAAAGGTCACCCTTTCTATAGAAAGAGGTAAACAATTGAACGAGCTAAATAAGACTATTCTCTCAGTTCGTCTTCTTCGTCTTACCGTTATTACGCGGAGAACTTGGTTTTGGTGATTTCTTTTCGTTGTGTTTGAGGATTTCTCGAGGTATCCATTCAAAATCGACTTCTGAATTGGCAGTTCCTTGTTCTACGACAGGCTGACGCTTCTTTTGCATCCCAGCCTTACGTGTGAACTGAAAATCAGCAATGATTGATGTCGAATCGTACATGAAACCAGTAAAAAAAAGAAGGATGTACATCAGTGATTACCTTATTTATGAAGTGGTATCCGACCAAAATAAGCACAACAATGAATGCAGCAAATATCAAATACATGAAGCCAGTCTCAGTGTTAAATCCCGAGTCGTCTTCAAGAATCGTAACGGTCTCATTGAAGACATTCGTAACATAGTGTCCCTCCTACAAGTCAGCACATGATAGTATAACAAATCTTTCATTTCCTCGAGAAAAAAATCCCAATTGACCTCTTCAATACAATGAAAACTCTGCATAGAGGTGTAAATCGACCTAATTTGATTATATTTCAAAAACGTAGTCATGTTCTATAAAGTAATACTAACACATCTACCTTTTCTTTACCTGAACACATCTTTGAACCCACTAGTAACAACGCCTTTACGGCTTCAGACTGCTAGTAGCTACTCGATAATTCAAATAATAGTCACTGACTGGCTTTTTGTAAAGCCCTTCTCAATGTACAGTAGCGGCGAAAATAGAATAAAATCTCACATTCGGCGTGCATTATCGCGCGTATTTCCGTTATTTATTTCGATTTTTTTTGCAGTTTCGTAAAATTTCCTAGGTTCCCAAACTAGAATTTTAGAAAAACTTGGCCCTATCATTTTATGTAAAGGAGCATTTCATTTACACCTTATATCTCCAAAAAAAGCTATAACCCCTAAGCCTAGGCCTAAGGAGTCCAGGCTTGTTGAACGTAATCTTCTTTTCGTTCTTGCACCGCTCTACGAGGACCTTTCAAGAACCAAGTAGCCTCAGAATCGCCTATAATTATGATGTCAAATAACTACCGAAAATCTGCAGGATCATCAATCCACATTTACAAACTCTAGCCGTTTTAGTGCCTTTTGTTGCGAAATCCCAAATTACACAGTCAAGACACCCCTGGCCGAGCGAAATCTGCGCGTCGAGGGTGAAACCCGATTCTATTTTCGGCGCTACAGCGCACACTAAAAAGGCCTTTCGAGAAACCGCGTATAATTGTGAAATCATCGAGATTCAAGTCACCGAATATCTACTAAAAATCTGAAGAAAGAGGAAAGAGCCTAAGTCCTAAAGGCTTGAGAAATGAACGAGCTAAAGGAGTAGCACAACACCGAGCAATAACGCACATAGTGACTCAAATCAACCAACCGAATCCTCATAATGAAGGTCTACGACAAGGCCGAGAGGTCGACCAGCAAAACTTTCATGAGCGAAAAACGCATAATCAAGAGTGACCTCCTCTTTCGGTGCAACACGTCGATTATATTGACCAAAAGTGAACTGAAAAAAAGAAGTGAAAGACAAAGAACTAATGCAAAATTTGGCTCTTCCAAACAAAATAGAGGATAGCTGGCTGAAGTCATAGAAAAACCAACAAACCATGCAACACCTACATTTTGAAGATTATAACTGAAATCCATGGGGTATCGAAATGAGGTCTCAGAATGTTTGACAATGAAATCTTTCTCGCCTCGATTTTGAAATCCAATCAAAAACTTCACTATCTTGCCACCATACAACTCTGAAAGGTCAAAATCAATGGGGAAATCGATGAAAAAACACGTGATTTTGGAACTACAAAGCATACAACCTTCATATTTTGACAAATAACACCAGTGAAATCCTTGAATAGCACAAATAATTACTATAACTCAGAGTTACAACGAAGATGAAAGCCCTTACATACCCTTGGCAGTGTTGGCGCTGTAGGGTTGCGTGAAAATAAACGATACAACAGCATCAGCCGAAGATGTGACCTCCAAGTCATCTGGATCTTCTTCAGTTTTCGCCAGCTCCTGCTCCTCATCCGTCACCTCGCCATCCACAGCGTCGTCGGCGTAGACAAAAGCTGAAATAGATCGTAATTCGTAAGTCCGATGATGTCGACTGATAGGCAAAACTTTGAACATCAGACAGAAGTCGAACCGGCGCTTCACCGTTTCCGGTGCGTGCCAAAAACCACTTCGTGATAGCATAACAGGGGTATCGGTAGTGCAATGGTTAGCCTGCGCTATCAGAAAAGGTGTGACGCACGTTCAAATCCTTCCAAATTCAACGTTTTGCTTACCACTAACTCAGTATTATTGGACAAATAGTTATAACATGATACCACTGCTAGGAAAGCGGCTAAATGGAGAAATTCCCTCGAAACATTGAAGTTTATACCCATATGGGAAACACCATCAAGTTTTCTTTCAGTCGCCTCGTTAAACTGTACTTACTCAGATACTTGGACGGCCCATCTTTACGAACTGCGCGAACTCTAGCAGAAGAAAAGTGCTGCTTAGCTGTTTTGTTAACTGGAGCTACGAGGTTAGCCTAACCGAAGAGTCCTCAGGTTGTCACCACATCAGAGCACTCGCCGGCCCTAATGGATCATAGGGAGATTACCACTTTGCCGCTGATAGCTACCGAGACGTTGGTCAATTTTGGTACGATTTATTCTTAATTGGGCTTTCCAAATGGAAATGTCGGAATCCTTTTCAGCTTGGGTGGCTCTGCTGAGGGGGTTCAACCCTCCGCTGTACTTCGCAGTCCAACACCCAATAACACTTCTCATCCACGACGAGGCGGTAAATCATTTGAGAGGTTCAACTGCGCATTATATATAATGCTAGTGTGCAAAGGATTTTTTTTTAAAACCCACTTCCTGAAAAATTCCTTGAGAAAAACAAATAATTTTTTGTATGACTGAGTCTGCACGTGGATGGTATTAAAATCTTTACTCGGCTGAAAACTTTCAGAAAACCCTAGAACTCGAACCAACCGACTAAAACCTTTAGCTATAACGATCTCAATACCGATTTCGCGCAAGCTCAGACATGAAAGAAATCACAGAGAGAGTGATGGCAGAATAGGGGGTCCCGATGGTGAAGTGATTAGCACGCGTCTTCCGAAAAACGTAAGACGCAGGTTCAATTCTCGCGCTAGGTGATGCTTTGCGTTTACTCAAAATATATAGTGGTAACATCAAATCACTGCTGAAAAGGTGGCTAAATAGAGGATTCTAACCTATATGTAAGAAATATTCATAAAGTGAATATTCACAAGATACTTCAAGTCCGGGATGATTCATGTCCGATGTGTCGCAGATTCGGAACACATCATTCATTACTGTTAAGATCTATCACTTTGTGAACTTTTAAAGTAATCTAGAATATAGTACTAAGAAGACTGAGTGTTAGGCAAAAACTTGCCCTCAGCAGGGAGTTGAACCCGCGTTTCACTTGTGCCTGGAGTGGGTGCTGCCACTATACCACACAAAAGCCACCGGTTTGCGAACAGCCTTTCTCTGATAAATATTTCAGCATCTTACACTGCGAGAAAGCAGTTACTTTAGGCACTTTATCATCCGTCTTAATCGCTTTGTTGTCTCCTTGTATTGCAGAATCCTGATTGAACGCGTCTCCTTGCAACCTCGAGGATTGGAGGCGCTCGTTGCTGACTACCGGAAAGTGTCGGGGGTGGGGTTCGGTCTCACGCGCGCCGCTACGAGCATCGTAACCATTCGGACAATGTGCCTCAGGAAGAAGTAAAGAAGGTGATGCAGATTTTTGAACATTGTCGAACTGCGATGACATAATCAGGTTAAATGACCCCGCGGTCTCGGTCGGGCTTTAGAACTTTATTAAAAACTTCTTCGAGACCCCAAATGAGTTTCCCCATGTACCACCCCACTCTCCCCTCACCACCTTTCTTTCTAACCACAAGGCAATAAATACCCTTCGTCTCACGAAGGTAGCCAGAGAAAGCTTTCCATTCAAATAGCAAGACCATAGCTAGGCAAAAGAGCGTCGTGGGTTACCTACGACCTCGCCATATTCGTGAGTGACTCTTACACCAAAGCGAATGTTCGAATTTACAACTACTTTCGGAATAAAGATAAAAAAAACAAAGTTCTCGGCGTTGATTAATCCCTGAGGGGTGCACCACGCATTCCTGTTCAACAATTTTCAATTTGGTTTGATGTGATTGGATGCACATCTGGCCTTTCCAATGACTCGCGGTGGCCTTCCGCTGTACCGGGTCTGCGCTGCCTTATCCTCCCAGATAAGTCCGAGACCAGATCGGTACCAATTTGCCGGCAGCGGAGAGATGGATGGCTTGGTGAGCCATGAACGCGACAGCGAACCATCGACCTCGCATGTAACGCACAGCACCTCTAATCACTAAGCCACATGCTTAAGGATGAAAGCAAAAAAAAAATTCGAAAAAGGGCTTACAAAGACTCTTGGATAACATCGGTTATAGATCAGATCCTACATACCTGAGCAGAACAGTAGAGTCCCAAGCAAGGAAAATAACATCGTCCGCGAAACCATGACCTGCAATTTGCAAATCTATAATTAGACACAATAAACAGATAAATAAATCTGAAACAAACACCATTTGCAAAAGGCAAATAAATAAATTCCGATCAAATAGGGGTTCTTTCTCAATAGGAGCGGACAAATGAAAAACCCTACCTCATTCGCTGGAGGGAACTTTTTTCATAGGAGTAGTAACCATTCGAAAGCTGAGACTTCAGGCTACAGTCCCACATGGTTGGTTTTCGAAAAGACCCTTTCCAACGCTGTAAAACCCACACAATCGGCCTCAAGCCAGCCGCACTGGAATTAGCCAAAGTCCACCTTGGTCGCAGATGGAAATTGAACTTATTTTACCTGCTACATCGCAGAGAAACGGTTTTTTTTCAGGATAGAATCACAGCCTTGAAATCAGAAACGATTACGCTCTCGATTGATTTCTAATAGTCCAAAAAACAGCTCTGTCCGGCGAGAAATATGCGCGTCTGAGACATAGTTTTATTCTGAATTTCACAGCGTTATAAAAGGGTCTTTTCGAAAACTGGCGACGTAGGATTGTAGCGAGAAATTTCAGCTTTGAATGGTTACCGACAATCCTATGAAAACCTGATCTTATGGTGTGGGGACTGGAGCACCCACACAGGATTGGCAAAAGACGAGAAAGGGTAACTGCCCAACTGACGAGACTGCAAGATCGAAACACGTGTATCAGGCTCTATAAGTCAGCCCTCTTTGATAGACCACTGACATGAGTGGCTCAAAAAATGATTGCCAGGCATATTGAAATCCTACGTAAACTTTTTCTCCAGCGAATAAGCGTCGGTTTTTCATCTGTCCCCTTATAAACAGAAAGAATCCTTATTTAATTGAAAATTATTCCTTTGCTTATTGCAAATGGTGTTTGTTTCAGACTTCTTGGTCTACCTATTGCATTTAGCTGTGAATTTGCAAAAAAAAAGGACCTAAATAAGGAAATAACGGCGATAAAAAACTTAGGTGAATCAGGAAAATTCAATAGTAATAAAATTCTCATTGGAAATCAATTTAATTAACCGCTTATTGCGGTGTTATGAAGTTTCAAATAAACCCAATGATGTAGAGTGGTGTGCAAAAACGCCTGCGTCAGCTGGGATTCGAACCCAGCCAGATCCTACTCGTTCCGAGAGCATGTGCTAAACCGTTGCACCACTGATGCTCTTTTGTACTCCATTTCTACGCTGATAAAAAATAATTTCCGTCAAAGAAGTGGTTAAGGAAGCAAAGAGACGACGTAGAGACAGCTCCGGGCACAGCATGAGATTAAAATAAATAAAATAAGAGTAAAAATAAAAATAAAAAACAAGAATAGAGGACCGATTTTGCCCGGCCAAGCCCGTCGGGCCACTTATATAGCCGCCCGGTACCGAAGACCGCGAAGACAACGAAAAGCGCGAAACACAAACTCGGCCACTCCCCTCCGCCACCGTAATCCGCTGCCGCGGCGCCGAGCTACAAACTCTCGGTGCGGGGACCTCACTGCGCACACCGCAACCGCACCTTTAGTTACACGACGAGCCTGCGGCGCAGTGGTAGAGGTGTTGAGCATCGTGCGGGGTCTGTGGTTCGCTCCCGCGCATGGGGCTCGCTTGACATTCCGTCTCTTTGAGCTCGGTGAATGGTGTCGAAAGTTGGCCGAAGAATAAGAACTACTGACTCGATAGATCGGTAGGTCATCAGGAATCATTGTAGGGGCTAGGTATGTGCTTCTCATCCAGGCGATACTAGATGAAAGGGAATGCATGGCTTTACCCTCAGAGATTGATAAGCGCCGGAAGTTCATCCTTCCTGTCCTTTGATCTTCCCTAGTGACATTCCTTCATGTCCAATAGTCTATACTTGCTATGCTGCTATGCGTATGGTCATGGATCTACGCTGGCGGTCTGCGATTTCCGTTTAGAGATCGCTCCTGAAACAAATTCTTGATTTGATCCAGACAGCTATAGCCTTTCGTGGGATGTTTGAAAATATGGTCTCTGACGAAGTCTCATTTCAGAAGTTTTTATCAACTTTGTGTACATTACCCTTTATTTTACTGTGCTTCACAGTGATGCTACCAGTGGTTTCTACCATATTGCATGCCGTCGAACTGCAGTTTTCAGTGAGGGCTGACAATCTACGACATCTCTCCTCCGAAGCTCAGTCTATAGTAAACTCCAGCTAACCAAGGCTACTTTGTAGGAAAAAGCTCTAAAGAGGGGAATCATGCCGAAAGTATGATGCCCTTCGGGTTCCTTGACCAAACGGAGCTCACTCGGTGGCTCTGATTCTCGAAAATGAGAAGTGGAGTCCGGAGGTAAGTATTCGAACTATGCGAATTTTAACCCTTAACAAATCACCCAATCACAGCGTTGCACTGATAAGTACTAGCTTTGCAACTAGTAGTCAGCTTCGACGAGGCTAGCCGGTTTCTCGAAATAGTCGTTGTGTCGTTAGCTAACAAAATGGGGAAAATGGCTCAAAACGGTATTAAGACCTCAACAAATGGTTTCAAAACCCTATAATCACAGTACCCACGTACACTAGATTGTATGTGCACTACTTTATAAATGATTGGGATTACGCAGTGCAACAGTGTAAAACTGCGAAGTACTTGGGCGCTTTTTACCCTCCTTTCACCACCACCACTGCGTGCTAACTCTCCAATCGTAGGATAACTCTCGTAACCACAAAGGTAGAAAACAAATAAGTGGTCATTTGGAGCTACGGATCAAAGCTTAGTGTTTTGACAGATGCTTAGTACTACTAGTGCTTACTAAAACGCTTTTGGCTTGGGAAGTGGTTAGAATATCTCATCTAAGTTGACACAGAAGTGGACATGGAACACTGGATTAAGTAAACTGCCGTCGCCGCTCAACACGACGCTGCTATTAGCAAAGTGAGCTGGATTTGAAGAAGGGGTACCATCTCTTCGGAGTTATTTACAGATGTTCTCCAAAATTTTTTCCGTTTCGAGTGCTTCTTAAGACTACGCTCAAAATCCAATATGCCTAATAGTTATTTTTGAGCCATGTATGTGGTCTGTTATGGACGCCTACGCAGTGCGGCGACGATTCTTCTATTTAGGGGGTTTCTCTCCCGAAAGGGATTGGCTTAGACGAAAAGCACCGTGCAAGCCACGATGCTGCAAGGTTGAAACACATGTATTGCACTGTATATGTATCCATAACAGACCACAGTGGCACAAAAATAACTATTAGGCATATTGAAATTTGGGCATGGTTTGAAGAAACACTCGAAATGAAAGGTATGATATATCTGGCGATACCATCCAAGAGGAGTCGAGTGAACACTGCCCATTCGGTGGTTTTATCACTTCTTCGCGCATGTAAAACGTTCATCGACGATTCATTCATGTAAGGAAAAGGGTACTCCCCGAAAAGAGATTAGCTTAGACGAAAAGCACCGTGCAGCTGACGAGGTTGCTAGGCCGAAACACGTGGTCTGCAAAATTCTTTTCAGAAATTTTCGGAAGAAAAATTGCGAATTCGTTAGTATTACAGTGAGAGGAGACTCTGACATGTGACGGTGACGATAGGAGAGTATTGAAGTTCATTAGACGATCAGCAGAAAATTAAATCATACAATTGATATAAATGATGCAGTTGACTCAAATCCAAAGACATCCCTCAAGTGATTGGAGATGTTGTGGTGGAGGAATTGAATTACTGGTCAACAAACATCACATATTTGTCATCATACTCTCACGCACTGTGATGCATGAGAGCTTCCTAAGGGTTTTTTCACCTCATTGCGGGTCATTGTTGGAGCAGTGGTTAGAGCTGTCTGAAGTGTACATATGGCCGCTGGTTCGACCACAGCCTCATGGTAAGCATGCTCTTCATTGCTCTGAATTTACAAAATTGTTAACAGACTTGTCTGAAAGGGGAGAAACACTGAGTGAGCATGGCGTATTCCACAGTGATTAATCACCACCAATCGCTGTAAGTCTATCTGCAAATTTCAAAGTTACCGGTTTGGAAAGAAATCTCTGAGGCACTTATAACAAATTGGAAATTTATGCGCGAATTTCAAACAAAATTTTGATGACTATTGTTCAAAGTAAAGGCCGTCGTTTTCTACGACTTTCTGCCATCGGTTCGCCAAGTTTCGGATGTGTTCGATGCGCCGTTTCTTCGACTTCGTATCAAAGAACTCTTGACATGCTACTTCACCTTCATCGAACAATTATTCATCGGCGACCCTTCAGAACATCCTGAACAAAGCTTGTCTTCAAGGTCAAAATCTCCGGCATTAAAGCGCTGAAACTAACGTCCCGCAGCAGAATTACTTGTTGTGCCTTCTCCTTCAACTTCGCTTATTTAATCTACTGCAGCTCGCTGTGAAAGACCCTTCCTTCAGTAGTAGATTGATAAAACACGAACTTCAATTGCATCGTTGGACATGGAGTGGTTTCTAACAAAATGAAAATGAAGACCATTAATATCTAGGCCTTCAGCGGGAAAATCTTACATAAGGAACTGTAATATTCCCATGCAATGCGTGGGAGACATCTCATGCTCATTAAAGTGCCCTAAAACTCTTTCCAATCTTAGTATTGTACGTCTAGATGTTATAGATGATGTCTACAAATAATCATCACCGATGCTTATTTCGTCTTCGATTTTCCTTGTCTTCTATACTCTCATTTCCACCGCGACATTTTTGTAACGACCATTTCACGATGAGAACTGCTCCCTGACCAAATGAAATAGTGCAAACTATAATATCTGCAACGGAATTCTACAGATAGTTTCTCTGTCTCTAATGTCCAAGTCGCGCGGAAAATCTTCGAGTTTGCCCATTTATATTCTTACACTTACAATCTGAATTGAACGCTCGTGATTTTTTTCACCAACAAAGTATTAGAGAAGTTGAATCTCAGGTAGCAAGTAGAAGGATAAGGCTGTCGACGTTAATCAATCCCTGAGAGATGCGCTATGCATTCGTCTTCATCGTCGGAAGTAGCTTATCGATGCATCAAACGGTGCGCTATTCCCAGATAAAAACAGATACTGATATTGCAATCCCAAAAGAATAGAGGTGTTTCGCGATACCGCTCAAAGCTCTCGAGTACACAATACTGAACGTCTGGTGAATTTTATCACCTAACGGCTCGCGTAAATATTACGTCTGCGGTTCCTCAATGTGAGGGGGTTCTCACACAAGAGGGATTGACTCATACGAAAGACACCGTGCGACTGATGGACTGCAAGGCTGAAACATTTTTTTGCATTGTGTAGTGTCCATAACAGACAACATGCACGACACAAAAATATTTATCAGGCAAATTAGAAAGGAGGATGTTGAGAGCGTAAAAGACGCGCTGAAACAACGACATTGTGTGAATTTCGCAACCTCTCTATCCATTGTGCTACATGCGCTTCGAGTTCAGGCTATGGTAGGTTTTAAATTTATTCAAAAAATTTGACGTATCACCTAAAGTCTATGTACGACTTTCAGGAAATGTTACATAATTTTAATTTATTTAGGAGTGAATTTTTAGAAAATTGAGAACGAATTCGAGACTTTTGAAATACTCAAAGCAACACTGGGGGACATGCAAATCTTCAGAAATGTATTAGAGAACACCTTAATTTTCTGCTAGACGAAATCCTGCATGATCAGCTGCTCTCAAACACGAGTATTGAATAAGTGTTGGCGAGAAGTATGGTATGCTGGTTCTAAAATACCTAATCTTTGTTCCAATCCTATTGCCATAGAAGAACCCACATCTTGTCAGCGAGAATCTATAAACTTTAATTGTTTTTGTCTCACTTAATAACCATCATGAGCTGACATGTTGGTCGGATTTTCAAAGATACCGCTGTTTCGGGAGCAAATGCATATTACGAATAATCTGATAAAGAAAAATATCAATATAAAATTGGAGTGAAGTTTCTACTACAAAAGTTTTGTAATGTGGATACAACTGTATGGAATTCTATTTGAAAGTTGAAAATCGAGAATCAAACAGACAAAATTGACTTTATTATCCGAATAAACTCTTACTAACCCATCCATTATTTATTTCAATAGTTGTAAACTACTTTCATTGATCTCTAGTCTTAAATGTTAGTTAATGCACGTTGTAGTTCGGCATCTGACAATAGTAAAGTTATGACCACATCATCGTCTCGTCTCTGAAACAGCATCTCGCCTTTGAAATCCACCATTTTATGCTTACGAGCGCGTAGAAGCATACCAACAACCTGGAATACAAAACTAGTAGCAGAAGATTGACCGTATGCATTAAAAATTAGCGCGTTTGCGAGTGGAAAGATTGAGCTGAATGCACTGATTCCAACGCGCAATCTTTCCGACTGTTTATTTTGCTGTGATTTCATTTGATTTATTTTTCGTGATTAATTGACAGCTTATCCAATACAGAGCTAGATGTGGCCGCTGAAGAACAACTCTTCATTTGACAATTTACAGATCCTTCCAACCCTTTCAAGACCAAGCCTTTTCTGAAAAAGTTATTTTCATGAACTTTCAGTAATCAATCGATAGCTTAAGTCTTGACAGTTTCAATGCCTCACTTGACTTTCAAAAAGCCCTCTTCATATGCTATAACAGCAAAGTTCTAGTTGTGTTTCACTTTCAATTTGATTCGTTCTCTCGACTATGATCTGCGAATAGCCTTTCATTGATAGTTTAGTGACCATTCAGTAGCTAAGTTTGATAATCTTAAAACTGCGTACGTATCTTAAAAAAGACTTTATCAAGTGTTGTAAGAGCATAAAGAAATTTACGTTTTGCCCTCAGAGTTTCCTTCACACATAAAAGATACATGCCGTTGAATGTAGAGGGTAGGAGCGTGCAGAGGTAATCGTGATGTATCAGAAAGTAAAAAAAAAATCCAAGGACTTCTATAGAATTAAGGGTTCAATGTCGATGACGACTACCCGCCAGACCGTCGACGTTTGGCTGTTGACAGATAACGCCTTGTAGCGTAAAAAGATTGTTGTGCAAAAACGAGCGTCGGTGGTGCAACTGTTAGCATACGCTCCCGGAAAGAGTGAGATCTAGGTTCGAATCTCGGCTGACGCAAATCTTTTAATCATTCAACCTCTACAAATCAATTTCGGTGTTGAAAAACCGTTCCCATGCTAATAGCTTGTAATGGGAAACCTCATAGGATCATTTGCTCGGCAGAACTGAGGCTTTGAGTGAATGAGTTATTTATAAGGGGTAGGCAGTTCTCAGCACTTGTCCTTTAGAAATTTCTGTTTGACTTCACGGAATGACGGATATCTCAAAGGACAACTTTTCATGAACCTCTACATTATTGATTATATGTGTGAGTCTTTAAAAAAGATTCTAAATGATCGGTGACAATATTGAAGTGATTGTCACGATCCTGCTGGTGTAATTAAAGAAAAAAATTAACATACAGAACTCTCGAAAAGTTTAAGATAAAATATAAAAATCAAAAGTTGGATCGGAACGACGAATACCCCAATATCGCACGTGACCTGCCGCCTTTTCTTTGTTTAATCTTTTGAACTAGATGTGTTTGCTCTCATCCCATCCGAACAACAAAGGTGGTCTCCTATCTTATAAACCGTAAGCAAATTTCTTCAACGAGGTGGCGTTTATTAGTACGGTAGACCTCCATTAGTACTATAGATTAACGGCCGAATTACATGAATAGCATAACATAAGATACATAGAGGCTGTGTAGAAGGCGAAGTCATCGAAGCGTCAGTTATCAAAAGATGACAACAACGGCAACAACAACGGATACTTAACTCTTTTCTGTTGAACAAAGGAAGCTCTTCAAAATATACGCATTGATGAAATAGTAGCTCATAGGTTGTGAGAAACGTTGCAGTGCTATTACGGCGACATCAAAAGCGCGTGTAGCGCAGTGGTTAGCGGAGCCTTGTGAAACACATGTGGAGAGTTGTTCGACGCCGGCACCACAGGCTCACTAAGCTATGTGTCCGAAGTAGGACAGCGCATGCCAGACTTGATACGCAACGCTTGCAGGATATATCCGGTTTCCGATGGTCATGGTATGGACTTATCACCACCCAGCTACCTCTAACGATGCTCAACGAAGTCACATTTATGACGTATTCCTTAGGGATTGACCAATGCCTAACGCTTTTCCTCTATCCCCATTTACGATAGCATTACGTCCACCGTCAATCTAGCAGAATAGAATAGAACATTTTGCGCCGATCATTCTACACCTGTACGACTACGTCCACTTGTTTCGCTGCGCGCGGGGTGCATCAAAAAATTTGCCCGGAAAAAAGGTTCAAAAAAATCTTAGATTTGGAGACGTATCATTCAGGGATCTCATCCGGCTCAGCGTTAGATAACAAATCGGTCAAATAGAAAAAGTACTGTAAAAAAACTTTTCGTAACAAAATAAAATGACGAAAGTAGCATGCATTAAAGTCGATGCATACGGAGCGAAAAGAATCAAATCTCTATCCCATTACCATGATACTCAAGGTATTACAGCGAAAACTAACTTTGTCGGAGATATTCTCATAAGCGGTGAACAGCTTGCCGAACGTGATTGTCACCTTTCCATCTTTAGATCGACATCCATAGTCCCGTATCACTTCACACAGTTCCAACATTTCTCTAGCGATATCTTTCGCTGAAAAATGAACTCAGATTACTGAAATAGAGTAGTACAGAACCTTTATTGCAAAAGACGCCATATTCACACAAATAAGCCAAGATCGACCACTGTTTGAGACTATGAATACGCTCCTTACTGCGTCTGTATCGGTCAACTCATATTGGGTTCGTCTGAATTTCTTCCTGATTTACAAAATGAGAATGAATTTGACGCATTTTGCTTATCGATCGAAGTTTTCCTGCCAAAGAAAAAATGTGACAATCGTTAAAATCAATGGCAACTGACATGCTTCCTGTGCCCTCATCTCGCTGAGCGTTCCGGATTTCGGATGTCCATATTCAACAGAATTTTTCGAATATTTCACTGGATTTGCCATTTCTTCGTTTTCGAGTTCTACAAATCTGAACCTCAATTGACGAATCTTTGAGACTGAAAAGCGCATTTAATATGAGCTTCAACAAATTCCAACATTTTCTATGTAATGACCACAAATTTTTTTTGTCGCCTAGATTCGGCGAAAATTACTTTGCATGGCATTTGGCTTTTGGCACCAAAATCTAGTATTCATACAAATTTACGAGAAATAAGGCAAATGGAAGAATTAGTTTAGTAGAATACCTCTTCGTAGAGTCAGGTGACGACACTGAGTTGTCACTTACTGCAATACAGAATGTTCGCGTTCGTAAGATTTGCCACGTGGGACCCCTTGGTGTTGTCACAGATCTTTTAATCTTCAACTAAAGCGTTAACTATAGTAATCACACTTCAACAACAATACGATGGTATGCAGAAATATAGGGAGTACAAAAGTCAAGACGTATGTGTAAATTGTAATCTAATTTGAAGCAACTAAACAGATTACTAGTGATGCTGCTTAAATGCCGTCTACAAAAGGCGGAGTTGATAGGAGAACTAGAGTTGCGAAAGAGATTTAAAGATTTAGGTAAAGCATGCAGATGGATGGAGTGCTAGCACGTCTAACTCGTGATTTAGCTCTACAAAACATCCACAACACCTGACACGTGATACCAAGGTGTCAAACATCTTAACAAACTGGTGTGCAGCCAACTGACATAGCTGCATGTAGTAAAATCTCATCGAGTAAATAATAAACATGAGGTGATTTCCAGAACTGCTGCGAAGAGCCTCTCATGATCACGCGCGACTGTGCCATTCCTCAAACCACTCTTCGAGGCTGCTCTCCTATAAATAACAGGAAAACAATGTCGTTTGATCGACTGTTTTGAAAAACCTTGTTTTAGAACGTCGATATATTCAGAGAGGCTGATTTTAGTCTTTGCGGAGGTCCGAAATTGAAACGTAGGTAAGCCACTGACATAACAAACTTCGAAAAAGGCTAAAGTCAGTTTTTTTAAATAAACAGGAGAATTTCGAAAGAATAACGGTGAACTTTCAAAAAAAACCGAAACTGATCAAACAAAAATTCGCGTGGTAAGTTTTTCTGCTGAGGTTAGAAGACTGTTTGACTGAGTACATTGCTCCGTATGAAAATCTTATGCTCTGAAATGGTCGAAATCGTCAAAACTTCATTAAGCCGTGCACTGAAAAAATTTTCCCAATGACCTGATGTCTGTTCACCGAGGAAACCAGAAAATAATAAACATGGTTAATCGAGTAAACAAGGCTTCCTGTAGGAAAAGAGGCATTTGGGAGAATGATTACTATGGTTAATACAACTTTTATATGTAGAAATTTCTTGAAGTAGAAAGTCTTTTCTCAAATGACGCAGGAAGTTCCGAACTCATATTGAAGATGCGGTTCTTGTATTAGAAAGCCTATTCTTAAAATTCTTTGTTTTCTTCTCAGAACCCTTTTCTCACTACGCCTCAAGCTATTGCTGCAGGAAAACTGTGAAATGTGGAGAAGCATCATGCCAAGGATACCGATTCTTCGAGGTCTCAGCCCATGTCAGCACTTGAATCATCAGGAACTTGCGTAGTATTTTTTTTCAGTAAACCTGAAAAATAGGAGAAGTCTGCTTTTCGTGTATTAAAAAATTTTGGAAATTGATCTTCATTGTGAGTGCTGTATTTAGAAGTCTATTTCATCAAAAGGAAAACGAAAGACATTAACATGGATGCGAAAAAGTAGCGAATGATGTAGATGGTTTACTTGACCAGAAAAGAGAATGAATAGATGATCAAGAAAGAACGCAACATCGTCGATGAACGGTGGAATCGAACGGCTCCAAGCAAACACTATTTGCAATGTACGGACGTGAAGCCGATGATCTGCATAGAAACATCTGGATGAGAAAAATTCAAGTTACTATTAATCAGCAGCAAGAAGCGTGGAACACTTTCAAGTAATAAAAGCGGAAGATATATATCACCTCTGTCAAGTCAAAAGTTCTGCATTCTATCGAAGCGTGGCTTAACAGATAAAGGAGGAGTAATGTCAAGCTATAAGTATAATGTGGAATCGCAAGGGAAAAAAGAAAGGAATAGAAGCAAGAAGATCACAAGCCACGATTATGGGAAAACCAAGCTTTTTTTAAGTTAATGTTGCTTTTAAGGAATATTTCATGATTTTTTGAACTTAGAGCTCTACGTCTCGCAGTACTACATTGTACTTAACTAATTTCGCCTCTTCATTTGAGTTACAAGACTTGATCGTACTGAGCAGAGAGTTTATAATTTTACAATGGATTAATCTAAGCTCTATATTGTTTTTTTGACTAGTATATATTCATTTCTCACGAAAAGTTAACAATGGACGCTAAAGCTACCTATATTCCAAACTTGCCTTACTTTCAAAGATTTTATAATACAAGACTCTCCAGCTGGAAATAAGGAAAGGAAATAGAAGAAAGTATACATGCGGAAAAAAGCCATAGAGTGGAAAGAACAGTAAACAGGGTGCATTCATCAGAGGTCATCGGCTTCTAATCCGTGACGGTGACGGTCGAGGTGCATTGAGTTCCGTCAAAGCCGTTGCTTCAGTGATTTGCATGTAAGAAAAATTATTCAAACTGGCTTCAGATCATTCAATAAAATGGAAACGAGAAAAATGTTGAGTTACCAGAAGAAAAAATCTTAATATCCGGCTAATCTCAAAAAGTCTGAATAAAAGCTTTTCATTGAAGAATTAAGCCGAAATACAGTAACGAAACAAATGATTTGAGGAATAAGACAAGTAAAATTAAGATATGAAAGCCAACCTGTGCTCGATTTGCTCATTGCATTGTATTTATCACCATTTAGTAATTTTTCGGTAGCTCCCTGAAATTATTATTGTTTTGAGCTAGGCCTATATTGTCAGTCGAGAGTATAAGTAAAAATGTCATTAGTTTGCTGTAAAGTTTATGCTAACAGACCACTATTTCTCTTCCGGCATTCTTTATGGGTCATAAATTTTTTAGTGAACCAAAATAGGAAGTTGCAATAATAATATTCAATCTAAACAGCTCATGTGCAGTGCATTTAATCAAACCTAAATTTCAATCGCATTGAGAAAAAAACTACTTTTCTACATAGAACAAGTGGAGACAATCACGAAAAGTTTGCAGGGACTACTACAGCACCTCTCATATCAAACTAAAAGAATTATATATAGCGCCGAATTGTGATGACGAGGCGTTCCAAGATTAGGCTCATGCTTGGATCCATTAAATCTATGCACAATTCGATGTATCTTGCAAGCACGTTTTATATTACTCGTACGAGAATGAAGACTTCGGATCTTCTCCGCAATGTGTGTATGTCCTATGCACAAAAAGTGACGAACAGATATTTTGAGGTGCTGAACGAACTGTAACTGTAAATACAATTCACACGCGAGAGCCGAAAGAAATTTGGCCACCATCTCTAATGTTTAAATTAAAACTTTGCGGACGATGAGGGTCATTTCCGCCCTTGAGTTTTCGAAAGTTTTTTTGCGCTGAACAAAGGTTTCTGTGAAGAATTTAAGTAATCATTCGAAAGCTTAAATTTCGATGATTCCGACATTTTGCTTGGTTCTCGAGATAGCCTTTGTAGTAGTGTGTAGCAGCAAAAATAAATTTATCTTTCACACTTGGTCTGTCCTATAAGTTCAGTTGGTCTCTGGATCATTTTTATTGACACTAAGTTTATTCGATAGCCCAAATCTCGGAAATCAGAAGTGTAGATTATCCCTTGAAAAGATTCCCATAGCGCAGTGTGAGATTGAAAAAACTTACGTTTCACATTCAAAGTTTTCTTTGTACATACGGGTTAAATATGCGCCAGTGGTATACAAACTAGTAGAGAAAATTTTGTTCTATCAGAGTAGTATGAGTAATCTAAAACATTCTTCCAAATAAAGAAAAAATCTTTGTTGAAAAACGATAATCGCGCCACTGACGATTTGATTATGCTGCTGCCCACAAAGGGTCAAAACTATCCGAAAACGGCTACATCACCAAGTAATACCAAAAGTCAAAGCCAGCTAACAAAAATAGACTGATTTGATACTTATTCTTCACCTATCTCACCAAGTATCACGCTAAGGTCGCATAGGACACAAGCGCATAACGGATTTCGAAGTGGAAGTCACCATCTTTGTACAAGAAACCTAAGACATCAGTGCGCAAGGCTTTGGAAGCGTTTTGGATGAAACCTATTATTTCAAATAAGAACCTCGAAAAAAAATGCCTTCTTCTCACGCGAGATTTGACATAGTGTAATGAGCTGATGCCTTATGAGAGTCATTTTCGCAGTCCATATGAACCCTGCATGGTTGGTTTCGACATAGGAATTCGCTGTAAAGGCTTCAGAAAGCGCCAAGTGTGTGTAAAATTTACTCTTTCTTGAATAACTCAAAATTTAGACGGCAAATTTTGTGTTTAAGTGATGGCGGATCTTGGTAATCGGCTTGTAGACGACCCGACCTTTTCAAGCTCCGAAGAAGGCCTTGTTATGACAACTCTGTGTCTCGATCATCAAGAGAAATTGTGGACTACTAAATAATGCAGAGGTTTATAGATAGTTGCTCTTTGGAATTTTCGTGGTAATTTAACACATCAGTGGAAAAAACGTTCTGGGATCGGTTTTCCGAATGCCCAAATTTTCAAAGTTTATTCGGGTGATCTGAATTTTAATGAATAAAACATTCATATAGACGCTAAGTGAGCTACTAGAAATGGAATTTTCAGACTAACCTTACTCAACTTGTTAGTGGATTGTTTTTTTATCGCTTCTTGTTTACCGTTTGTTCGTTTCCCTGCTTTCTTGACCTCTTTGGAGGCACCAATAATAGGTGGCTGACCGGCAACTGAAATTTGAATCTGTAGATGAAAATACTGTGAGCTCGCGTAGTGTAGTGGATAGTGGTGCTTCAACCCAAGGTTCGGCAAATTAGGGGCTGACATGACTGATCGGTAAGCCCTTGCAGTTAATTGTATAGGCCAAAGATATGCTAGACTTGTCTGGAGGGATAATGGCAGAGAACTGACGCATCCACACGGTCATGCATATCGTCGTATAGGCCAGGATTGCATTCAGTCATCGCTAACGAGCATATTGATTTCGAATACATGGCATATCCTTCATGGATTGATCAACACCTTGCGTTTTAAACTAGTTTTATGAAAGCAAACGGAAATAATCTGACAATATGATAACATGAGAACGCGAAGATAAGACGAAACAAGCATGTCTAGTACTCTTAAAGTGCCATACTAATCCTCATAATAGCTCAAAACATTATCATATTATCGGATTGTTACTGTTTTGAGCGAGGTCTGTAAAAGCAGTTGAACGAAGAGGTAAACGAAAATCTTTGAGACCTACAAAATTATTCCAGCTCGTAACTCACTTGACTCGATGGTAAGCGACAATATGATGGTTTTTGCTGGCTTCTGAGATTTACGAATTGTCATTGATGTAGATCCTGAATCGCGACATTCTGGAGGCATAGTGATTCGGACGACTGACGGAGCAGCCGAATAACGAGGGTTAGCTGCCGAATAATGAGAGATAGTTCTTACAACGTGTGGATTTCTATAGTGCTGCGCAAGATTTGTAACATTTCGTCTCGTCTCGTTAAATATTACGACACCCCTACAGCTAGCCTTTCACATAGTGTACACTACTGAACAACGAGGATTACGAGACCTCGCTCTATCGATGAAGAGAATCACTCGATACAAGTCTCGACGTTTTATTTGCTGCGTTAGTCTCATCCCGTAAGAAAGGTAATGGAAAACCATAAAGAAGAAAACATCATCAAGCTAATTTGTGACTTCTTTACATTACTGTGAAAGGACGCATGCTGACTACAATTTTTCTAAGAATATCAACCGTTCATGTTTACTAAGCACATCTCATGAGAACCTATTTATTGAATAGTGCTTTTTTTTCTCTTCAAAGCACTCATGAACGCCTAAGTGACAGCACCGAAGACACTGTTTTAGCCTAGCACCGTTTCTTTTCTCTTTTATATGAGAAGAAGAGTAGGAAACACTAAAAATATAAGGCATAGAAACAAAGATCAGTTTTCCATGGAAAGTCCTTATCCATATTCTCTATTGGAATCGTTGGATAGTGATAAACGGATGTGAGGTATTAGGTTGAGGAAAAAGTTTCTTGACTTCGCTGAAAATGCAAAGTTCATACATAGATTCGACTAAAAAACAACAATAAGCAATAAAGACCATCAGTATCTACGATCTTCTGCCAGCGATCTGCAAGCTTCCTTGATCCGCTCGAAATCGTCATTCCTTGACCATTGAATTAAAAAACTCCTCAATGTCTCTTCAGCTTAATCAAATTTATAGAATCGTCCTCCCCGCAGGAAATAATCCATTAGGCGATTACGAGACCATAATTGAACGGAGAAGCATATGGACTGTAGGCTGGGTGCGGCAAGGCTGCGACTCCCTTCAATTCATCAAACTTTTCCTTAGTTATTCTTTACTGTATGAGGTTTGGCATTGTTTTGCTGAGACAGCGCGCGCTTTTGACTAATCCGTCAGGTACTTTCCTTCAAAGCATCGTAGACTCAATCCAGATGTTCGCAGTAGAATTCGACATTGATGGCGCGACCATTCGGAATAAGTTTGAAATGAAAGACACGTTGAAAATTTCACCAAACGCAGTTCAAAAATTTTTACCAAACGAATTCTGACATGCAACTGATGGGGAGCTCGACCTTCCAAAATTCAACGTTTGTTTCGCTTGTTGATTGACCAGGTGGATCTGTTCCAGTGGAAGTTTCTTATGGGAATGTTCCTGAGATATTCGCATGAATTTACAACAACGAATACTGTGTGAAAGAAACAAAATCTGAATTTTTCGCGATGTTAAAGAACTTTTTCCTCAACATCGTACTTCAAAATCTGATATTTGCCCGCAATATAAAAATATGTAAACAATGAAAAATAAAAGAAAAGAGTGAACAACATTCTCTTGAAGTAGAAGAACGTTTGGAACCAGATGGCACTAACTAGGTTAAATTCACGTTTCCGTATTGGATACTTCCAGATGTTAAGTCTGTTCGTACGAAGGCTGAAGGAACCAAAAGCAAACAGAGGAATCCATCATTGACTGAGTTTTTGAGAAGGGCTTCAGATAATGCTAGTTGATTAAGTGCACATGAAGTGTTTAGTCTTCACTCGATAACTTTTTCTAGGAGACGAACATATGGTGACGAGTCGAAGGTGATTATTTGTAACAATTAAGTTAGAAGCTATCATAAATTTCTAACTGCTACGTCGGTGCATGAACACATTACAACAATTTGTAGTCCATAAAATAATTCCAAGATAAAAACTATTTTATATGACTAAGATATGGCTTTTAATTGCTTGGTACTATTCTGTTAGGTATTTTACAATTCCTTTATCTCGAGTGTTCTGTTGAGACCACGCTCAAATCTCAATATATCTCATAATTATTATTTGAGCGAACATGTCATTTGGTCTGTTGATGGGCTCGTGTTCAGTCCGATACATTTGTTTCGACCTTACGTCTCGTCAGTCGGGCAGAACCCTTCGTCTTTTGCATCGCGCTGTGCAAGAGCCCATTAACAGACCACATGACACGTTGGCTAAAATAATCATGAGATATATTAAAATTTGAGATTGGTCCTAATAAAATACTCGAAGTAAAGGTATGATATTATGAATTTAGAAGCGAAGGAGCATTGAGTGTACAACGCTGTATATTCGATGATATTTCATTTGACTTACAGTGTAAATCGTTCGTCGCCACTTTTTCATAAGGAGGGTAGGGGGTCTCGAGAGTATTGGCTAAGAGACGAAGGGTTCTGCCCGATTGACGAGACTGTAAGGTCGAAACACCAGTATCGGGATGTACAAGAGCCCATTAACAGGCCACATGACATATTGGCTCAAATAATAATATGAGATATTTCATAATTGGTGATGAGTCAATGTTAGCATGAAAGAATGCCTTCTCCTCAACAAATTTCGCATAAAATATGAACGCATATCATCGCACAGTATCTGAAACATCAAAACGCAAATCATTCAAAATATTCCTGATGATTTACGAAAATCCAAAGATGAAAGGTACAGAGGAAAGCTGTGGCGATTACGCGTGTTCTCACAGATGTCTCACACAGATGTCTCATACGGTTCTTTTGACCGGACAAAAGTACATTCCTCAGCTGTTACCTCTATGCTGCTGGTATTAATCACTAAGTGAAAATTTTTGTAAAAAACGAGAGTGTCTGAATAATCCGCTTCCATAGCAGCAAAAATTTAGGTTTCAGATTTTCCTGTCTGCATTAGTGGAAGCAGTTGGCTGATTGGACTCCAATTGACTTGATCCTTCCAGGCCTTGAACAAGACGAAATCCGCTAACTTGGTAAGATATCGTGAACAAAATATCGCATCAAAAACCTCTTGCCATTTCAACAATAAATAAATGAATAAAAATGGCAGATGTTCATTTCTAAACGCATCATGACATAGGCACCAATTATTAACGTTCGAAAAGAACGCCTACAAAACATTACCCCATAAAACTGTGCATAGAAAGCTAAAGCTTTTCGAGTTGACCTTTGAGAGCAAAAAGGTAGAGAGGAATTTCAATCTATCATTTGTTCTTCACCACGTTTACGAAAAAGCACGGAGAAACCAATGCTGTGCACGTACTTGTCTGAGAGACTGAAGCCAACTAATGTAATAAATGGAGGAATTTCTTATGTGGCAAGAAAAAGGCGGGAATAGCCGTAGAAAAATGATAATTTTCCCACAACGATAGCACCTTAACTGTATGTATGGAATCACAGCAGCACATTGAATTTAGTGTAATTTAGATCGCAACGTAGATAATTGTTAAAATTACTGAGTGGTGAGGCGATCGATAGGCAATATTGAAGTTATGTTGGAAGAAAATGTGCAAATGAATGACGATGATGCGTATGTAATATGGTGTGTAAAATGTTCGTCCCGCTTTGATTTTTCAAGATGATTTTTATAAGACTTTGTTTCAAACAAAAGACAAAACTACTAATCATAGTATTCTTTATTGACTTCGATAACATACTGGTCTTGAAGCAACAATAGAACTCTTCGGCCAGCATTCGACACATAATTGAGAGATTTTCTTCGACCATCTCTAGAACAGCTTGACGAACGACTTCATCTGGACGGGCCGAGAGCGACTGCTCCTCCAGACTGTCCTCTCCATCTTTGCCCTTCGCGATCCACTTCCTAGCTGTCCTTTCTGCAACCGTATCATCGCCCTAAATTCATTTAATCTTACGCGCTGCTTCACTAGCCTTCTCCCCTACTCGCCATTCGTGCATGAGTAGGAAGCGAATGTGCTCTCAAGACAGCTCCATCTCAAAGCATATATAGGGAAAATGTACCTAGATGTTCGCAAGGAAATGCGCAATTCAATGATACCAGAATCATGAAATTTTGCTGCAAAAATCATGTTTAAAAACCAAAACGGCGCGAACTTTATCAAACAACCCAGAACTTCTTGATAAAAGCTTTCGCATCCTGTTTCCACTTCTTTTTCGTGGATAAAATACGACTACGAATAACGGTAAAATGAAAATCAGTTATGATGAAGATGAAGATTGCGCAGTGTGAAAATGGTTGGCTGCGATTTGAAGAAAAAACTTCCTCATGGCTTGACTACGTATACTTGGAAGGCTTGGTGCTAATCTTGTAACTTTTTTCATTCATTCAATTCAATTTATGCCCTGTTACTGTAGTCCACAGAAGTAGTAAAGTTTGCTGATGGCATTAGCTGTGTTCCTCTATTTCTAGCAAGTGCGATTCTGGCAGAGCTCGACTATCCCTGTGGTGTCTCGCCAACATCTTTGGGTTTCAGTACAAACATTAGTCGGCGTTCGTTGATCGGAAGGCGATTTTGAACCATATAACTGGGAACATCAAGGCAGCCATACCTGTGCCAGCAGTGATTTTCGCGATTGCTGGCCAACAGCTCAAGAACAACGTTAGAAGCCAAAACTCTGTGTATTTATTAGTATGAGATGATTTTTTCCCCTTTTTCACGAAGCGCTTTTCTGGACAAGAAAAGTGATTGAACTTCTTCAGATATATTTTTGGCTTACTGACATTGCAATAGTCCAGAGATTATCCGCAACGGGTGTCATTTCACAAAACGAAGAGATTTCTAATCTCGTATGGAACACTGGCCACAATTAGAACGGAGCCATGAAAAGCTATTCATAAAAATCGGTGCAACAGTGAGAGCGACTTCGTGTGCATTGTCTCAGTAGTGTTTGACTGGCGACAGTTAAAGGTCTTGGGATATCATGCCACCAAAATCCGATTTTTCACATACTCAGAGAAAATTTCTCCTAAACCGCTCTCGAAAAGCTCCTGATTATCTGAAGAAGTTATAGATAACCCGCATTCTCACACTAACATGGTTACGTGCAATGACGAAATTGGCATTTAGTTTTAAAGTTGCCGATTTTCAGCCAAAATACACCCTTCAGCTTGACATTGATTAAAATAACTACAACAATTTTGCATTATTGCAAAAATAGCTCTATAATGTCTTAACTTCTTGTTTTTGGAAATAACAAATGTTCTAAAGATGTTTCCCTCAGTGGACTGCTGGTTTTCGAGGGGATGTCAATGATTTCGCGTGAACTGAAATTCTTGTAGATATATCATGCACGGAGCTTGAGGAAACCACTGTAATTTATTTCATCAAACTTTCTCGGTTATTTCACAGAACTGAGATCATAGAGTTGTGGGTACAATTCGTTTAGCGGGAAACAAATCACTATTCGACCCCATTCGCTGCATAAAAACTTTTCTAGGAGTGTTGCTAATCAATCGATAGCTTAAATCTCTGGCTAGCGCTGGATTATGATACGTAGCCAAATTTTTCAAAAGTCTTTCTATGAAAATTCTAAAATTAATTAAGAAGAACATTTGTATTTAACACGAGCGCTTTTCTTGCAAGCGGAGCTCTCTCTTTAGACTACTGGTAATCATTCGATAGCCCAAGAGTTAAAGATTCCAACGCTGTGCAAATTTTCTGGAAAAAACCGGTTCTCTGTACTATAGCAGGAAAAATGAGATCAAACTCACATACGCGAGCACGTGTTCTTTGGCCAATTCATGGGCTGGGGAGAGGGGCAGCGGGACTTGCGCGATCATCGATCGACGGCACCTTCGCGAAGTGCTATTTTTGTTGTTTGATCAGGAACTGTTTCTCCGCTCTAGAAAAAACTTTAGGTTAGACGTATAACTATGGTACTAAAAAATTTCTCTACACGTTCATTTTTTTTTGGGCATCCAGCGAAGTAGAAGTTGAATTGCGCAACCGGTGTAAAACACAGTTTTATTTTGAATTTGACAGCATCATATAAGGGTACTTTGAAAACCGGTCACATTTTGCGATAGCCAATGATTTATGATATCGAATGATTGCTAACACTCTTATGAAAAGTTCTTGCCCAGCGGATGGGATCGAATATTGATTTGTTTCCCGCCAACCTAATTAAACCCAGCTTTGTATTAACAACGCTCTTTTTTCAGGTTGATCAAGGTGCGACGAAACAATTTCACTTTGAAAGTTCTTCTGCAAGTTTTGGAAGTGTAGCACGTTTAACTGTCTTGAATGACATCTTCAGTAGTGGTCGTCTTCGGAATCAGACAATTTATAAATCTTTCATCTTCAACATTCTTCCTCTTGTCACAAAGCTTTTAAAACTAGCCTAGCACTCTACGTGCGTTGATGATTACAGACTCTGAAGGAAGCGAAATCCGTCCTGACATTGACTATCTTCCAAACCCAAGATTCATTCATGCCCAAGAAAATCTTTGACCTCACTGCCTTTGACGAGATGCATGGACATCTGGCCAAGCTCACTACGTAGCTTTCATATACCATCAAGCAAGTATAGTAGCACAACAAGTACGTCGAGTTTTTGTCAGGAATAATCCTAAACCGATAAATCGCAGTACTTACTAATCAGTTTATTTCGAAATCCCAACTCAATCGAATTGTCACTTTCTCCTAATTATTAAAACTGTCACGACTCTTTTATCCATTTGAGAATTAAACGGCACCTCTTGTACCCTGTCGCGCAACGTCAGATCTCACTGAGCTACTGTAAAGGCGGCGGCCGGATCTTGTGGGAAATCAGACACATACTGTATGACATCACTGCACAGACATGCAGATGTCGCCCTTTGCAACTGCCGCGCAAGCGACGACGTGACACGACCTGCCTATCAACGCTAGTCCTGAAAGGATTATGTAAGTTTTAATACGTCTTCTATTCTTTATAAATTTGTTCCGTTTTCGAGAAGTTTATGCTATGAGTACACTCGTCAGAATTGTATTCGCTTTTCAAATAGCTATCCAATACTTTACAGTTTAAAGAAGAAAAACAGCTATGAAATACTCTTGAGTAACCATCCAGGGGTAATGCAGTTTGAGATGTCCTTTCTGTTTTCAGTAGAGGTCAGCATGATAAGTAGGCACTCTGTCACATCTCAATTCTTGTAGAAATACCGTAGAGATCCCCTTTTATACTTTGAACGTCCATTGAATGAACTCACGGAAGGTCAACTCTAACAAAAATGAACTCTGTTCGTATTTTAATCTTCCAAACTGGTTTCTTTTCCCAAGCTCCTAGTTTAGCTTTGTGCCTTTCTGGATCGAAGTACGTGAAATCGTTCCAACACATTCATATATTCCGATGACATCTGCCACCAATACGTTCATGTTGCAAGCTTCGACACAGTTTCTATGAAACACCTCTGTCGTTCAGCACTGTGTAAGAAATGTAAAATTTTTTACAAACTGTCCTTAACTTGCACGAGGTTGGTACTTCTCTTTTCTCAAAATTTGATGGTTAACGTTTCGCTGGCCCTGCCTTCTTCAGAGCCTGGATATATTATTTATTCTACCATATCTGACCACTCGTTTGATATTTCGTATGCATCAGGAATTTAATAGAAAAAACTCAACAGCCAGGTCACTTGAAACCCCACCTTCTTTATACTTAAGTGGGATAGGTCACCGGTTCTATGTTACACACTTTGAAAATGGACCATACTCAGATTAGAAGATGAATGTGAGATATTGTGCCATATCTCTTCTTATGTTCAGGCATTCTCCTCTCCTACTCATTTTTGGACTTTTGTTGTTTATCCAGAGACTTCGAAGGTTTCTCGCGCTGATGTTTTTTATTCTTGCCTCAGCGCTCTTTCTATCACACCAAAGCCCAATTGTTGTATTTTTCTGCGTCGTTTCTTTTTTTCGCTGTTGTGTTCTGTTATATCAGAAATCCTAAGGCAAGAACCAAAAACATCAACACGAAAAACCCTCAAAGCCTTCTAGATAAGCCTCAGAAGTCCAAAAATGAGTAGGAGGGAGAGTGCCTAAACATAATAAATGATATGGCACCTTATCTCAGATTCATCTTCTGGTCTGAGTATGGTTCACTTTTCAAAGTGAGTCACATAGGATCAATGACTGTATAAATTAGCCAAAATTTTTCAAAATAACTAAACTGTTGAATTCTTTCCTATCAGATACCTAATGCGTGCAAAATTTCAACTGAGGAATCAGATATGGTATGATATATTACATCTAGGCTCTGACGAGGGCGTGGTCGCCAAAACTTTAGCCATCAAATTCTTGAGAAAAAGGAAATACTGCCTCGATCAAGTTCTAATTAAAGAAAAGGACACTTTATAAGGAATTTTGGATTTCTTTACTCATGCCGAAGCTCAGAGAGAGTCAGATTTTCGAATTATGTAAGGATAGTGTATTATAATCTCTACGAAGAATTCATCGAAAACTAGAGCAGCAACAAGCACTCGTTGATATCCTGTCCTCCATACCAACCAAATTGAAAGCCATTAAAGATGACCTCTAAAAGTGCGGGACCGAGATGGATCTGAAAAATTAACATTTTCCTTCAAATGCTTAGCGTTGTGGAAATAAGACATGTTTGCTCTGGATTCGCTGATGCTGATGGGAATCAATTACTGGTTTTAATCAAGCACATTTATTGCTTTCGCTATCATTCCTACATAGTGAACCAGATTCGATTCCGTCAATTGACTTGTTGGTTTGTTGTTCTTTCATTACATTTATTCTCCATGGAATTTTTTTTTCTCTCCATAGAATCACTTCTCATTTCGGCAAAAAGACCATCAAACGATACTGAGTGATATGCGGAACTTTGGGCTTTGGGGGGAAAAGGACCACTGTTTTCCCTCATTCCGGGGCGCATGCTACCACCACACCACAGGGTCCACCTATGCTTGAGGTGAGAGAACACAGATCTGGGGTTTATACAATGACTCGCGGTGACCTATCGATCTAATGAGTCAGTACTACTATCTTTACAGGCAACTCTGGCACAATTTGTCGACCCCACAGGGCTGAAAGGCATGAGGGACTCTGGGCACCGGATCGTACCATCAACCAAATGTGCAAATATCTCTAACCATTGGGTTAAACTCGCTCTTATCCCACTCATAAGCTTTCTCTCTGGTAAATCACAAGATTGTCACGGCATTGATGTTCTTTACCCTCGGAACTTATCTTATAATCGATCTTCTTCTTTACTAACGGACCCGAGGCCCCTAACAATTTTAGCCACTTCATTGATTCGTCTACACAGGTTTTTTTCCACTGCGCTACTACTTCCCAGTACTTCGAGCATTCAAGTACTTGCTTCGTCTTCTTGTGAACGTCGGTGAACACTGGTTGAGTGGGCCTCCTTGTATTCTCGAGGATAGCCAGGCTAGGGCTCTCTTTAGAATGTTCGTTATTGATCGCCGAACAGTTTTGTGGGGGGGGGGGGGGGGCACGAATCAGCTCCACGCGCGCGCGATGAGCATCACAACTACTCGGCCCCAGCGCCCCCGGCTCTTGACAACAAGATCTTTTTTCAGATTACAGTAGTGGCTGAAATTTCGGCCGGTTTCGATTCCTCAGAGTCGTTTTATCCTCGTAGGCTGGTCACCCAGTTATTCTTAGCAGACCAGCCGCTCAGGTCTTACATGGGTGGGGAATATCTGGTCTCCTATGACACTGGGGAATCTCTAGAAGAACAAAACGGCCCGCGAAATCGCCGGTCACTTTTGTATCTATAAGATGCTGATGTTAGCAGTCCTGGTGCCCAGTTAACAGAAAGACACCCAATATTTATGCGCATGTGGAGTAGTGGTTGGAGATGCTCTGCGCCGTACACAAGGTCGATGGTTCGATCTTGGCTCTTGGCCAATAAGCCATCCAACCCTTCGGGGTCGGTAAATTGGTAGAGGTCTGGCCACAGACTTGTCCAAAAGGACAAGCAGCACTAACTCGATGCAGCGGCAGGCCATCGCGAGTCATTGTAAAGGACAAAAAGCATTCAATCGCCTCAAATGAAGTTAAATATCGAAGACGATAGTATCACACATCGCTCGGGGATTGATCAACGCTCAGAGCTTTATCCTTTGAACTTTTAACCAAATTCAAGGTTGCCGAGTGATATGCAAAAATGCCCACCACGCACGGGAGTTGAACCCTCATTTCACCTATTCTAGAAGTCCGTGCTACCGCTAATCTATCATGGCCACGGCACTGTGGCGCACCACCTCATCACATCACAAGTCACGGCGATGCTGCCACCTCACCACGTCGTAGGCCACGATAGTGCTGCCGCCTCACCACACTACAGGCCACGCAGCGTTCGCAACGGCACATCATCGCGGTGAACGCGACGTCGCGCGCACGCGCGTGCGACGGACGACATCAGCCGCGTGCGCGACACGCGTCGCGGGCGCATCGATCGATAATCTCGTCGCGCCGGTGGTCGGTCACGCCCTGCTATCAGTCCAACGCTCACTTGTTACCTTGGCGTGGCCGTGCCTCGTTTGGTCTTCTGGTCGATCGTCTTGACCACTGCTTTTGATTTATCGATCGATTCATTGATTCGTCATCCTGGCCGTTACGTTCGACCTATCGATCTGTCGTGTGGCCCACCATCCCCGCTCCATTCTGTGATCTGATCGGTCGTCGATTCCTTGTAGATCGTCGTCAGCGCTGGGAATCTTCTCTCGGGGTCTTTGTGATCTGCCGTAGATCGTCTAGAAGTGGCTTCGGCCATTGCTTTGAGAGCAAGGAAATTTGGCCTTTTTAGGAGTGTTATCGATTTATTGACCTACAATTTTTATTAAGGCCCTTACGAAGGCCTTTATGACCTAACCTAATCGGGTTACAGCTTCTTTTAAATCAGGTTTTTCCGTATATTTCTCAGTTAAGTGTGGTTGGGGAGTGCCACGTTTCGAAAGGCTCTGAAAATCTCGTTTCGCGTTATTGTTGATGTGAATCGTATTGATCCATTGACGTGCTGATGTGATACGTATTGATCTATTGACGTGTTGATGTATTGATTGATGACGTAATGAGTGGTGTGATTTCTGACCGATAGTTGCAGAGAGTTTGATGTCGTCGATTCATTACAAGTTTCGAGCGACATTAGAATATAAGACACTCCAATTCGATGGTCTTCACATAACAGGAGCGGATTTGAAGAAAGAAATCTGCTCGAAGGAAGGCATTAAAGCCGAAGCTTTTGATCTTCTCTTACAGGTGAGCTTTCAAAGGCGCCTTATTTTTTATTTTCAGAATCGGCAAAGTTTTCTATTCTCTCCCTTTCTTCCCCCCTCTCCTCTCTCTCTCTCTCTCCCTCCCCTGACCGGTTTTCTTCTCGATTTTCATCTATCCAGTACCTTCAGAATGCTCACACCAAGCGTAGTTATACGGCGGAAGAGCTGATACCTCGGAATTCGTCGATCATCGTTCAGCGGGTACCAAGAGAAGACGCGGAGAAACTCCCGAAAATCCAGTACGTTCATAGTGTTCGTCTTGATTTTCCTGTATCTTTCTCCTTTTCATCGCTGTCACTTGATGGTTTTTTCTTGCGATTTAGCTATTATCACAAGGTTGATAGATAATATTTATTCGGCCAACGCTTTCCGACGTTTTCGCATTCTTTGAAGAGAGGGATTGAGTCTATTATTCACAGTCGTTCGTCCTCGTTGTGGATCTTCGAGTCAAATATTGTCAAAGTAAGGAACAAAAATGACAGAAGGATTCAACTCGATCGACAGAAGCCGAAGACCACAACGAGAACGAACGACTGCGAGCAATTGACTGGAATCATCGGCTTTGGATGAAATGGAGATGCTGGAACGTTATTCGAGTAAACTTCATTTAATGTGACATTGTATCTTGAGCCTTCCGTGAGGTCTGTCATGAGCACTTGTAAAGTGCAAGATACGCGTCTCAGCCTTACTTTATTTCTCAATCTCGTCGTATCACCCAAGTCACAAAATAAACCGTCATTGGTTAATTATGGTGAAATCAAAGGAAGGGCGGTTTTCAGTGCACTGTCTAATGTGACTTTGAATCCGACAACATATTTCCTTGAGCCTTTTAATGAAGTCTTCTATGGGCATTTGCACAGTGCAATACATGTGTTTTGACCTTGCAGCCTCGTCAGTTGCTCGGTGCTTTCCGTCTGATCCAGTCCCTTTTGGGAGAGAACCTTCCCTTGCATATAAGAATAGTAGACGAACGATGTTGCGCGTGTAAAGTGAAAATTCACTTCACGCAATGCACAGATGGCATATCACTGCATGTCCAATGACTTGATCACCGAACGTTGCAGTGATTAACAGCCGATAGCTCAAGGCTCGCATTTTGATAATAATTTCATTATCGACTTTTTTTTTATGTATCTCGTTCGTCTACGACTCTTTTATGTTGGCTGGGTTCTCCCTCGAAAGGGATCAGCTCACACGAAAGACATTGTGCAATTGACGAGGCTGCAAGTCCGAAAACACGTGTATTGCGGTACATGAGTGTTTATAAAAGACATCATGGAAGGTTCAAAGAAACACGTCGTCAGATTATATTGTTTTAAGGAGGTATAAAGAAAGTCGAGTATGAAGGTAATATTGAAACTTCCGATTTTGAATCCTTTTCATTCTGAGAAATCGATCATTGTATGTTGGAGAAATGAACTGATTGGGGAAAATATATGAAGAGAGTTCTGCTAGCTCCGTTTCACTGGAAGATGTAGCAAGTAAAATCCAAGGTGACACCTTGTACCACTGCAGCAATGCAGTCACAGTAATATATAAAAAAAGTTACGACAATCTATGTTGCCATATTTATTTAGTGAGGGAGCTTTCGTATGAAGTGTTTCTGAAGTAATTTGAGATTTAGCTGCGGCGGGAACAGAATCCGCGTGATTACGATGGTTACTGTGTGGATGAATATTTAGAGTTTATTGTAGAGTGATTTCCATTTCATGGGAAGTTTTAGGTCTTTGATGATTAGGGTTAAATACTTTGGGGACCTTGACGTTCTTTTTGATGCTTACCGCGCTACGTCAAATCACACCTAGTCAGTGTATGGGCGGCTTCCGCGTCTCGTGGAAAACCAGGCCATACATACATACACAGACATGTAGAGGTCTGCCTATTAGCGCTGGTTTTTAAAGTGCTAAGAGGAGCGTCATTCTTCTTTTGATTATACTTTAACTTCCTCGTAATCATATGATAGTGCACTAATCTCATCGTCTCCATTGCATTTCCCATTACTCCCTTTCTTTATTTGTTACTCATCCGTCTCCAACCCTTTTGTTAAACTTTTGAACTTAGAAAGTGGCAGTCTAGACTTCAACGAGGGTATAGTCTAATAATTCTCTTCATTATGATACATGTTTCGCATATTTATTCAAGAGAAAGGTGTCATTCATGGTTAGTTTTTTCGTAGTATCTGACGAACGTATTCAAATTTTGAACGTGTTTCAGAGGAGTAAATACGGGTGTTGTTGTGAGAAGCTCTGCAACCGAAACTGGAGTGGTCGCACCGGCACCCATGAGCACGGTACATACAAGTCAATCCTCATTTTTGCATTTTTCTTTTTTTCAATTTTGATGTCATAATATAGCTTTGGGCTTCCAATTTATGCTTGTTTTATTCCAGGAAGAATTTGAAAAGCTCTCAGAGGAGGATCAGATCGCGCACATCAAGGATGTTTCGACGGCAAAGTATCATTCAAGCAAGTGAGTGTTCGATTTTCATACTTAGACAAGAAACCCCGATTCATGTCACACATGAAAGTCAAAGATATCAATGTAGATTTTCCAAGAACCGCTCACGTTGATTAAGTTACCCTTTAGACAGGTTTCTTCATTTTACTTGATCTCCTGTGATTAGTAGAAAAGCGATTATCAGTTTCTCTGTCTTATTTGATTGCATGCTTTGATAGTGATCGCATGAGATTTAGTCTGGGAAAAGTTTATTCTTCCTTATCAAGTTTTCCCGAGGTTCTCATGAATCTGTAACATGACTAAGTTTTCAGCTGTTTTTGCCATAATCGCGGCCACGATGATTCAAAACGGCTATGCACAGCATTTCCTCTTCGCGCGATGTTGTTTGTCTTAGCATTCCGAATCATAGTAGCTTTGATGAAGGCGAAACCGCCAAAACATTAGTCATAATGAAGAAAAATCATGAGGACTTCAACTTCGTCTAAGTTTTATCAATGGGAGAAGAAGGTCAGTCACACGCCGAGGTTTGATGAAAGTCAGGTTCCAAGTCGTGGAGTTTTTCCGGTTACTCTTCTCCCGGACTCCTTCCGGATTCATAGAATGTGTGTATTCTACTGCGTCATAGAGTTTGATTGGTTAACAGTCGACTTTTCATTGAAAGTAGATGGTTTAGCTGCATACTCAGGTGTCAACCATTGTGGGCAGCAAAGTGCGCCTCTTGGGCACTACAGGCATGAAAGGGTTGGTCTCTGTGATATGATCTCTGTTCATCCACAATTTGACTCATGAGGGCACACAGTAACTGTCAAGTAACATTCTCGTTTTTGTCAGAATTTGAGCTTTGATTTAGCGTTAAGTTCACATACAAGAAATATGGAAACCACAGAGTTATCAAAATAGAAAAGTTCGCTATATGGTTGATACTTCCGTGGTCGCAAACAATATATTGAATGATATCACTTCTGACTTGTATTATGTTCAAAACTTGTCGAACACGAACTCCGAGATATCTCGGGAAGACAAACCTTCAAGTTCATCAGTTGGAAGACTTTCGCATATATCTTTTTTCTTAAACATATTGTAAGATTGCTCATCAAAGATTCGGATTTGCTTGAAGTTGGTACATATTCGCTAAGTTAATAGAATGTTCGAAAGTCAGTGTAAGATTTGGACATGTAGTCTTTAACGTATTGACGACGAATTCTCATTTGTAAATTCATCTTTTAATAATTTTTCTGCTGGAGCCATTGAAAGTAATCGGTAGTTTGAGTTACGGCAGTGTGTCACGGAGGCTTTTTTTTTTCTTTCTTTTTGGTGACGAAGTTTGTTGTAAAAAATAAAGACGATTTTTGAGCGGACAGCTCTTTCTGTACCAGTAGGGATCCTACATCTACACTTCAGAATCCTTGAATTGATTACGAAAAGTCGAGGGAAAATGTGTATGCAGGAAAATAACCACCTCAAACCTAGTTGTATTGAGTCAGTACGACTATCTCCCAGACATGTGTGTTATTAACTTGTCGATCTCAGAAGGATGTAAAGCTTTGTGCGCCGTCAGTTCACCACAGAAAGCTATACGTGCACGTGTGTACGTGCGTATGTATGCGTATATCCGACCATGTGTATGTGTACGAAACACGCATGCATATGTGTGCATATACCTACATACATATGTACGTATCTAAACGCATATATTATATATATATATATGTATGTATATGTGTAGATGCATGTTATATATACGTGTAAACCATGCCATTCCAAAGGCTTGCCTTTGAATATCATTTTTAACTATTGGATCTCATTACTCTAAGTAGTTGCATTTCGATCAATGTTCGAAGGAAGCTTCTGACAATTTGGATTTTTTCAATCTGCACCTCACAATAAAAAGTCCTCTACAACTGTAAGTATATGCGTAGCTTCCATCCCGCACAAAAGTTATGTAGGCACCAAATATCAGATCATAGGTGGGTTTATGGAGCATATAAAGCGTAAGACGAATGCTAAAATTGTTCTAAATCGCGAAGCAAAACCGATTTATTTGCCTTAAACTACGTTATCAGGACTCTCCTTTTGGAGGGTTTTTGAGGGATTCATTCCATAGAATGTGCAAAGCAGTAACCTGCTTTGCTCCGTGTAGACTGCGATGCGGCGCAAAATTCCCCTGTGTCAGCCCTTTTTCACTACCTTTCCGTTAGGGTGGTTTCTTACCATTATTTGGAAAAACTTCTGCGTTCCTTATATTTTGTATGTGCTCCATCATCTGCTCTACGCAAACGTATCCTCTTAGTGTCTAAGTAACTTTTGCGTGGGTTTAAAAAAAACAGCGTACAACTTCATAGTAATGATTTGATTATAAGATGTAAGTAAAGGATTTCAAAATGTGGAAATTTTGATCAAAGTATCATTTTCAAAATAAGAGAAGAAAGTCAGTTGAAATACTTAAGTCTGTTTATAAACTACGTGTTGGACATAGAATTCGCATGGTTTTTGTATTTATATAAATTATTTGTACAATAAATACATGTACTAATAGAGTGCACTTATATTAATATGAACATACAATGAGCATAAAAAAAGCTATTGGCGTTGATCAATCCATGAGGGATGTGCCATGCATTCTTATTCAATTTCTGACTTCGTTCAAATTGATTGAATGCATATCTGGCCTTTACAATGACTTGCGGTGGCTTACCGCTGTATCCAGTCATTGCTGCTTATCCTCCCAGACAATTCTGATACCAGCCTGGTACCAATATACCAACCACGGAGGGGTCGATGGCTTAGTGAGGTGTGAACAATTTTTTGACAGTGCTTCATTTGAAAGCTCAAATCTCTGAGTGCTGCGCTATGTGGCCTTTTTTGACAAGGTCTTTTTGTAACACTTTAGCAAAAGCAAGACATTTTTGTTCCACCCCTGCACATATCTCGCACGATAGAGCTCTTCCTTTAAATTACTGGTGACCATTTGGTAGCATAAGGTTCCGCGATTCCAACACTGTGTTTAGATCGAGTTTTATCGTTCCAGTGCGCTTGTTTACCGGCTAATCTGCGATTAGGGTGTTTGGTAGCCGAGGTTGGGTGCGGCAGCCTTTCATCGACCGATCGAAATACGTTATTGCGTCACTTGTTAAGTGCGACTTTTGTCATTCGTTTAGAAATTTTTTATTTTCTCCGGAAGGAACTGTAGATTACATGCTCATAATACAAGATTTCCCTCTACATATGACCTTCTTGTTTCCAGCGAAGTAATAGTAGAATTCTGCTGCCGATGTAAAACATTAATGTATCTCAAATTTTTCAGCATTATAAAAGGGTCTTTCCGAAACACAGCTACAAACTGTGCTAGCCATCTATGTAAGCTCTTGAATTATCACTAAAACTCTTATGAAAACTTCTTATCCAGCGAGAGGGGAGGTTTATTCATTCGTTACCGGATAACGGAGAAGAACCCTATACATGTGCATGTATATATGTACAAATGTGTATACATATTCATATGTATACACATACATGTACATATACATGTTAATGTATGTATACAGTGTAAACTAGATGCTCGGCATCATGATATGCAAAGATCACTTGTAGTGGCGGTACTAATTTTGCTAGCACATCGAAAAATGTTCGGCACTCATAAGTGTTGGAATTTTCTGGCAGTTTCATTTTGGTGTACAGATTTTTTTCCTACACTTTCAAATCAAGCGGTTGCTTATGAAATGCAGATGTAAAATCCCAACTTTCAAGAAGAGCTATTTTTTCAATAATTCGTTGCTTGATTGTATGCTAAAGAATTCGTCACCAAATTGAGTAGAATGGAAAAATTGAGCAAAATGGGGTTATAGACAATTATTGAAACTGAGACACATACCATGGCATCTTTGCCGCTTAAACTACCGATTAATTATGAGCACTCCGAAAAAAAACTGCACAGAGTAGTTATCGGAAAAAAGGTCAGGTGTGTTAGGGTCGCTTCTTCCCGGTGTGTTAAACTCACGTCTTCTGAGTGGGTTGTGTTGATCGAAATAGAAACTTTCGAAGTCTGTAGATTTTTGTCTGCATAAACCACGAAAGCATCTATTTCGTTCATAAGAACCGTTGGAAATCCAAAGGCGGTGAAGTTATTGAAGTGTGTCTTGACTTTACCTTTGTTTCTTAAGCATTTGTTGTGCAGGAACTTATTGAGATGCCTAAGAACTGGTAGTCAGTAGACGAGAGATCTGCCTAGTGTGTTGCATTTAAGCAGGGTTTCCTAACGCAGTTTGTTCACTTTCAATTTTGGTTGAGGGATAGGTAGCTGCGTGTCGATAGTACGACGTGGTGCCGATTCTTACGGTTTACAGTTGTCGAGATGTATCGCTTCGAATTTTTTGAAGATGACCCGAAACGGCTGAAATGCTGATACTGAGTTTTCCTGCAAATGGTCGAAAAATTATACTTGTACATTTACAAGAAAGCTTTGAAGCATAGTCATCAACTGTATTATAAGTACGTCCGCGGTCTTCCACATCCTTAAGAACTCGCCGCTGCGAAATGTTCTGCAGGCGACTTCTCATGTGCATTCATATTACTTTCATCACCTTGAATCTTGTTGGCCGCTCGGGGCGTTTGCGCTATAGTGCGTTCAAGTTTGAATTCGTAGAGTAAACGTGTCCAGATTGCTGTTGGGGCACATGAGGTTTCAGCATTCAAAAACTGTCATAAACACATCGTATGTTATGACTAAACCATACAGTGTGACAGTGCTCAGGCTTAGTTTTTCATTAGCATGTCAAAGTACGTGATGGTAGAACAGGAGCTTTGGTGGTGCAGTGATTAATTCAACTCTCGTCCGTGGTTTAAAATCCTGCATATCACTCAGCAGTATTGGTATCTCGTCATAATACTACAATAAATCCATAAGAGCTGTTCATCAAAGAACTTTTGTTGATGGCGTATATTTTCAAAAGCTTGTCAGTGTAATTGAATTCAATACCAATATGTGCTCAACAGAACAAACTCTTCAGAGGTTGATTGCTGACAGTGTCGATACCTTTTATCACTGAACGAGTGATTATAGAACATGAGCTCCAGTAGTGCAGTGGTTAGCACGCGCCATAGGAGAGGGTGAGATGTCTAATTAAGTGCTGCCCGAAGTTCAAGGTTCTGCGCATCACACAGTATTATTGGACAATAGTTTGAAAAAAAAAGATGAACACTTACAAAAAAGGTTTAAAAAAGTCTGAACCAATTTGTCAGCATTCTGATTCGTGTTATAACTCACAACACATATTATGTTTATGATATTTGGTGCTTTAAATTCTCTCTACTTCTTGGCAGCTTATCGTGGGGTCGATGCTGGTAAATTATCACGATACACATCCGTAATTGGTTTTGAAAATTCAATTTCAAACGTATACATAGTTTTTTTTTTTGCAAAATCAGGTGGTTAGTCGACTAACTCTGTTGTTTTCAGCTTCCAAAAGAAGACAACAAATATCATGTCTGGTCCACCACCACCCACGTATACGTGCAATCGTTGCTATCAACCTGGTCACTGGTACAAGAAACTGCCCAATGGTAATCACGATCGCTGCGCGGATGCGCCTTTTGGTCGCCATAATTATGTGTCGGCATGGGTTTGCTATTCGCTCCTTAAAGGGCAACATTTATAAACCTGACTATGATATAGCTTTATTAGTGCATACTCTTCGAGTATGTTGAGCTTTCATTGAGTACACATCAGTATATGTCAGTTTTCTTGTTGGACATTCCTATATTCTTGTTCTTCTGGTTGTAATGTTTTTATTTTGTTGTTGAAATGTTTAGATGAGGTTATTGTACACAGACTTCCAAGTTACACTGGCCTTAAATTCATGCCCAAACCTGTTGATCTCAGCCTGCACTTACACAGCGTTGTTTTATTTGTTCGGGTCTTCGAGATAAACTAAGAGCTACACCCCCTGTGTTAGTCATCGGATTATTGCTTAAGAAGTTCACGAAATTAACAAGACAACTTCATAGGAAATCTTCCATAACTGCTACACACACTGATGATCGTATCTCATCAGTAGTGTTGTGATAATAAATTGAACCTGATTGCGCATTTCCCACACGCAGACACAGACTCAAAGGTGCCTCATCGAGTTCTGGGGCATCTAGGTTCGACTGCTGTCTTTTCAGTTGGCAACGAAACGAACTACTGGAATTCCGTCACAAGAATTAATGGAAACGACGCCAGAAGATCCGCTGGCCATGTTACATCCATCTGGAAAGCTAGTTGTTCCTATAATGCATTGGAAGGCGAGGCAGCACACAAAGAAGGCGTGTTATCATGAGAGAAATAACTGGTGTTACTATTTATTTCCTAATTGTGTACTTCAGGTGACAGAGGAAGTACCAACGATCGAGCGTGTACCTCCCCAAGAATTGACGTGCCCGATTTGTTCGCACCTTTTGAAGGTGTGTACTTCCCCGTTTGAGAATAAAGTCTGATTCGATCAGGAAAATGATCCGAACGGCTGGTTAACGCTGACATCTCAGCAGTTAAGCTTTCAGGATGCCGTACTTACGACGTGTTGTGGTCATTCTTTCTGTGCAGATTGCATTTCCAACAAGTTGATGGAGTCACCTGATCGGCAATGCCCAGGAAAAAATTGTGATCAGAAACAGGTGCGTCATACTTCAAGTAATGTGGATGAGTTGTTTGAGCCTCCTCTAAAGGTTTTGTCTCTATCACTAAGGAGTTAGGCAATGTACATCCTATATATTCTAAATGTATCGAAATGCTACATGATGAAACAAATTGTTCAAGTTGTCTGTTGATTCGTTAGTACCGAACAAAACCGTGCGACAAGCCGCTTTAGCATGGTCCACCGGAGCATCGGGCTCTGGAAGCCATGAGCACGAACCAGTAAGGTTCAGGTAAGGTGGTGGAACAAGTTTGATTATGACCCTATCAAGAACCCTCTACTTGTATCTTCTCCAGGATTGGCCTGCAACCAGCAGTAGTGTCTTCGACCTCCACTCCACCACCTACGTTAACTGCGGCAGTATCACATACGTTGACACCAACCACTTCAACGATCAGTCTTCCAACAGATTCTCTGCTCACTCAAAATCCGACTACCACTTTCACAATAGCGCCACCGGTTCCTCCATCAGTACGTTTTCGATAAATTAATGCTAACATTTGCTGGAAAGGCCAATTTTGTTGGGAAATGCGATTCAATGTCGTAAGTAGATGCTTTCAGGTCCCTACATCATTTTCACATCCACCACCCAATATGTTGCCGGGTGTTTCTGCCAGCTCTTCGTCTTCTGGAGACTCCTTACTTCCACGCTGTGGGACCACAAGTGTACCTCCACCGTCACTAAGTTTGCCAATGACTCATGGTAAGTCTTCAATCTGTCGATAGATTGAATAAAAACAGAACTCGTGTATTTTTAGCCATACCCACTAATAGTACTTTGCCGCCTATACCTGGAGTTGGATTGCCTTTACAGACTCAAATGCTCGTCCCTCCTGGAACTGGACAACCAACGTTTATGTAGGTTTTTTTTGAGTTCACCATCATTAAGTGGTTTGAGAAACTGCACTTTATAGTTTTAATCAACCGCCACCAGTATCTACGATCAACCTCGGACCGCCTCAGCCACAAATAATGGACGCGTGGGATGCGTTCCTTCATCGAAAAGATCGTGAAAGGGAGCGACCACGAAGACGAGGGAGGTCAGCTCTTTGAGAAGATGTGCCTGTAATCTTCACTGTTAGCAGTTATTGTTCAAAGTTTCGGCTGTCTCAGTTGATATATGAGGGGAATCGTGTTTTTTTTTTCTGAGGTTTTATGAGTAATTTTCGTATATGCAGGTGAACGGTGTTGTTATTTGTTCGCGGTCTCTTTCGCAGATCTTGAAAATTTCACTCGTAAATCAACAGTAAATCAAATAATCTATGCGAATTCTTTGTTTATGCTGCTTTTTAGCAATGGTATACCTTTATGAGCGCTTGCTTATAGTTAGAATAGTTCATATTGAAAAAAAAGTGGTAATAAAGCCGTAGCCTCAATAGCGTAGTGGTAGCATGCGTCCCCCTGTAAATGGAACGCGGGTTTAGCTCCTCCCTGGGGTCAAGTGTTTTGCTACCATACAATGCTCTTTGAAGTAAATTAAGTACTTACGTGGCTGAAGTTCTTTGGTGGCAACCATTCTTTCATCATTCTTCTTTGATTTCACTGCAGTTGTTTCAAAACGAAGCATTATTACTATTGAGATTATGCAGCTTTTGTTGCATACATTATATATCTCCAGTACATTGTTTTGATAATTAAGAATGTCCTAATTATACATCTAAGAATTTTGAGTTATATGCAAAATATTCCGGACCAGGCGGGAGTTGAACTCGCGTTTCACTCATACCGGCGAAGCGTGCTGCCACTACAACGTCGAGGGCACCTCTTTGCTACACTGTTTTTTCGATGTTTCCTTTCGTAGCTATCAGCGACCTACTATTAACGGGTTTGGTCTGTTTAGTACATGTCGGCATATAACCCACTTAAGCTGACGGCTATTAAATGTGTATAAACAAGTTAAAGTATTTGTTCAACACTGCTTTATAGCAATGTCGTGGTGTGCTAATTATAAATCTAACAATCTTAAAAAATGGAAGAAATTGTGGTAGCAAAGCGATGACTTCGGGTAGTGTAGTGGTACGACACACCCGCCGGCATGGGTGAAACGCAAGTTCAATTCTCGCCAAGGGTCGAGTGTTTTGCATACCACTCGGAATCATAAATGTGTAGTTAGAACATAGCAATACTGCTCCAAGCATGTGTTTAAGAATGACTTTTGATAAATGCTGCTGTTATCCATAAATAAGTCAATTAACAACTGAGTTTTATGAACTTCTTTCCGCCTATTATGTGGCAATTCAATTTACTAGGAGTCGCATTCGATCATCTAGTTCGTCGTCATCGTTTTCGTCTGGAGATGATCGTCGTAAGCGTCGTGATCGTCACGATCGAGAAAAACGTCGCGATCAACGCAGTGATAAACAAAGAGATAGGGATCGTGCACGAGATAGCCGATATCGCAGAGGAGAGGAACGAGGAAACCGCGAGAGGGATAGGGATCGAGGAGAATGGAACGATAGGCATCGAGAAAATAGGTGTGTTGATTGTAGAAATCCTAGTTTTTCGAATGACAGCTTCTTTGTATGCAAGTGAATTCATTACTTTAGACTCCAGAGGACTGTCGGATATTCTTCACGTATTCGAGATGGAAAGGAAGTATGTTTTCATCACTTTATTGTTTTTTAATCTAGCAATCCTTGATGTTTGTTTATAGGAGTCCTCACTGCCTTCTCTGATGGGATTGGACGTAACCACACCGCCTAATTTGAATCCTATCTGTGAAAAACGTGACAGGTCTAGAAGTCGTTCGAAAACTCCACCAAACGTTCATTCGACATCGGGCATAGAACGAAGGAAGCGAAAAAAGAAAGACTCTCGTTGGAAAAATGAGCCTAATTGGCGTTTCCGCAAGTCTGAAAGAGAGCGAAAATCTAGAAAAACCAATGAAACCGACGATGCCGCAAGAGAAATGGCTGAAGAGGAGGCGATTGATGGAGCTCTCAGGGAAATTGCAGAGGTAATGCTTCTGAATCTTACAATTTTTGTAATCCATACATCTGGCGGGATACATGTACCCCGTGGAAAAGGCTCATTTATGATTGAAAATTTGATAGGTCCGTGTAAGACGTCTCGCTTCAGTGCCTAAAGGGTATTCATGATTTGTTTCTAGTATTTTTTCGTGAAACTTTCTGGAAAAACTGAAGAAGAGATAAAATTTGGGCATTCCGAACCTGAACGCGTCAGTTGCAGATACCAGTGGTACTATTATTGATGAAAAATTATTGTCTGTCTGATTTTCTTCGTTCTCTGATTTATGAGCCTCCGTCCGATGTTTGAAAGACATATGCTCTCCAACGGACTCCTCAAATTGAGGACTTAATCTTGATGGAGTAGAATTCTTAGTTCTTTATCGTCATGAAGTTCATTACGTCTAAGATATGATAGTTCAGGCTCAGTGCGGTCAGTGTTTTGCACCGAATGCACTGAATGTAAAACTCTAAGGCTATTTTATCTCAAGAGAAAGCAGTTTATGCTCTGAAACTCTGACGCTGGCTAAATTCATACGGCAGAATTTCGTACCTCATTTCCTCATCAGTATTTCAACTCGGCGAGAGTTTTCGTTAAAAATCCTATGCAAATTAGTAGAGGTTTCGTATACTGCCATAAGACTGATAGCACTGCATTTGGCTCAAGCTGAGTTATGAATCTACCATTTTACATCCGGCAAGGCAAGTTTTAATAATCTGACAACCACCGTTGAGAGGCAAGCGGCGTCGCGCCGTCGCTTACGCCGCACTCATAAGGTCGCAGGAAGGCGGCCTCCGCATGTCTGTGCATGAACGTCTGCCCGTCCTCCTGCTTTCCCACGAGGCCTGACGCCGCCGTTACAGCATCTGAGTGGGATACGTCGTGCGGCTTGGCACGAAACGTACCGTGTGGTTGTTAAAAGTTGAATACCCATCAGACACCGAGTTTACATTCAGTTTTTTTATGAGTCTTATTGGGCAGCGAGCTATGTTAGTATACTGTGTATATGTTTTGACTTTTAGTTCGTTCGCGTCGAGGCCAACTGTGATGACGATGGAATCGAGTTTGACATAGAAGAAGCAGTTGTCAAGGACACTGTGACAGAGGCAGAAGATGAAAGGAGTGTTACAGATACCGATCCACCTCCTGATGAAGCAGCGAATGTGAGTTTCTCCAACAATCGTATTTGTCTGCCAAATTTTCTCTTTGATATTCCTTTGTGAAGATCTCATAAGTTATGTTTAAATTCGTCTTCTTGTTAGCCGCCTGCCGAGCGAATGAGTGGAGCAGAGAATGAGGAGCCCGTAGAACATCATCAATCAGAATCCGAGGATGTTGAAGTCCCTAAAGAAGATACAACAGAAACTGACAAGCCTAAAGATGTCGAAGAGAAAGCTGAAGAAGTTGAGACGAAAGATACTTCGCGAAAAAAGGATAAGAAGCACAAGAAGCATAAAAAGCATCATAAGAAACAAAGGTAAGCTGTGTCATGCAGAGAATTTCGAGGAAGTTGAGTTTCTTTTCATCTCATTGATTATTTTAGGGAAGGTGATGACGACATCAGTAGTGAATCAAAACATAGACATAAAAGAAGAAAGGAGAAGAAAGAAAAGAAGAGGAAAGAGAAGAAACACCGGCGAGATAAGAATTATGAAAGCGATGAGCGTGTTAAGGTAGGTTTGGGGCCATAGTTACTGGTGAACTATCATATATGATCTACATAAGTTCTTTACTTTACTGCTTTTTTAGCATAGTGGTATTCAGAGCATTCGACTACAGGCGGGAATTGAACCTGCGTTTCACCCATACCGAGGGTGCGTGCTACCTCTAACCATAGGTGCCACCGCTTTGTTACTCTTTCTTTTCGCTAAAAAAGTACCGTAGTTTTCAGCAACTAACCTTTAGAGGGTTAGTTTGGTTATATGGGCATCGGACTCAGTAAAGCTGACAGCTATTTATTATGTGTGATCCATATGATTTCTTATTTTACTGCTTTTGGAGAGATCGCGTCGTGTTAGCACGCGACCTTAGTACAGGTGAGTTGCAGGTACAATTCTCGCGTGGGGTGGGATGTTTTGCATACTACTCATTGATATTATATAAAAAATTGTTCTCGTTATATTGATTGCCATCACTGATTTCAGCACGAACATGATAAGGAGCCAAATACTCTTCTTGAGGAAACGGAAGCGAAACATGCCCGTAGCAGAGATGGTACAAAAAATTACAGTGAAGAGCGCAGAGCGTCCGACAGTGTTTCTCAAAGGAAAAGTGATGACCATAATGGTGTCCGTGATAGCCGCAAACATCATGAAAAGGATAAGTCGGAGTTGGGCAAAAGGCGTGAGGAAAAAGAAGGTGGAAGGAGTAGAAGAGAACGAGACCGTAGTCGTGACAAGCGTCATGGAGATAAGGTACATGAGAAAGATACACATAGGAATAGGAGTCGTGAAAGAGATACGCGGAAAAGTAAGGATCATTCGAGCAAAAGAAGGTCAAGCGATAGCAACGTCGATAGAGCATCCGAAACTAGACCACGAGAAGATCGAAAAGGAGAATATGGGTTGAAAGTGCATTCGGAGAAGCATGAAAAAACTGATCGGTTGTCGGAAAGAAGCCGTACTCAAAGTCAACGGAGTGACTCAAACTTGTGTAATTCAAGAGAGCATGATCATTTGAAGAGTACGGACGCGAAACTATCACAATTCATCACCAAGGAGCCTCAATCGGAACCCCTCAGAGATGTGGAACCCTCCGGGACTAGGAAACAAAAAGCTCAGACTACTGTAGCAAACGATGATGAACCCCTGGAGAAGAAGCAGAAAACAGTGAGTTTTTCTCAGAAATATTTGGAAAATTTCGATTCTTCAAGCAAATGTGGCCTAGGATGTCGCAGCTGGGTCGTCATCTTCAACACCTGTGAAATCAGTTCCTGTGTCGATGGTGAAGTTCAGGGTGAAGGCACCTCCGGTTTTGAAACTAAGCGCTGTTGACAAGGAATCTACCGACATTGAGGAAGACAAAACTAAAGTAAGTATCATATTTTTTTGTGTATGAAGGCAAAATATCTATCATAAAAGAGTGCTCGATCCGAGGCTGACGAGTATTTTGAATCGTTTGAGTCACGCTAATATTTCACGTGTTACGCGGCGCGGTCGACACGCAGACAGAGCGCGTTATCTTCACAATGGTAGTCTCCTAAGGACATTTAGGTTCTCATCGTCAATTTCACAAGTTATCTAGTGACCACAACATAGGTAAAATGAGTAAAACTAAGTTGTTCATAAGTGCTGAAAATATTTCCCTTTTTGGAAGCATAAGGTTTCTGTTGGAACCTCGGAATTTATTAAGCCATTGATGTTTTTTTTTTTGTAGAAGTAACCTTTGAACAAGTGCATTCAGTAATGTTCCATCGTCCAGTCAAAATAATGTCCCCTCAGGACGTCAGTTCATCAAACTGATTCATCAAAATTCCTTTACCTACCAATGCGGCAAGCGCAAATACTAATTAACCGACGCGCGGCGTACCAGTGGTGTATAGGAATGGTTCACACAACCGAAAGGGTTGAGGTACCGCGTTGATCCTTTGCCTAGTAGACGGCGCGGTCGTTGACTGGGCGAGGCTTGCTTCATTGACGACTTTTAGTTTCGTAGTGGAGTTCAAATTTTATCCTTATTGGAGGAGGTTTTGTAAACGATAAGAGGTAAAATACGATTCAATGTTTGTCTTGCATTTGCATTTTATTTCATGCATTTATATTTATATTTAATATTTCATTTCGTGCACCATTAAAAACTCTTATCCATAAAATTTTTCAAACTTATCCTCATAAAAGATAGACAAGTTTTTGCAAGCAGTCGGAAATGAAGGTGGAGACGAAAAGTAACTAGATTCTTCTCTCGTGAACCGCACAAAGTTGTGTGATTTACCAGCCATTCATTCTTTCTTCTTCTATATCAGATCTCACTGTTTTCAACAAGAACGAGCAGTTATCCATCTATCCATAAATGTTGAGAGATTCGCAAAACTTTCGACTCTAAGTCCGAGGTGAACTGGCGTTTCACCCATACCGGCTGCGTGTGCTACTATTACACCATCGGCTATAAAGAAGTGAAGTAAAGATTTTTTAGATCAAGATATTCAATAGCTGTCAGCTCAACTAAGTTTAACCCTCTCAGGATCGTGGACGAATGACCTCTGTATGTCTAACTCCCAGCGTGGCATTGTTAGACCCAGCAGCATACCATTGTTCTACGCAACAGCCCTGCTATTGTTAGACGCAGTGTGCTGGGGTTTAGGGATACGTAGGTGGGGCAGACCGTCCAGAGTTGCCGGTTAGAGGTGGAGAGGCCGTGGGTCCACGTTCCCGAAAGGGTCAGTGTCGAGAAATGCTTATCAGATGAGACCGGTTGAAGGTTAGTTGCTGACACCTTCAAAATCTTATAACAAAGGAGGAATATCATCAAAGCGGTGGCTTCGGCGGTATAGTATTGCACGCCCTACAGATGGGTGAAGCGCGAGTTCAACTCCCGCTTGGACTCAAAAGTCTTGCAATTTCTCAGCATTTTTGGCAATATGGTTGCAAAATTCTATCTGTGCCTAACTCTACCAAGTTATTTTTCCCGTATCACGATTTTCTTCTTCGTGTGTATGGGTCCCATTACTTTCAGTTCGTTTTTCGTCTTCTTTATAAAAGTATAGAGTAGTGGTTGAGCACGTCAACTTGCAAATGTCAAGAACAGCCAAGCTGGGTTATTCCGTAGGGCGATCGTTATTGATAGCTGGAGAGTGTTGAGAGGCTGCTGGATCAATTCCGCGTTGAGCATCGCTGCCACTCGGCCACAGTCCCCCGACACTGCTAAAATAGTAATATAAGATCTACAAGGATCCATGTACTAGTGTAACTGATTACAATGTGTTCAGTTCTATCGTTGTTGTTATTATTATTGCTGTTGTTTAGTTGCCTGCTGATGACAACAGTGGTGTCGGCGATCCACGGATGCGTGAAGCGTTTTCACCACCAAAACTCCAGCGAAAGAAGATCACTCTCAATCTCTAGAAATACAAGGTCACCTCGCCTTCGTTCGAATTCGGGTCCATAGAGTCCGTTTCACATCGTTTATGTATGTTGTAACTTTTCCTAGTAAAAATTGAACTACGTAGTGGGGAGACTTTCTGTTCAGAAGAATTTTTACGTTTTTTTCCTGTTTTGTTATGGCTTCTATATATAGCTGTCCATCCATCTGTCCGGTAGCCGATATACAGCTGTTGTATGTAATGTGTGTGTGTCTTCAAATTCATTGTTCTCACCCTTGTATTGATTTTATTGTTAATTTTTTCACTTATAATAAAATCATTTTGAATCTACGTCTCCCATGTGTGTGTTTAAGGTGACACGCCCCAGTTACTTGCCTCAGGCGAACTCTTTTTCCTTATTTTTCTGCTCTTTTTTGATACTCAGATGTCTTCGAAGTCGTCCATTTCACTATGTGACGAAGCTTCTTTCCTTTAAGTATTCATAGTTTTCCAACCCTTTGCAGACGGGCGTCAATTGCTCTTCGCTGGCGGCGCGCGATTTTCGTTGATTACTGAGCGATGTTTTTTTGTCGCTCTGCAAGAAAGAGCCTAGGTTTTCGGTATCATTCTGATGCTCCATGATTTCTTCAGCAGCATCGTATACTTTTTTTGGACATATAATTTTATCTGTGAAGAAAACTTCGAAAGTGATCTAAATTATCCTTTTCGCTTCTATAGCGCTCTATGAAGGCTTTCACAAAGAACAAGTGCAGCTTTGGAGTCAAAATTTTTGCTATCGAATGAAAAGCACTCCGAGTGTGAAACGTGATTTTACTTTTGTTGTTATGTCGTGCTAGCACTTTCGGTACCAGAGGCCACAACCTCTGCATCTCTGACTCCCAGCGTCCGAACACATTGAAAGTAATATTGTGTTACTTAATTTGTATCGTTGTTATGGTTTTATTTTTAACATGATATATTTACATATAACATAACACAGGAAAATAACAACCATACAACTGAAATATTACAACAATGCTCAATGCGTCCCCACATTGGGGGGTTAGAGATGCAGGCGACGTAAGTCCACGGTCCCGAGTGAGCTAAGGAAACTTTCTTAGGAATCAAACTAACAGTTTAAATAGTCGAGATTTCAAGCTTCCGAATGGTTAAACGATAGGGCTCTTGGCGTTGATCAATCCCTGAGGGATGCGCCATGCATTCGTCTTCGATTTTGAACTTTGTTTGGGGTGATTAAGTGCATATCTGGTGTTTAAAATGGCGCTCGATGTCGTACCGCTCTAGCGATGACTTAGTCAGTCATGAGTGCAAGTTCGAACTATTGACCTTGTGTGCGACAAGCAGCTCCTGTAACCACTGCACTACATACACTTTGAGCTTCCGAATTACTACCACACTTTTAGTGAAGAAGCTCTGTCCAGCGAAAAAAGACCGCTAAAAGGTTGTTCGTTGAAAACGATGCACGTCGTCCACACAGATTAACCCTTTGGAGGCCGTGGAACCACGCTTCTGCAACTCTAGACATCTGCCCTGCCTCCTCCGCATCTCCAAGCCCCAGCGTGCCACTGTTAGACGCAACGATAGAGGATAAAAGGATAAAGCTCTCGACGTCGATCAATCCCTGACGGATACGCCATCCATTTGTTTTGAGTTTTCAAATTTGTTTGAGGAGATTGGGTGCGCACCTGGTCTTTACAATGACTCGCGTGGGCCTCCCGCTGAATCGAGTCAGTGCTGCTTATCCTCCCAGACAAGTCGAAGACCAGTCTGGTACCAATCTAGCGACTCTGGAAGGATGGATGAGCGAGCACCTCTAACTACTGTGTCACATGCGTTCGATAGATGCAACGAGAGGGTTCAGAAATGCAGAGGTGGTGGAGCGGAACGTCCAGAGTTGCCAGTTAGAAGTGCAGAGGCCTTGGTCCACGGTTCCGAAAGAGTATAGTATCTTTGAGTGGATGTGTTAGCACTGATTGTTATGTATTTTTAGAGGACAAGTCCTAATTTGTTCAAGCGTGAGTGAGCAGCGATTTTATGTTAATGGAGGTTCGGATCAAAGAAGCTGAGGCTGGTTGTACATTAGCACATCGGAAGACAAGCGATGGAAGTTATGTGATGAAAGATGCGGTACGTTGTGTTAATCGAGTCGGGAGAGGTCTGTTACGACACGGTGTCATTTCTAGATGTTTATAGTTAATGGAGTAGTTAGAAATAATTGCTATGGCCCCTTTTAATCCACATAGAGCTTGGAATTACTGGTGATGTTATAATCATGTATCCAGGAATGCTGAGTGATGTGGGAATCTTTCGGTTCCGGGCGGTAGACGAGGTCGAGCTTGCCTTCTGCTCGGGCCGGGACACGTGCTACCACTGCACCAATGGCCTCAATCATTCTTTCAACATTCTTTCTTCGTTGTAAGCAGGGGAGCTGCCATCAAGCAACCACCTATGCGTTCGGTCTGGTCAACAGATATCGTCATCAAGTCCGCGACAAAATGCAGCTGCTCTTAATAGCCTAGAGGTAGTGTGAGCCGCGGTAAAGGTGGAACACGGGTTCAACTCCCGTCTAAGTTAGCAGTTTTGCAAATCTTCCAGAGCCCTTGAATATGTGGGCCCAGCGTTATGGCTTTGCTAAGAAGCAGTGGAGTGGAGATTTTTCAAAACCAGTATCTCAAGCCTAAATAACAGTGGTGGGTCATGTCGAAGGTTCATGCGGGCGTTCAGATTCCTTCTTTCATTTGGAAGGAGGAGAGTCATTTATTGAGTCAATACAGAAGAACAGGCGAGAAGCTATAGTTCAGTGAATTATTCCAGCGTTATGTTCACATTTCTCCCATCTCCAAGCTTATAAGAAAGTGTGAATAGAGTAGTAGGTAGACTTCCACCAAATCTCGGCATGAAAAATAAAAACTATCTCGCAATCTGCCTTTTTTGAAAAGCTTGTGAGGTTGGTAAATTTTCTTGAATATCGATTGCTTACGTTCTCCGGAACACTGTGCCTTCCTTACGTCCAAGACAACCATATCGTACTTACTTGGAGACTTGGATGGCCCGTCTTCACTAAAAGTGCAAGCCCCAGCACTGGAAAACGTGCTGGTTGGGATTTTTTGTTCCCCGCAGTCTCGAGGTAAGCCTAGCCGGGAGTCCCTCGCATCGTCACCGCATCAAAGGTGTCTCCCGCCTTTATGGATCTAGGGGACACTACCACCTTGCGACTAATAGCTACCAAGACGGCGGTCATTCATGGTACGGTTTAGGCTTAGTTGGACTTTACGAGTTGAAACGTCGGTTTTCCATCTCTGCTTGGGCGGGCATGCTGGTGGCTTGGTTCCCCTGCTGTACTTCGAAGCCCGACACCCAGGAACTTTTTCAGCTACTATGAGGCCACAAACCATCTGAGAGGATATCCTGCCATAGATTGTTCGATTAATATTTCCTCTGTCAACTAGAAGACTATTCTAATGATCAAATCGAATTTTACCTGTTGAAGAGGACCTGTCGTTTGACTTTCGGTACGGGAAGGTTGTAGATATCAGAGATAGTATGGCACGTCTACACTCTGTGGGAACCGAAATCGCCGTAACTTGAGCCGTTTATTTTGATAGACATACCAATCTCACACAAGCTTCCCGGAAAAGGAAGGTGTGAAGTCGCTCATTTCAGGTGGTTCTCGAATACCAAACCCCGTCTGGTGAATTGGTGAAGTTACGAGCTCCGATCGAAGGTGTGGTGACATTTGATCGTGCGGCGACAAAAGGTGCAGAAATGGTACAGGTCCGCTTTTTTTTTTGGTCGTTAGATTTTTTTAATCTTATTTTTCTATGACTTGCTCCCGATGTCATAAGAAACTTGCCAAGAGATAAGTTCTTTGCAATAAAATATCCTTTGTTCATTAAACCAATAACGCGAAGTTTGTACAAGTTAATTTGTTTGCAACGAGTCTACGCTTTCGTCTTCTTCAGAGCAGAAAATTCGAGTCAATTGCCTATAGTCTTTCGTCCTCGCCACTATGTACAATCGTGTCGAATCATCGGCTCTGAAGGAGGCGAATACTCCGGTATGTTTGCCGAATAAATTTATCTTCACCGACTTCTTGTCATTGGCTTGATCAGCAAAGGATAATGTGATTTGGTAATGCCGAAGTAGAAGGAAATTTTTCACTAAAAGCCTTGTTTTGAGTTCTGTAATCAATCGATACTCTGTTCAGAGACGTAAGAAGATTAGTTTTATAGGATATGTTAATCGCTCGCATCGAACCTTGTCACCATGCAATTGTTATCAAAGATATGTGTGCGACATGTGGACGCGATCTGAGAGAGTCAGTATCGTTCTCACATCAGTCAGCTTATGTCAAAATGTGTAATAATATCTAATTTATTTCCTTTATAAACCAAATACGAGGTCATAATATATTATATTGGAACACTAACGTTCGGCAGTTTCGACTCCTTCAGAGCGTGGAAGATTTAGGTTGTTCACAACATCGTCACCTATACTTCTCCATCAGTGCAGCAAAAGAGATCATCAAATACAAATTTCAATCGCATCGAACGAAAAACAACTTTCCAGCATGCTCTCTGCTTTTTCATGAGTTTATCATCTAATTGTACAAGTGTAGACCAGTCGTTCAGAGGTCACATGAACTGCTATTGCATTCCAGCATCAAATCAACAGTCTGCCATATCATGCCATATCGCGTGTGATTACGAGGCATTCGTCCCTGCTGTTCATATTTGTATCTATTCCTTTCGGGACCGTGGACCTACGGCCTCTTGCATCTCTAACACAGACGGTCTGCTTCACCTCCCGTGCATATGTAACCCCAGCGTGGCATTGTTGGACAAGCACGCTAGGGGTTAGAGATGCATAGGGGATTTAGCAGACCGTCCAGGGTTGACAGCTAGAGATGCAGAGTCCGTGGGTTCACGGTCTCGAAAGGGTTATGGAGTTTACACGTGACCCTTCTAAAATATTTCGCGCTAAATTCCTATGTATTCGTACGAGGACAATGACTTCTACATTGTAACTCTTCCTTTTATGTAGCTGTTTTCATGCTTAGTGAGGTATTTAATTAAACGTTAAGCTTGGCGACCAGGATATATAAGGACACATGAAGGATTATCCGTTTCGTCGATGTATTTGTCTTTGAACGCTTCAAAATCTCATCTAACGAAATGGTTAGATGTGCTCTGCATCACATACGTGGTCGATGGTTTGATCGTCACCAAAGCTTTTCCTCTAGGGCCGATAGATTGGTTCCTTACTTACCGGGGACAATGGCTGCACTGGCTTGAGGTCACCGTGAGTCCTATAGGCCGGATATGCGTTCAGTGGTCTCAAATGATAATTGAGGAAGTTGGATGCATGACGAAGCCTTCAGGAATGGTCAACATCAAGAGCTTCGTCCTTTCTACTTTCTCAAAAAGATTTTGCGAAGTTTTCAAGTTCATACAACCTGTCTTCACATTTTATAATGTGGATCCCAGTTTTTATAGAAATCGATTTGCCTCCTCACATTCATCGCTTTCTTGGGGATTTCCATTTTATGAACGTCCTAGAATACTGGTCGAATAGATTCCCTTACAATCTCATAAATAGCAGGCTAAGGCGTTCTTCAAGGCGTTCGTTGATTGATTGTCGGGCCTGACTCCATTCCTCCCTCCTTTCTCCACTCTACCAAAGATTAGTTAAAGAATAATGTATGATAATCTAAAAGTGTAATGTACTAATAGGGATTGTTAGCATACGTTTGACGTGATTTACTCCTTATAGCTGGTTGATACTTTGTGGTTTAGTTCATTATGCTTTAGAAAAGACGGTCGAGCTGGGCAACGAAGGGAAGACTCGACGGCCAACGTGTCTATGATCCACCATGTCCCGGAGCTGATTGTCTCAGATGATGTGAGTGCACTGAAAGCGAATTTATCTAATGATCATGACTATAAGAATCGAAATGCTCTGGATTCATGCATTGCTTTGGTTACAGTTGGCAAAGCAGATTGGCTCAGCAGACTTGAAAAACATCCTAGCTTCACGAAAACTGGTGCTACTAGTTGATCTTGATCAGACTATAATTCATACGACGAATCGTCCTTTCAAAGTTGATTCTAAGGTGAGTGAATGACACGATCTTTTAGACACTCCTGTGCAGTAACAAATGTCCTGATATCCAACGATGTTGAATGATATACAAAACCTTGAACTTCGGACAGGGGTCGAACCCGCGTCTAATCCTTTCCGGGCGTGAGCTAAATTGCAATGTCATACCACTGCTTGAAAAGCTGTTGAATTTGAGATATATGTTTGCTAGACCAAACCGTTGGCGGTTGGTTACTGATAGCTCGCATGCTTTGCATCGTACAAAGAGTAGTATTAGAGCGGTGGCCTCAGTGGTGTAATGATAGTACGCGTTTAGGACCAGGGTGAGACGTGGGTTCGGGTTCAATTTTTGTCTGGGGTTCTGAATTTTGCATGTCGCTCAACACTATTGGATATATGGTTATAACAACACGGTTTAAAAAACGTTCAAAAACGATTCATATCAGTTTCTTTGTCGTTGCTTCCATTATCTCAAACTGTTTGGAACGTCTGTAATGATTTCAGCATGGTGATATTTACACTTACAAGATGTTTGGTACTGAATATCATACAAAACTACGTCCATATACGCATGAATTTCTGGAACATATGAGCGCTCTGTTCGAGATGCATATAATAACTTATGGACAGCGTCAGTATGCACACAAGATTGCTGAGGTGAGTAAGACTTGTGTTAAAATATGTGAGAGCTGAGATCTGTAGTTCAGCCATGAGATGAAATAAATTCCTATTCAGCGATGTTTATGTCTCAAGGGCGCTTATGATGCAGTGGTTAAAGGTGCCCTGTGACACACATGTGGTCGATGGTTCGATCCTATCCTCGAGGCTCACCAAATCTTCCATCTCCCCGGCGTCGATGACTTGATATTAAACTTGTGTGGGAATATAGCAGTCTGACTTTACACAATGAAGACCACTGCGAGTTATTGTAAAGGATAGATATACACTTATTCACCTAACGATGCCTGGCGCATCTCTTAGGGATTGATTGACGCCTAAAACTTCATTCTCTTATGCTTTACTTCTCTCTTAATTTCTTCTTATCTAACGGCTTAGTCTCATTTTTCAGATAATCGATCCAAAGAAAACGTTATTTGCACAGAGGATTATGTCACGAGATGAACTGTTTTCGGCTCAACATAAAACGCGTAATTTGAAAGCACTTTTCCCATGCGGTGATCAACTGATTGTTATAATTGACGATCGTGCAGATGTATGGCAGTTTTCGGAAGCTCTTATCCAGGTATTCGTACTGATGACGTTTAGACAGCTGTTAGAATGTTTCTTGAATACCGTTTTAAAGTCATTAGAGACACTCAAGGTAGTCAGGAATGGATGGATACGTTCCGTAGTTTTCGCCTTCATCCATGAAATTTACTGAGAATTTTGAAAATCGAAACAAAACTGAGATGAATTAGAGTAGCCATTGACCAAAATCCTATATACGGTGGTGGAAAGTGTGAAGGGTAGAATAGATATGTTATTTAACGTTTTACTTGACTCTATCTAATAAGGAGAGCGTATGTGGCGCAGTGGTTAGAGGTGCCCTGCGTCGCACACGAGGTCAGTGGTTCGATCTCGCGCTCATGGCTCACCAAGCCATCCATCCCTCCGGGGTCGGTAAATTGGTACCAGACAGGTCTCAGACTTGTCTGGGAGGATAAGCAGCACTGACTCGGTTCAGCGGGAGGCCTCCGCGAGTCATTGTAAAGGCCAGATATGCATTCAATCACCTCAAAACGAAGTTAAAAATTGAAGTCGAATGCATGGCGCATCCCTCAGGGATTGATCAACGCCGAGAGCTTTATCCTTTTTTATCCTTTTATCTAATAAGGCATCTATAAGCCTTGTCATCACTCAGTCGGCCACATAGTGAGCCCCAAGTCTCCTTACTAGTGTGTTCTCTGATTTTATACATGCGCTATCTCGTTTACATAACCCTCTAAAGACAAAACGGCACCTTTCGTGTCGTGCAGCGGGACGTCTTCTAATCCCACTCAGCTACTGTAATGGCGGATTCGCGTCTCGTGGGAGAGCAATCGCATCTCGTGGGAAGGCAGGCGCTTGACAGCCAGACATACATGCGAGGTTGATAGCGACGGGCGTCTCGTGGGAGAGCAGGCTCATACACATATCGTGGGAAAGGCGCGTCTCTTGGGAAAGCGACGACGTCTGCTTATCAACGTTGGTTGTCAAAGGATAGTTAGAAGTAGTTGGTGACATTTCTATGCTTCATCACTTGTTTTTCCTTTAGTCTCGAGTGACCTGAGCGGGTGCTAGAAATACTTCCATTCTTCCCTGTCACATGTAGGAGGTATTCTGGTCTTCTTCACTGATCGCTCGGAAGACTGTGAGCTATCTCATAAGAACTGAAGATGAAGATAGGAGACGCGAATGGGATAATGATCTCTGCCACATCAACTTCTCAATCTGTCTTGATGTCGGGTATAGTACCATGAGGCCTCACTCGCCTTATATGTGACTGAAACTAAAGAGAATACTTTTTCAGGGTCATTAGAGTGTAGAATTTTGAAAACTGTTTTTTTTATTATCACCTGTATCACCTGTCGTCCCGTTGATCGTCGAGTGACTCGAGCGGGTACCAGCAACTCTTCCATTTTTCCCTATGCGTGCAAGAGTAGCCCAGTGGGTCCTCCTTGCTCTAGGAATTCGCTGAGCATCATATCTTTCTTCCATCGCTTTCGTGAAGAAATCGGACCAACGGGTCAGTGGTCTTCCTTTAGAGCGCTTGACGTCCCGAGGAATCCAGTCGGTAACGGCTCTCGTCCATCGGTTGTCGTTGAAGCGCATCACGTGTCCGGCCCACCTTATTTTCGATATCCTGGCGTGTAGAACGGCGTCTCTGATTTTCGATCGTTGACGTAGGTCGGAAGTTCGGATCCTTTGTCTCATTTGCGAAATACGAGACACTCCTAGCATCGACCTTTCGACTGCGCGTTCGATAGCGGCAAGTGATCTTTCATCCTGCTTACGTAGCGACCAGGTTTCTGCTGCATACGTTAGGGCAGGGATAATTGTCGAGTCGAAAAGGTGGGCACGGAGTCGGATGTTCTTTGTCCTCTTCACTACATCTTCGATGCTCTTAAACGTTCCCCAAGCCGCTCGTTTCCTCCTGCTCAACTCTCGGGCTAGGTCGTTCATCATGTTGATTTCACAACCTAGATAGATGTAACTGGAGCATTCGGAAATTGTCGTTCCGTTGAACGTGAATGGGGCATTAGAAACCCATCCGTTCCTCATGAACATTGTTTTCGTTAGATTCAGTTGAAGACCGATCTTTCCACAAGCGTTATCGAAATCAGTCAGCATTCGTTCCGCTTGGCTGATGTTTGGTGTTATGAGAACGATATCGTCAGCGAAGCGAAGATGGTTTAATTGTCGACCGTCAACTTTCACTCCCATTTCGTCCCATTCTAATGTTCGCATGACGTTTTGTAGGGTGGCAGTGAATAGTTTTGGCGATACTGTATCGCCTTGTCGAACCCCTCTTCTTACGTCAATTGTGATATTGTTGTAGAATGGAGATATTCTGGTCGTGAAATCTTTATAAAGCTCACGAAGGATCATTATGTACCGAGTAGGGACGCCCTGGTTATCCAGAGCCTCTATAACCGCTTCTGTTTCCACTGAATCAAAGGTTTTTTTCAGATCGATAATTTTTTAATATACTAACAGTAAAGTCGCTTCAAAGCAATAGACGTAGTGCTTCATAACAGTCTCATGTGAAGTACGAAGGAAAAGCCGTGAAAGTAAAAATTTCAAGAGAAAATTGGTTTAAGCAAAACGGGAGAGGCATTGTGAATGTGTGACAAAAAAATGTTCGTTATAGGATACGCACAATGATGTAGAGTGATGTGCAAAACTTCTGCGTCTGGCGGAACTCGAACTCGCATTTCACCCTATCGGGGGCGCGTGCTGTAACACGTTGCACTACCGACGAATGTTTTACCACCACTTTACGCTACAACGCATGAATTGCGGGTTCTTGTCCCGACTGACACAAAAGTTTTGCACATCGGTCTCCATTATTGGGTATATTTGAAACATCATACCACCTCCAAAAGCGGGCAAAAGGAAAAGAATTCTGTTCGATCGCTCAATACCAGATATCTGTCAGCATGACTAAATTCAGTATTGATATCGACTATCTAAGCCAAACTGTAATGGTTGGTTTTTGACAGACATGCTTTTTAGCGCAGAAAGAGTGGATCCGAAACAGGCGTCGGTAGCGCAGCGGATTGGAGCACGCGTCCTCAGATAGGTTGAACTACGGGTTCGAGTCCCGCTAAGAAAAAGTTTTGCACATCAATCTACATCATTGCTCATATTGGTAACATCATACCACCGCTTAAAGCGGTTAAGTAGAAAGTTAAGTAGAATTGTGTTCATCATAGGATTGAAGAATATTATAACTCGAGCATCCATATTGGTCTCCAAATTAAGTTTTTTCCTCTTTGAATTTACAGCGGTCCATAAAGTTGTAGCTAATGGATAACCTTACTTCTATTGCAGGTGAAGCCGTATAGATTCTTCAAAGAAGTCGGTGACATCAATGCACCCGTTGGAGTCAACAAGGACGGTATCCCACCTGTAGACATAGGTAATCGTGGTCCGTTCTACGTGTAAGTTGTCCTGGATAATTTTATCTGAGCCTCAGATGATGATGCTGAACACGACCGAACTCTAGAGCACATTGAGAGATTGTTAGTTGATGTGCATACGAATTTCTATAATTTCTACGATGAGACTCAGGAGATCAGGGATGTAAAGGTTTGGAGGCGGTATTTGAGTGTTCTTAGTACCCGATTTCTAATTAAACGCTGCTTTAGGTCGTTATAAGCTACATTAAAAAGCAGGTATTACGTGGTCTCGTTATTGTGTTGTCAGGTGTGGTCCCCCTTGGAGTTAAGTCGGAGAACTCAGAGGCGTACAGATTGTGCGTTCAGTTTGGAGCAACAGTAAGTCAGATGTACCCTATGCTTATGAGAGAGGTGTTGATAAAAGATTGAGTGATTTAAGGTAGCGGACCAGGTGACGGAACAAACAACACATCTAATCGCTGTACGGTGGGGTACAACGTAAGTTATTTTAGTTTTTTATCGTCAACACATAGGCGCTCAGGTTAGTCGTATGTGGTGCATTTTGTCTTCCGCTCGTTTTCGCATATAGCGGCTTTTTCTTCCTGTAGTCATTTGATGGTCATTCAAGACGTGTATGGCCTGCCCTCGCCACGAAAGGCTCTGCTTTGCACTCAGAAATATGGAGGGCTTTCTTCTAATTAATCAATTATACTAATTTCCCTGATACCAACTCACAAAATCGCGTGTGCAGCAGTGGTCAGAGGTGGTTTGTGGCACACACGAGGTCGACCAATTGATAGTCGATGGTTAAATCCCCGCTCGAGACTCACGAAATCTGCAATCGCGCCGAGGTCGGAGAATTGGTACGGGACTTGTTGGGATCATAGCATCACTGATTTCACACATTGGCAGGCCACCGTGACTTATTGTAAGGGCTAAATGTCCATCGAGTCACCTCACTCGATCCTAAATCATTGTGAATCCATAGCGCGTTTCTTGACGATTAAGCGCTGAGAACTCTTTTTCTTTCATAGCAACTGATGATTTGCCTTATCTTATGTGAAGCTTGCGTCAGGTTGGTTTATTTCTTCAAAGTTGATGAATAATGTTTTGGCGATCTACTTATACGTTTCACTAACTATGTGGGAGATTACCGGTGTGTTGTCAAGCACTATGAAAATTTTTGGAACCTTTTGGGGTACTAGTATTTTCTATGTCATCATGCCACTTTTCATCTGCTTACTGTCTAAATACCTACTTATATATTTTTATTCAGAAGTATTTTTTTGAAAGATAGTTCAAAATGTGCGACAACACATCGATGGCCTACCTCTCATGTATAGGGAGTTGGAAAGTCTTTGAAAAAGACGAAATTGATGAAGCGTTAACCATCAATTTCGAAAAAACTCTACCTATCTCGCGCAGACTCTGGGAATAAGGCGGTTCGTGAAAATGTTTTCTTTTTTCAATGCTGAGTTCTAGTGAGAATAGAATTTTGGTAGTTAGCTGTTCAATTCCAGTCGCTTTTATCAGTAATGGCTCTCATATGAAATGGTCGTGTGTGAAAGAGAAATCTAAAGATTTCTACTTATTTCTAATAGGCAATTCAGAGGTGTTAATCACAGTATTTATTGAATATCATCATTGCAATACAATAACACACTGTAGTAATGCAGCACAAACAATGCATTATAACTGCAGTGGCTAACGTACCAGCAAAATGTTCTGTTAATTACATAACATGTCTTGAGTTTTTGTCAGATCTGTTACGGCACTTATACAGTACTAGGTGGGACTGTTCCGCCCTAACAGGCTCGTCAGTAGCACATGCCTTTCAGTTCAGCCGATCCCTTGCAGAAACACTTTTACCTGTATAGAAATCGACACCGGACAACAACTCACCGCAAATCATGTGATAAGTCTCTCTGCATTGTGAGCAACAGTCGAGCTCGTGGCTTAAGAAAAGGCTCAAAATATGTCGCGTGATTATCAGAATATTGAGCGAGGTCTATAACAGCAGTCGAATGAAGATGTGTGATTCATTTTACCAGCCGCTTGCTCAACTGTTGGTCACTGCAATGTCGGGGATTAGTCACCTAATTTGCGGTGATTTGTTATTAGGCGTCGATTCCTTCATAAGTAGTGGTGTATCCACTGTAAGAGATCGCTTGAAAGGAAATGCACTGTGCTACTGATGAGGCTGAAAAGGCGAAGCGGTCCCATCTGTTATTGTATAGGTGCCCTATCTCGCCTCACAAAAAGCCTCAAAACATGTTATGTGATTGTCAGAATATTATTGTTCTTGAGCGAGGTCTTTAAATGCAGTCGAATGAAGAGAAATGTTATGTATTTTTGATGCTGTTTTGCATTACTGATAATCAGTATATACTGTTATTAACACCTCGAAACTGCTTATCAAAAGAAATTAATGATTTATTCCAACTATGCCGAGGTTAATAGAGAGTCTATCTTGGAAACTAAAAAAGCAGACTGTACGTACGCTACAAAACAACGGCCAGCCACAGTGTTGTTGTATAATATACCGTATTACTTCTCTTACCACCCTATTTGATCTTCTTATCTTTACGCTGTATAGGGTCCAATACTTCTAGCATTCGATTCACCTCGCGCGCCTGAGAATTTTATCTCTTCGCAGCCTTCGTGGAATACTGGTCGAGCTCGTCTTGAAATTTCGAGATCAAGTTCCGTGGGGCGTTCATTATTGATTGCCGGATAGTGGTGGAAGCGTGAAAGGTCAATCCCTCGTCGAGCCACACCGAGCACCATTAGCCATTGGGTTACGCACCACACTGGACCATATTAGCGTGTAATAAATAGTAGCATACATAGTATGTTATAGATCCTCGAAACTATAAATCGAACCAGTTCTCTCCTCAGTGGTTCTGCTGTGTTCTCGACCACTCAAATCCTCGAGTTGTCGGGAAAAATCGTCTAGTGTTTATTGTCGTCTACTGTCGAAACAGCACCAAACCCGTAACACCAGATGTTGGATGCCGTCCCGTGCGCCCAAGTTAGACAACGTTGACAGGGAATTATATTTGATCACCTGTCACCTGGTGGTGGTATCGGTGGTGTAGTAGTAGCACGTCCACAGCATGGGTGAATTGCGGGTTCGAATCCCACCAATTTTTTGTTTGCACAGACTTGATCACAAGCAGTTTTTCAATGGGTTAAATTGCAGATCTTTATGTGTGAATAAAATTTATCGTTAATTTCTCTTCAGACCTCATTTACGAAGCGCGGGAAGACATGTTGATGGGTTGTCTTGAACGTAATACTTTGGTCCAGTGTCAGTCGCGTCGTTCACAACCAGGAAATCGGTCGCCTTTTTTTGTTCTATGACGTTGTAAGAAAGGTCTTCCAGTGTACAGACGACAAGTGTCCTACTGGTCGTTGAACAAGTTTAGGAGTGTTCAATTTGAGCTCACAAACTGTCCATGATCTTACATCCCAGTTCATATGCTATTTTGAGGCTAAATCCCCGTAGGAAGAACAAAGTGGAACTAGTTTGGGTAATGAGCGATAAATTATGGCAGGTGATGAGCAACATGGAACAGGTTCTGGGAAAAAAGACGACTTTCAGTTCATTAGATCTAATTAAAAACATTTCTATCTCAACGCCACTCGTAATATTTTCTTTTTCTTTTCAGAAAAGTTATGAACGCATGTAAACTTCGTATTCCGATCGTAACACCTCATTGGCTCTATGCCTCTGTTGAGAAGTTTTTGAAGGTAATGTGAATTTCTTTAGTGAGCCAAAGTTTCTCTCGAAGTGCCATCTCTCTTTTGCCCGTTAATCACATTATACGTATGCTTCATACTCCAGCTTTTCTGGCTGTTTTCATCTATTCATAGCTATGTAAAACTTTATGACTATGATGCACTCTAGAAAAGCGTTTTCTGGTTGAGATGATATCGGATAGATTTTGACCATGTACGACACTGTAGAATATTTTGTTGGTAAGCTCATCGATTCCTTGTACATCCATTTTTTGGTCTGTTTTCAGGCAGACGAGAAGGAGTTTGAATTAACAAAGGACTCAAAACCTCCTGATGGTCGACCGCTTGGAAGCAGAATTATCCCAGAACTCACAAGCATTGATGCCATGAAGAAAGAGACGATTGCTGCAATGGAGCACGAGGTCTGTTGTGAGTAGAATTATAGGTACAATTCCGTCGTCGCGGCCCATCTTTCAACTATTTGGAAGCAGGCCTTTTCCGCTTTTTGCAGACTTGAGTATTAATCGATCGCTTAAATCTTGGTAATCCCAATACTCGCATTGTTTTTCTAAAATGCCTTTTTTTGCGCTATAGCAGCGAAAATAAAATTGCGTTACACTCGGCGCTCAGTATTTATTCGGCTATGGTGTGTGGATGACTTCTCACAACAAAGAGCATCAAGCGGCGTTTAACCAGCAGGTTTACTTGGTAATAAAAATAAAAAAAGGATAAAGCTCTCGGCGTTGATCAATCCCTGAGGGATGCGCCATGCATTCGACTTCAATTTTTAACTTCGTTTGAGGTGATTGAATGCATATCTGGCCTTTACAGTGAATCGCGGTGGCCTCCCGCTGAACCGAGTCAGTGCTGCTTATCCTCCCAGACAAGTCTCAGACTGGGAGGCTTGTCTGGTACCAATTTACCGACTCCGGAGGGATGGACGGTTTTGATGAGCCACGAGCGCGAGATCGAACCATTGACCTCGTGTGCGACGCAGGGCATCTCTAACCACTGCGCCACATGCGCTCTTACTTGGTAATATAAAATGAAAATAAAAGCGTAGTTCCATAGAACTGTAGAGCAGAGTTTCTTCTGCAATTCTAGCCCGGGAACTCTTAATTTCCCTATCAAATGGGGAAAAGCTCTCAAAGAAATAACGGAAATACGCGCGCTAATGCGCACCGAGTGTGAAATTTAAGTTTATTTTCGCTACTATTAGAGCACTAGGAAGGCGTTTTTAGGTAACGAATGCGGTATTGGAATTTTCGAGATTCAAGCTATCGAATAATTACTTAAGTGATCGCCGTGGCCAAGTGATTTTGATGTTTGTCGTGGCGTGCGCGGGCAAACCCTCCTACCCTTGTCAACACTTGCTGGCAGCTAACAACGAACACTCTATAGTACGCCACAGATAGGCTATCCTCGAGACTGCGAGGAGACGTGCTCAATCAGTATCTTACGATGTCCACAAAGAAGATGAAAAAACGAATTGAATGCGTGAAGTATTGAAAGCCGCACAGTGGAAAAAGAAACCAACGTGAAAGCTAATCACTAAAAGTGTCTAGGAAAAAATAAGTTTTAAGAACCTGGAAAAAAGCGGGAACAACTGTGTTCCAAAATGGACGGTTGGAAAATGAATTGCGATAACGGAAAACTACCGAATAATCCATCAATTTTCTTCTATACAATAAAATTTCTTAAGGTAGACGAAGTGTTATCAGAAGGAGACGACTCTGAAGAGGAGAGCGAAACGGTGTTGAAAAGGCGATTGAATGGCGGCGATGGAAGTGGAGACGATGATGATGAAGTAGAGAAGGAATTAGCATTGAAACGTGCTCGTTGGGAACGTGAAGGCAATTTCGAAACCCCGGAAGAGGACTTCCAAGACTTTGATGAGGGCCAGGAGGGTAACGGTCTAGACAATGATGATGATGGTGATGACTTCTGTGAGGACTTCTACGACAATTCGAGCGAAATAATTAGAGAAAATGATCAGGATCCCGTAGGTGAGGATGATACTTGTGACGTTCCCTACAATGAGGAGGAAGACGAGGAAATCGAAGATATGGCGGCGTTAGTCGAACGGCAAGTATCTCATGAAGGGTAGTAAAGTATGTCTGGAAATTGTCCGAACTCTTGTTTTTCATTTTCTGTGATCTCTCCGTTATCACTTCTGAAATAGGCGGAAAAGTTATTCGTGTAAAACTTGAGATTTTCTTTTTCCCACATAGGGACAAGGTTGACTCCAGTGCCTTTTCACTTTATCACCTCACATACCTCGTAGTTTTTCGAAATTATTGAATAGTGAGGGTAATATCGCCTTTCTATGTTACTTTATGCTGATAGAGAACTAGCAAAAGCTGTTTTGCGATATCTTCCTATCTATATTGATCAAGTTCACTTAGGTGCTAGTCACTTTACCAACCGTCAGTCACCCAGGTCAACCCATTCGGGACTGTGTACTCACCTCCAGTGCATGTCTAATGCATGGGAACGCGTCGTATGTGTTATTGTATCATTTCAACTGTATTGTTGTTATTTTGTTAGCTGTGACAACATAAGATATTTACATATAACATAACACAGGAAGATAAAAACGATACAACTGAAATGACGCTATAGTACATTAAATGCGTTCCCACAGCGGCGTGTAGAGATGCAGAGTAGGTGGAGCAGATTGTCCAGTGTTGCCACGCTGGAGGTTCGAGATGCGGAAGAGGTGCGTCCACGGTACCGAAAGGGTTAATTGACGATAAGGTCGAACCAAGGCAATTCTTTTACTGTGGTTGCATTCATTGTTCTTCTTTGTATTTTATTTTAGCGACTCTATTTTTTTTTGCCATTCTCTTCCGCGTAATCTACGATTATACTAAATAATACTAAAAAGGCCGGGTGACTTGATGGATACTCTGCGTTAGCCCTTTGAGGACCAGCGTATATAGGCATGCGGTGTCGTACAGTCACTTTCGCAACAGTCAGACAAACGGCTCTGTATGTCTTCGCATGCGTGTCTGGCTGCCTGCCGCTTTCCCACGACAGGACGCAGCCATTACAATAGTTGAGTGAGATTTGACGTCGCACGGTCAGCATCAGAAGGACTCCCATGGTCCTTGAAAAAGGGTTAGAGCCATTTTCTAGCCTTGGCAGATTATTCTTTTTAGTAGAGAAATTCGTTCCTCAGGGAGAAATGTAATTAGGCAATTAGTCAGATAGAGATATAACAGATCCGTATAGATGTACTTCTTGAAAAGTACGAACTTTTTCGTCTGAGAAAGCTTCATTAGAAAGGTTTTTCGTTTCTTTCATCTCACTTCTTTTCCTTTATAAGGGAGATCTGGTACGTGTAACAGTCCGGCTCGATAGTAGGTAGTGCCATTTGTAAAGAAAATTTCTCAAGTGAAGGAAAATGGAGTGGTTGAAGTATTGGCCGCTGTTTATAGATTGAAAATCGCTCTGTATGTCTATATTGCCCTTTCATTTGTTTATTGTTCTGCTCACATTCTGTGTTCATACTTGACGGGGTTCATTGCGTGTATGATTTCAACGATTTGCTATTTGTTGTTTGACTATTACTGGTCAGCATCTGTTTTTCCGTTATCACTAATTTCAAAGCATTTTGAAGTATTACTGTTATTTTTGTTATCTGAAGAATCTGCTGATTTGTTCTACTCCGTGCTACCCCCGTCCCATCTATCTATAGATGTCAAGAATCCTCTGCCACATTGTCGTACCCTCTCGTGGTTGTCGAACGAGACTGCCATCTATCTCATCAGCAAAGACACTCCATCGTCTCTAATCCTCCTTCTCCTATCAGGTCGTATTATTTCTGATACTCATTTTGCATTCACTGATTATTATTTGGTCATAATCACCGATGTTTAGTTACCCAAGTTTTTGGTCGCGAATAAAGATATTCTGTAGTGCTGCCGTTTTTTTCTAGCGTTGTAATAGATAGTATAATTGCTACAGTATATCAGAGAACATAGAAAGATATATGAATGGAATGTTCGACGATTATTCATAGATACATTGATTGTGTTACGAATTACACGACATTGACAGTCGAATCAGCCGATCAGAGCATTTATTCGTCTAGTCCTCGCTTAGTTTTCTCTCAGTTATGCCAGTGTATTTGTGAACTTTTTGCTCTTTGTGCTGTCGTCGTTCCCATGAGTTTCAGGCTTTCCGTGATTGATGTCATGTCTCCGTATTTGGTTCTTTTTTTCTGAAAAAAACCCTCAATTTGACGTAGTCATTGAGTGCTTTTAGAAGTGACAGAGATGGACTTCGACAGTAATGATGACACGGTTATCAGGAAAATCCATGAGAATATTGAGGAACTCGAGCGACAAGGTGGGTGAATTCACCAGTATCGTGATTCATCAAGTAGTTTTTCGCGAAATATTCGGAGCTTGAAGGATGATGGGTGATGGGACGGGGCCACTTCCGTGGTCATCTGGTAACACGCGGCTCGCTATGAGTGGGACGCACGTTTGACTCCCGTTGGGGTCCAAGGTTTCTGCATGCCACTCAGTATCCTTGGATAACAATTAGAACAACGCGACATTGCCAGAAGAGCGATAAAATGCATAAATAAATAAATTTGATTATTAGGATCTACTTTTTAGGTTTCATAACTTATAAATGACAGAAGAAAACTGTCCAATCCAAGGCTCTTTGTTTCATCCTGAGAACGGCTTTAGTCTTTCAAGTGCAAACTCCCAAATGACCCCTAAAAGCAGGAAATTTTCCTCAATTGACTTTTCTCTTTATCACCTTTTTTTTAATTATTCTTGCAGATTACACGTTCATAAATCGACTGTGATTCCAAATACACCTATTAGAACTAAAAGATAAGGCTAAATTCGACCTCAGACAAAGCTGAACCCTCTTTTCACCCGGAAGGAGTATGCGTGATACCACTACACCACAGAGGCACCGTTTCGGCACCGGTCGTTCTCATTCACTCACCCTAGGTATTGGTGAAACGCGGGTTCAACTCCCGTTCAATGTCAAATTTTTGCTCACCTTCCAGTTTTATTAGGTGTATTGAAAACATCATAACACTGCGAAAAGCGATAAGAACATTGGAAATTTTGAGACTGAAATTTATGGGCCTGTGGGGAGGGTAGTTAGCAATTGTGAGCCAGTCATTTCTTTTCTAGCACGTGGTCAACAATAATTCTCTTTATTAGACCTCCACTGGCATGGTGTGATGTTAGAAGTCTAAATCCTGTAGTGTTGAGTGATATGCAATACTCTGAACCTTTAAGGAGAATCCAACCCTTATTTCACCCTTTCGAGGCCCGTATGCCAACCAGGTGTGTCTCGGAGGGTCCACTCACCTACCATTTTTCTGTGATACCTTGTATCGCACTGACATCCAGTGTCTCATACTGTCGTTACTTCCATTTCAGTGCAACATTTGGATTCGTTTATCGGCAGATTGACGGAGAGTGAGCAGTATCGAGAGCAGTTCAATGAGGTATTTTCTTTATCTGAGTTGCTAATTTCCAAATTTAACCATAATTTTGGATGATTTTTGTCTTCGTTGCCATTATCTTCGTTATCTGTTATATATTTTAGCTAGCTCACAAAGCACAACAGTTATCAAAGGAGACGAACCAATTGATGAAACAACTTGTTCAACTCAGCAATGCTAACGTGCGTGAGAACATCAATGATTTTCCTTCTTTGTTAATTTGTTTAGTTAGCAAGATTCTCTTTAATTGTCGATTACTTGTTTAAGCCTTTGATAAAATATGAAGGATATCCTTCCTGCTCTCTGTTAAGTAGTGAAGTAGATATACTGGGAACTCGAACGGTCCGCCTTAACAAATCGTGCGGGCCCCAGAAGACGAAAATGTGCAGGTTTAGCTTTTTGCTGCCTGTAGTTTCGAGGTTAGTCTATCTGGGGCTTCCTCAGGTTGTCACGAGATTAGAGCAGTCGCTGGATCTTGTGGATCAGCGAGAGAGATTACCACCTTGCAGCTAGAGCTACCAAGACGGCGGTCATCCCCGTTACGGTTTACTTTTTGCTTAGCTTTCCGAGTGGAAACGTCCGACTTCTTCCCAGCTTAGTGGCCATGCTAGGGGAGGAGGGCGAGGGCTGAACAATCGCTGCTTCACAGTCCCGGCACTCAGGAACATCTCCCAGCCACGATGTGGCGGTAAACCATTTGGAGGGATGAGCTACTCAAGATCGACTATCTCCTAGCATCGGCTTGAAAAATCAGTCAGTGTTTTTCCTCGATAAGCAGAAGCGAGGTCGGTAGTAGTAGAATCTCGTCTATTGCTGGTATGGTGGGCAGCCAAAGGCTTTGAGTCTTTTCCTTAACAAACAAGGAGGTATTTCTGACTTTCTGCTATGTTACTGAAGGCTCGTTAGCTCTCAGATCTGTGCAGTAGCTTCTGTCATAATTATATTTGAGTTGGATATGGTTTTTGATGGCGCGCTCATTTCTGATCAGTTTTGGTCAGATTCTGTCACCTAACTGGTGGAAGTACAAGTCCTTGTTCTTATGTTTTCCTAGGTGGGAGTTTGCATTTACATTTGAGTAGAATTCTATTAGTTGAGATTTGGAATTTTTTACAGCGAAACCTTCGAGTTCACCGTGAACGTCTTCAAAATCAGTATATAGGTGTGTTGAATAGACTTCAACGATGTCAACGTCGAGCTGCTCAGACGGAAAAGGCTGGTATGCGTCAAGTAAGTTCGACTACTCCGTAGTATTTTCTGTTAAAGATTTTGTAGATATCTTTTGTGACGTCGTCTCCCTATTGTGATTTCCCAAGAACAGATTCGTTGATCCGTCTCATTCGGCGCTTCTTTTTATCTCCCGAAATGCAAAGGACCACGAAGAGCATTTCTAATCGTTTCTAATCTCTGCGTTTTCTAATCTTCATAAATCATAGGAGATACGAGACACATCCACGAATCGAATATTTCTTTTTTAGATTCGTTATGCTGCAGAGCAGCAGGATGCTGAAAGCAGAAGAAAAATGGAAGAAGACGCGTTTGATCGTGAAAAACAGCTACAGCATCAACGTCAGCAGGAGATCCATCTGAACGAATTCAAAGAGAGGCAGCAGGTGCTTGATTGAATAAGATCTTCTAGTTCCCAGTCTTTGCTGGTGCGGAAAGGGATGGAAATATTTGCTTGCTTGAGTCTTCACCACATTAGAGCAGTCGCCGCTTTTGTGGATCAGAGGTAGATTACCACCTTGCGACTAGTGGCTGCCAAGACGGCGGTCATACCTGGTGGGGTTTACTCTTGGCTGATCCTTCCGAGTGAAAACGTCGGACTTCTTCCCAGCTTGGATGGCCCTGCTAGAGGTTTGAACACCCGCTGTACTTTACAGTTTCGACACCCAGAAACACCTTCCAGCCACAATAAGAGGCGGTAGATCACTTAAGAGGTATAAAATGAAAGCAGACGGTCGAAAAACAAGGAGTTTTACAGTTGATGGTTTTACTGATATAGAAGCCCACTGTCTTGAAGTTTTGATACAGAAGTTACAAATGGGGCGAATTACAAGGGCACAGGTCGAAAATTAACACATTTTGCAGCTTTCCCGAAATTTTTTGTCTGACTTATGTTGTGGAAATCCTATCCAGACTGTTGTGATTGGTATTCAGTATTCATAAATACTTGCAAAAGTAACGGATGAAAGAGTGTACGTATTGTGGTTCATTGTATTGTCTGGGGCGTGTAGTGAAGTGGCTAGAAGTGCCTTGTGACACAAATGTGTTAATCTTTCGATCCTTAGCTTAACGTTTATAATGCCTTCTATCCCTTTGGGGTCGGCGAATTGTCTGGGTGGATAGCAGCACTGATCTGATGGATTGTTGGCCCACCGCGAGTCATTGTAATGACCGGATATGCGTTCAGTAGCCTTTAACGATACTAGATGAAGACGAATGTTCAACATTCATTTATTGCTGTGCCTACCCCTTACAATGTGCTTGCCATCTCGTCAGCCTATGATTTTTTATTTAGGCTTTACAACAACTCGAACAAGACATAGGTGATGTCAATCAGATATTCGCTGATTTGGCTCGAATAGTCCACGATCAGGGTGACGTCGTTGACAGTATAGAGGCGAATGTAGAACATGCCCAAATTCGTGTCGAGCAGGTGAGATATTCTATGATTCTTTTCATTATTATTCACTGTGTTTTTTCTTTTCATTCTGCTTTCTGGCCTTCCATAGCTTTGTTTCAACTCGTTGAAAGCGTTCATATTGAATCCAGTCTTCTACTGCTTCGTAGTCAAATATTTTGCTTACCGATCAGCATTCGTAGATATATATATCTTTAACGTTATCACACTGCTAAAAGCAGTAAAATAAAGAATTCATACTGATCAATTCAAGGCATCGACAAATCTACAACAGGCGGTGTATTATAATCAAAAAGCTCGTCAGAAAAAGTTGCTTCTGTTCGCTTTTCTGGTTATACTCTTGCTTATTATCGGCTTAACTATTTATCTCGCTCGATAAATTCAGTTTACTAAGGTCTCTTACTTCTTTGCAAAATATTCAAGTACACTTATCCCTCTATTTCTATGCATTGTTTTAATGGCTGTGATATCATTCTGTCTAAACCTTTCGAGACATTTTATCAGAACAGAGAGCCATAGCATAAATGCTTTGTTTGTCGTGGAATTTCAACCAGTAATTAATTGCCGGTCTCTTGAAAATTAACAGCTTAATGTTGTATATATCACTAATAGCTGGGTAAATCCTATCAAGATGTCTTAAAGTGCGGTTGAATGTGTTTTGGATTCTAATTTCATAACGAAATGTATGAATTTGATGGATGTTTAATATTTGGGATGTGATGTTTTAGGGAGAATTGTAAAGCATACGAATACTGAACGCTATATTATTCGATGTAAATAAACGTGAATTTATAGTTTTTCTTGTTCTTCGTAGCCGGTCATGAAGAGACATCGCAATAGTTATAGCTGCCCTGCAACACAGTGAGGACCCTTTTTCGATCCTGTGCCACAGCGTAGCCAAGCATTCGATCCCCTGGGGTCCCGCAACTGATATAAACTTATCTGGAAAGATAGCAACCCCTGTTTTATCCATCGGTAGACCAGTACAAACCATTTTATAAGTCAAAAATGCATTCAGTCATCCCACAGTATTTTCTGGAACCCTATATAGCATGTGTACCTTAAGGATTGAAGGATTTGTTGATTATTTTAGCACTTTGTCCCTCATTATTTATGAAGATATAATTTTTCGTCGCATTTTCATTACATGTTACCAAATTGACGACCTATGAATTGTTCTATGAAGGCTACAACTAGTCTGTATCGTCACTCATGTATGGCTTATTCTATCCTCCGGTTGTTTCTATATCCACAAAAACTTGCTGCGATGTATTTCCATAGATCTGTAGTTTCTCGAGATCTTTTGATCGGTGAGGTGAAGGGACTCATTTCTACACATTATAACTAACCCTTTCGGGACCGTGGAACCACGACCTCTGCATCTCTACTAGCAACTTTGGACGGCCTGTTACACCTCTCCATCTCTAACCCCCAATGTCCTGCGTCTAACAATGGCACGCTGGTGGTTAAAGATGGAGGAGAGGTGGAGCAGACCGTCCAAAGTTGCCAATTAGAGGTGGAGAGGCCGTGGATCCACGCTCCCAAAAGGAAAGCGAAAGATTTGTTTGTGGTTCTTGAGAACCGGGAATCACCTTTCGTACATCTTCGTTCTTATTTTGTATCAAACTGGTGATGTCTCTTATGTATCAGTAATCTAGTCAGTGAACGAGTAAATCGAGAGGAGTAAAACGATAAGATCTCTATTCATCTATGTTCTGTGCCAGGGCTACTTCATCAGACTGTTCAGATAGCACATTGTAGAGCCACTAGAACAGTTTTTTTTTCCACCTACTCAGAAGTATTTGGCGATCAGGGTCACTTGACTTATCGTTTGTCGGAGTTGGAAAGAAATATCCCCTTTCCCTCCGTTTATCATGTATACCGATGGGAGATGAGCAAATAGATAATTACAGTTATCTGCTGTCGACCGCGTATGGTGGAGTGCTTATAGGTGCATGCGGCATAAACGTAGTCGATCAAACGATGGCCGATGGCTCAATCCCGAGCTTAAGGCTCACCAAGCCTTCCATCCCTCCGAAATCGGTGAATTGGTAGCAGACTTGTTTGGGAGGATGTCAGCACTGACTTGACACGTCGCCAGGCCACCGTGATTCATTTGAAAGGCCAGATTTGCATTCAGTTACCCAAACAGCTAAAAGTTGAAAACGACTTTATTGCGCATCCCTCTGGGACTGATCAACGTCATGAGCTTTATCCTTCATCTGCTGCCGTCGGTTTTTCAAGCACACACACCAAAGATGGTAAGTCAAAAAGGTAATCTTCGAACTAAAATACGTGAAATTCAATACTGGTCACTATTGAAGTCCTAGTTTTTGTTCGTAAGCAGTGCCTCTTGATAATGAGATAAAACTCCGTATCCTGAACACGCGTGTGGCGCAGTGGTTAGAACCGCCCTGCGATATATGGTCCGTGGTTCTGTCCGGCGCCCGGGGCTCGCCAAGCCTTCCGCCCTCTCTCCGGAGTTGGCGAATTTATACCACACTCGTCTGGAAGAGCAAGAGCACCGATTTGATACATCGATACGCCACCGAGGATTACTGTAAAGGTTAGAGATGCATTCAGTCACCTCCAGCGATGCTTGATGAAGTCGAATGCCAATTTCTCAAGGATTTATCAACACCCAAGGCTTATTCTTCCATCCATCAATCAACGCTTCCTTTCTAGCTTTTGATCGAATTTTAGTTGTAAGTTAATGTATGTATGTTAAGTTTCCAGACAATTAGTGAAGTGGCTCGAAAAAATTTAGCGTATCAAGCCGCATGGTGCGGAATGTGTGTCTTTTCAAAAATTATTCTTTACAGAAGTATAAACCTAGCGGACAATTTGATCCATGTTTCTAATTGTTTACTGTTGACTACTGGTTATTGATACTGGTTACTCCAAGAACAAAAACATGACTAATCAAAAACCTTTAAGCTTAATGCCAAGGGAGCTGAAAATTCTTGATTAGTAGTGAAGTTTTTTAGCTCAACTATCAAAGTCCACTTGAGCCATAATGTTATTTAGGTAAAACTATTATGAAGACCTTCTGGTGAGATTTCCTCTTTTGTTGCATTCCATGAGTTGATAGTAAAGGAAGACTCACTGTGCTTTTCCGTGAAAATCTCTCTATAGATCACGGCTATTTCACATTCATACACACCAAAGTTGCGTGATTTTGCATGGAATTGACTTCAATGCCATTTTGGTTGACTACTGGTTATTGTTTCTAGAAAACCTGCTTCCCAGTGCGAGTTCACCTGTTAAAAGTCGTGACTGCTATTTTTTATAAGATTTTTTTATTGATAGAGATTTTAAGAGAATTCGGGGTATTATAATAAATCTAACGCTTCGTATGGACCTCGACGTAACGAGTGTAGTTGAAATAGCCGAAGACATCTACAAATTTCAATGGATTCATGGAATCAGCAAGTGAGCTTATCATTGTCGATGCTGGTTTCGTGCATGCATAGATTTATTCAGCGACAGACATGAAGTGAAGAGATCTGCAGTTCACATGAGAACATTAAGATTGCATGTAAAATTTTGTCATAGCGAGCATCCGAGAATGACTGAGCTTTTTCCCTTAACGAGTTGATCACTTCAAACAGTGAATGGACGCATATTTAGTTTGTTCATTCACTTCCTCCTAGTGTTCTCGAGCCGAACCGCCCCACTATTCGATGAATCCCCAGGCGTAACCGGGAGTCGTTATCGTGTGGAGGAGTCGTCGTTATCACAATTCTCTCAGAACTTTTCTCCACTAAACGAACGTCTCGACAACTCAGAAACGCCTTAGGAAGCTTTATTTTCCTGAATTTTGAGGTGAAAATCACATTCGATCGGCTCATTCAACATATAATTGAAGGAAAACAAAGCTTCAACCTCCTGTAATCGAAGTCATATCACCTGTTGTCCCGTTGATCGTCAAAGTGACTCGAGCTGCTCCACCAGCTTAACTTCTATTTTTCCCCGTCGGGTGCAGGGGTAGCTCAGTGGACCTTCCTTGTTCATAGATTTCGATACCATCGTACTTTCTTTGATAACTTTTTTTCAGGCGTAGTAACATGGAAATGGAATTGTCGGCGAATTCATTTTAACGTATTTGCAGCAAGATGCAGTAGTTTGAAAAGTCGAACAATCCTTTGGTTCAATATAGTTACAACTGAATAGCAAGTACAAAGCGCAGTATTACTTTAAAAACTGACTTTCCTTCAACCTCGGCATAACCAATAAATGCGTCGCGTATATAGAGGCAATGAGCCAAATGAGGTTTTACAATTGAAAGTGTTCCACTGAAGATGATTCTACTCCGGTGACAACGAAGATAAAGTTGCACACGAGGACGAACGACTGAGGACGATTGACTCGAAACATCGGCTTTGAGATATGACAAAAACGTCGAAACTTTAGCCAAATAAACTTTCGAAAGAACTGCCATTGAAATACTGGGTTGTTCCACGAATTTCTTTCACACTACTGTTTTGTTTACCATTTCGATTTCAAATCGGGTTTGCCAAAAGGCCGTGTCAGAGTGTGTTCGTTCTACTAGCTTTAACCAGAGGGTCATTAAAGGGTGCGCTTGAAAGATGTCTTAAAGTAAGTTCTACGGGTTCAAAAGAGCCGCTAGTCAATCCAAAGCGAAGTCTTATTTCTCGTAAGATTATGCTCTCGGTTTTGTGGGATTGGCGGGGCATGTTGTTTCGGGAATTGCTCGACAACAAGCAGGCAATCAATGCCGACGACCGACGGGGGCAACTCCGGAAGTTGCCCGCAGCAATGCGAGAGATCCGTCCGAAATGACTCAGTGTCACCCTTCTCCAGTATATCGCTCGACCTCACACTGCAAAGTCGACTCACCACATTTTGGAAATTGGGTCGGACCACAGTACCACATCCACCGTATATCCCTGATGTTATTCCATCGGATTATTGTCTCTTCTGCGCGCTCGAGCAGCATCAGTGGAAGAATAAATTTAAAGACTATAACCAAATCAAAAGTGACCTCACCGACTTCTTCACTTGTCGCCCTCATATTTATTTATAGACGAAAGGAATCCAATCTTTGCTCACCAAATGGGTGCATATCATTGATCATGATGGCGATTATATGTAGATCTTTTGATTTCCGTAGATAAGGAGAGAATTAACAAGTTTTGAAATGCGAAAAATCATGCGATAATCCAGTACAAGCCTTGTGCCTGGAGGGTGTAGCTCAATCCACAATCCACTCTGGAACGTTAGCAGCAACACTGATATTTCGGAAATAGCGGGTGACGAGCGGCCAATGTCTCAGCACATGTCTTGCATTCAAATCAATGCACACCACATACAGTACGCCGATCGTTCTTTCCTTATCGACTCATAAGTTCCCTTCTTTTCATATCTCCGTCTCTTAGAGATTCCTATACGTACTTTTCTCTCAACACCTTTCTTTGATATTTTTCTTATGTAGTCGGCCATACTCATAGGACATTTCCATTGTTTATGCATCATGTAAACAGCCTGACCCTTGTTGTTTCGTTTTCCTTCGTGTGAGTATGAAAGTGTCTGGAGCATACCTAATGAGGCCATTCATTCAATTGCAAGACATCATAGCTCTAATTAAATGTGGCGCAGTGGTTAGAGGTGCTATGCGTTGCGCATGAGGTCAATGATTCGATCTCGCACTCGTGGCTCACCAAACCCACCATCTCTCCGGGGTCGGTAAATTGATACCAGACAGGTCTCATACTTCTCTGGGAAGATAAGCAGCCTGACTCGGCACAGCGGGAGGCCACCGTGAGTCATTGTAAAGTCCAGATATGCATTCAATCACCTCAAGCGAAGTTAAAATTTGAAGACGAATACATGGTGCATCCATTAGAGATTGATCAAAGCCGAGAGCTTTACTCTTCATCCTTTTTAACCCTTCCGGCAAATGAAGGTCGTTTTCAACCCTCAATTTTTCAGAGGTCTTTTTCGCTCTGTAAAGCTTTTTTTCACTAGGACCTCAGTAGTCATCTGGAAGCTTAACTAACGGCGATTTCAACAGTGTGCTCGATTTTTGAAAAGGACTTCTTAGAACGCTGTAACGAAGAAATATAGAATTCTATTCCAAACTCGAATTGCTTTACTTGCCTAGCTAAGGTGTGAGAATAGCTTTTCATTCGACTAGACTATTACTCATTCAGTAGCACACATGTCCGCATTTGTGAAACTAAATTTCTTTTTTGAATATGTCCTTATGGAGCGTTGTAAGAACGAATAGAAAGTCACGTTTCACACTTGGAGTTTTCCTCGCATATAAGAGCTATATAAGCACAAAAAGTACATGAATGTGTAAAGAGAACTATGTATTAGGTCTCCAAATAAGTTTACGAACTCGATCGAGAAAATGAGAATTTCCAAGGAAATAGATTTTCCTTCACCTATTTTGTGCAGAATTTTCTTGTGCATCGTTTGGTATATTTTTGCATATACTTGTCCAACAATGGACCGTTGCAATCAAGCAATTCCACGTCACCGCCGTCGCCAAGTCATTTTGCTTCAAGTCAATGCAAATCACACGTTGCAAAGGAAACAAGGAAGAAGCTAACCGATTTGGGCTGGGAGCACTTGGATCATCCGCCGTATTCGTCAGATCTGTCTCCGCCCGATTTCCATCTCTTCAGATTATTGGAGCATCGGTTGGACAAGAAGAATTGCGAGACATCAATCATTTGCGTCGAGAATTGACTAGTTGGTCTGCATCGAAGAACAATGAGTTTTATGAGCACAATTTATTTATCGCCGGATCGTTAGCAGAACTGTATTTAGGCAGACGGAAAATACTTCAATTAATGTTATTTGATACTTTCGACTACTTGGAAAAACAAATTTTTGGATCAAGTTTGGAAACTTAGTTGGATACTAAATAGTATCAATGAAAGTCAAAAATTTTCTCCCAAAACGAAGAAAAAATTCTTATTATTTCGAAAATTTTGTTCCGCTTGCGAAAATCGATCAACAGCCGTCCGAAAAAGGCTAATCGTGGCGAATATGGAAATGCTACAACAGTCACACTTCCAGTGAATTTAATGTAGGCGAGTTCATTTGGGAATCTAGGACTCCGTGTGTTCATATTGCTCTAAAAGATCTCCAAATGGCTCAGAAGGGATTTTGTTTTTGGCTTATGTAGCTATTGACGTTCTTACATGGCTTCGTCGAAATCTTTCTCATTGTTAATCGTTAAGGAAAAAAAAAACCACTTTTACACTGATCTAGTTGATATGGAAATGCCTATTTGACAGCAAAATAAGAGTTTAATCGTATCCATGTCTCTGGCAAAGAGCTCCGTGTTAGCCATTTCTTGTCTTATCTATCCCGCTAGCCATAAGCTGATTTTTGCAGGGTTTCGAATCACATGTCAACGGAAGACGGTTTTGATTTTATCTTCGATCGACTTCTCATCGAAAGTGAGCAAGAAGAGGATGACGATACGGAGAACTACGCAGATTCGCTTGTCTATCCCCTCGCTGAGTCTGACGAAAGTGGATCGGAACACGACGAAAAGGAAGGTGGTGACGACGTTGGTGATGATAAGGTTGGCGGTGAGTGGTCTAACCAAGTGATTGCTTACGACCCATGGACCTTCGAGGACAGTCAGATTGGAGTCAATAAACGATTTTTGATTGGATGTAAAGAACCCGTACACTTCTATGAATTATTCATGCTTGGGATTTGGGATCTCGTTGCACGAGAGACGAACCGATACGGTCAAGAACACGATCAGTTATGGGAACAGACATCTATTGAGGAGATTAAGCGATTCATTGCGCTTTGTATTCAGATGGGCATTGTTCGATTGCCACGATTACGAGATTATTGGAGCTCGTGCTCAATTTTTGGACCGAATCTTGCGTCCAAAGTGATGAAAGAGGAGAGGTTTGAAAAGTTGTTGACTAACATCCATCTAGCCAATAGTGCATCCTATGATGGGAAGGACAGACTGTACAAGATCACTTCCCTTGTGGAAATTGTCAATAGAAATTGCAGCAGAGTATACAAACCCGGCGAAGAAATCTACATTAATGAGTCGCTCGTGCCGTTTCGAGGCGTAGTTTCATCACCCTATGGCATCCCACAAACAAAACACAAGTTTGGTGTTAAATTATTTAAATTATGCAGTAAAGGCGGCTACACATACAGAATCCTGGTCCATGCTGGGCGAGGTCTTTCCGAAACTGAAAGCGAGGCTGAATCAGTAGTAATGAGGCTCATGGCCGATTTGATAGATGATGGCCGAGTTTTGTACGCTGATGATTGGTGCACGAGCATTTCGATAGCTGAGAGATTGGTCCAGAGAAAAACGCATCTGATTGGCAAGTGCAAAACGAACAGGAAAGGCCTACCTCGACAAATGATTCGACGAAAACTCAAAAAAGGTCAGCTGGATGCTCAGCAAAATCGCAACGGTGTTATGGTGCTCAAATGGAGAGATAAAAATGACATTGTTATGATCTCAACGACACACGACGCAGCCCTCTCGGCCACCTCGTCGAGACCGCAAGTTGTCGAAAGCTACTATCAAGCAAAACTGTCTGTGGACTCAGGCAGCTATATGACATCATATTCGCCTTATGTGCGGAGGACCAGCAAATGGTACGTGCTATTTTTTCTTCTCTATTTTTTCCGCTTTATATCTGAGCTTGGGCGAGGTTGGTGGTGTGGACAAAAGACTTGAGTTATCGTTTCTGAAGAAAACGAAGACTTTGAAACCGCGCGTAAGCTTAATAACGTAAAGAAGAGTTATTGATTATTTTTATCGCGGTTCAATGAGAATCGCTTCCTAAGACACTTTTCATTCGTCGTTTGACTGTTCTTCACCGTAATTTAGGTATATTCGACTCTTTTTCCATCTCGTCACTCATACGTGTTTGATGAACGCATGGAAGATCTACTGTGAAAATGTGCAGACAATCTCGTTTGATGAGTTCAAGATTCAAGTGTATTTTGGTTTGGTGCTGTTTGTTCATGTGCCTACTACATCCACAATAACTCATGTTCTCGAGGAGACATCAGAAAAGAAATGGAGACGTTGTGCTGGCTGTTATAGAAAAGCGGCAAAGATTCACGATTCCGCAACGGCTATAAAACGTGCCAAGCAGGTCAGCACGATGTGCAGCCAATGTAACAAACATTTCTGTTTAGATTGTTTCAATAATAGTCATAGAAAGTGTATAGTGTGAAGAAATCTACGAGTTGTAAATAGAGTGTACATGTTGACGAAGTTTTTTGAATTGAAGAATGTTTGTAAGTTGTGTTTGACGGATCATAAAGGTTGTTTATTGTTGAAGACCTGATAAGTAAACACTCTACTACGTAGTAAAGGCTCTCTCTGATCTACTAAATCTAAGTGAGGAGTGTAACGCAGTGGCTAGGGTTGTTCTGCGACACAACGTGGTCGATCATTGTTTCAATAGTAGCCATAGAAAGTGTGCATTTTGAAGATTCTATAAACTGTAAAGAGCCTGTAAATTATAACGAAGTTTGAATCAATCGCGGAATGTAAATTGTAAGTGCTTGATGGATTCTAAAGGTTGTAATCAGTTGAATATGTGCTGAGTAAAAACTGTAATATGCTAGATTCAAACCCGTAATATATCCTACCTTTCGTTTGGAGTGTTTTCTTAAGACCACGATGCAATTTCAATATGCATGGTAATCATTTTCGAGCCATGCATGTGGTCAGTTATGGGCACTTATGCAGTGCGATTCACGTATTTCGCCCTTGCAGCCTCGTCAGTTGCCCAGCACCTTTGGTTTTGGGCAATCCCTCTTGAGGTGGGGAGGGGGGGGGGGGGGGGGGGTGGAAACCCAACCTCTGAACTGAGGTTGCAAGCCTAGCCTGAAACACGTGTAAAACACTGTATAGTGCCTATTACAGGCTGGATCAAAAATAATTATCATGCATAATGTTTCCCTTGATACATTCACTTTATGGAAAAACATTAATGAACACCGCAATGCTCTTCGGTCAGTCATTTGACCAGTCAACAAATTCTATATTACCACTTCACAATGGCAAAACCTTTCGGTTTCGAGGATCTACATGTAATCCGACGTGGACGTGTGCATTATACTGTATACATGAATTTGGAAGTGTTTTTCGCTTGATAGAAGTTCTTTCACCAGACTTTTGATAATCAATCGATAGCTAGAGAAACGATTATCTTGATACCGCATTGGATTTCTGAAAAGGGCTTCTTAGTGCTCCCTAGCAGCAAAAATAAAATTATGCTTCTTTTTTGGTTTGCACATTTTGCTCGACTCCTGTCTGCGCTCGGCTTTTCATCAGACTTCTAGTAGTCATTCGACAGGGTTGTAAAACAGCTATTTCAACAAAAGGTTTGCTTTTTCGAAAGATCTTCCTGGTGCGCTGCAACAGCGAAGAGAAGACTGTGCCTTGCTTTTGAGTTATGAGAAAAAACCTAATCAAATAAAAGTCGTGCGTCGCTTGCGAATGGGGAGTAGCGAAGCGATCAGTTATCGTTTTCATAAGGGGTAAACACATCAAACGTATATTACCATCTTCTTCATCGACTGCAGTTAGAATCCATTGGTATAGAAAAAAGATAAAGAGTCTAGAGTTGATCAATCGCTAAAGGCATCGCCATTCATCCGACTCCGGTGTAGTACTGCAGAGATGATTGCACGCATATTTAACCTTTTGAGGACCAGCGTTAATATGCGCGCGACATCGCGCCGTCGCTTGCGCGGCGGTTCTAGCTGGCGGCATCTGCATCACTCTCGGGGTGAGGACATCAAGCTGTCTGCATATGCCTTCCCGCGAGATTCGCCGCCTTTCTCACGGGACACGGCGCAGCCATTACAGTAGCTGGGTGAGATTTGACGTCGCGCGGAGTGGGACGGAACGTCCCGCATGGTCCTTAGAGGGTTAACACATGTTCGCGGAATGATACCTAACCATCACGTCAACTTTCTCTATGTCCTCCGACACAAGTGTTGTATAGCTCTCTCACCTCCTTTAATCCCATATGGACAGTGAGAGTCAGCGACGCGGAATGATAGACCTCAAACCATTATTTTGCAGTTATTCGCCCGTATCAGCAAAGGCAGTTCATGAATACTTCTACTTCTTATGAATTGTAGAAAAGTAGAAAGTAGATCTCTTCAGACGATGTCCGGTACAAATTTCTAGTAGGTCGCCTCTGATCCGATACAGAAAACGTTGCAGAAGATGTCATGTGGCAATGGAAACAATGAGAGCGTTAATATCTTGAAATCAATTCTATTAAATTTTAATTGACTACTCGAATAAACTCAGTGTTTTTGAAAGGAAAAACTTGTTGAAAAGTATTCGATAAGTTGCGAATTTCTTCACACCTATGGGCCCACAAAATCCATGATTTGATCCCCGTATTCAGGGCTCAGGAAGCCTTTGATCCCTCCTGGGTCGGTGCATTGCAACCAGACTTGTCTGGGGGATAGGAGCACTGACTAGATGCATCGCTAGGCTACCATGAGTCGTTGTAAATGCCAGATATGCATTCCGCTCCCTCAAATGATGTTACGAATGGAATCGAATGCATGATCCAGGGATTGAACAACGCTAAGAGTTAAATCACTTCTCTTTCATATTAAAACGATAACAATAGTCTGTCTTCGTTGATGCTGACGAAAAAGTAAGATTACTGGGTTGAGTTTGTTCAAAGGCGATACCCACATTATGGTGCGTTTAAAAGCACACTCTGGTGGACCCTCTCCTGATCCAGCATCCGTGCTACGTATATGTATATGTATGTTGACATATGTATCCATGTATACATATGCATGCGCAATATGCATTTATATGTGTGTATATGTACATATATACATGTGTGAATGTATATATATATATATATATATATATGGAGCGCATGTGGCGCAGTGGTTAGAGGTGCCCTGCGTCGCACACGAGGTCAATGGATCGATCTCGCGCTCATGGCTCACCAAGTCATCCATCCCTCCGGGGTCGGTAAATTGGTACCAGACAGGTCTCAGACTTGTCTGGGAGGATAAGCAGCACTGACTCGGTTCAGCGGGAGGCCTCCGCGAGTCATTGTAAAGGCCAGATATGCATTCAATCACCTCAAAACGAAGTTAGAAATTGAAGTCGAATGCATGGCGCATCCCTCAGGGATTGATCAACGCCGAGAGCTTTATCCTTTATCCTTTGTATTGTATATTATATTAATATAATATAATATATATATTATATATATTATATATATATATGACCCGGTCTGATTTCTTCACGAAAGCGATAGAAGAAAGGTATGATGCTTAATAAATCCCTAGAGCGAGGAGGACCCACTGGGCTACTCTTGCACGCGATAGGGAAAAATGGAAGAGTTGCTGGTACCCGCTCGAGTCACTCGACGATCAACGAGACGACAGGTGATACAGGTGCTATATACATATATATTCTATAAATACGTAGACATATACACACATAAACATATATATGTATATATATACGTAAATATATATATATATATACGTACAGGTAGTCAAAAATCTGAAATTCTAACCCACGTTATCAACCATAGATCAAAGATGCCGCTCGACACGTCAAGCTATCGAAGGTAAGGTGAGCCGGACAAGTACTAGGTGTGCAAATATGACTTCACCATTTTATCTTCTGTAAAAATAGTAGTAGGAAGGAATGCATGATGAATTGTAAAAGAAGGCGCGTGGCCGAGTGGTTGTGATGCTTGTCACGGCGCCGTGGAGCCGAACTCCACCCCCACTTCTCTCCGGCAGTCAACAACAATGCCTTATGGAACGCCACAGCCAGGCTGTTCTTGAGATTGCAAGGAGACTTGCTCAAAAGTGTTCTACGACGTTCAATAAGAAGGAGAAAAAAAAAACTAATTGAATGGTAGAAGTACTGGGATCCGTACAGTAAGAAAAGAACACTGTGAAAACGATTTAATAAAGTGTTAGAAAAATTACAGTAAAAATAAGGATATACAAGTCTCTTTTGTTTCGAAGTATGTTCGAAACGCTATTTGTTCATTTCTTTTTGTATACAAAATATTTTACGTCATGGTTTTTCTAAGGATCTTGAAGATGACGACTTCTGTACCCGAAGATCGCCATTTTTAAATTTGTTCATTTGTAATTTGAATTTCTTAGCACTTTTTTGATCCATCATCACAATATTTTTTACTAAGCGGATCCTAGTACTTCCAGCATTCAATTCGTTTTCCGTCTTCTTCTTGATCGGCGTAGAATAGCGATTGAGCGAGTCTCCTGGCAATCTCGAGGATAACCTGGCTGTGGCGTTCCATAAGGCGTTCTTGTTGACTGCCGGAGAGAGACAGGGAGTGGGGCTAGGCTCTACGCGCGCAGCGACGACACAACCACTCGGCGACGACGATCGCGCCTTTATTGAAATTGTAAATTTAAAGTGGTAATATGACAGTAAAATGTGAGGGAGTAAGGTGGGTAAGGTAAAGCTTTTAGAACCTCCCACCTCAGCTCTTTCATGACGTTTTCGATCGGTTTCGAGGAACATGAGGTCGAGTGTTATCATGCAGCAAAACTGCAAACTATGCTTGATTAATGGAGCTTAGGCGATGACGTGGCTGCAGAAAGAACGGCCAAGATGTGGATCGCGAAGTTCAAAGCTGAAGAGAGCAGTCTGGAGGAATCTGGAGGATCAATCGCTCTCGGGCCGTCTACGGGAAGAGCTCCACTAATCATGCACGCCGCTTCACTAGCCTTGTGCTCCTACGCGCCATTCGTGCATGAGTAATAGGCGAATTTGTTCCCACGGCAGCTCCATCTTGAAGCAAGTCTAGGGTAAGATGCTCACAACAAAATCTGTACAAGAAAATGCACACTTGAACGATATCAATCAAGCAATCATTCAATTACTTAGTGATATACAAAACATTTGCGTCAGGCGGGACTCGAATCAGCATCTCACTTTATTCGTCAGCGAGTGCTTTAACCAACTGCACTACTGACGCCCGTTTTGCTATCACTCTTTCTTCGCTGCTCAATCCATATCAGCGTGATTGGGTTCAATGTCGATACCGACTACCTCGCGCCAAACCGTTGACGGTTGGTTGCTGACGCATAGATGCGTTGTAGCTTAGAAAGAGTGGTGGGCATAACGGGCGTCAGAAGTGCAACGGGTTAGAGCACACACTCCTGGGGCAGAGTGAGATGCGGGTTCGAGTCCCGCCCGATACCCAAATTTTGCATATCACTCTACATCAGTGGGTATACCTATAACCTTATAGCGCCCCTAAAAGAGGTCAAATGAAAAGAATTATGGTCATGCAATTACTTTTGGTTGATAAATCTGCAAAGGAAGGTTCCCGCAGATGGTGTTTTTGGGTACTAAAGACAAACAAATAGCCTTGTTTTACGCACTTTCAGACAAGAAAAATAATTTACTTGTCTTCTCTGCTGTTGTTACAGCAAAAAAAAAAGGCGGAGTCATTTGTACACCTTAGACTGCGCTTCAACGACACCGAATAGATGAGAATCGCTACCGACTGGATTCCTCGGGATATCAAGCGCTCACACAGGAAGACCACCGAGCCTCCGATCCGCCTTCACAAAAAGCCAAGAAGAAAGACATGATGCTCAGCGAATCCCTGAGGGCGAAAAGGACCCACTGGGTTACTCTGGCACGGATCGAGGAAAATGGAGGTGTTGTTGCTGCCCGCTCGAGTCACTCGACGATACCACAGGTAGTAAGGGGTTCATGAATTTTCCTTATAGAGGAACCAACGGGATTCCAGCTCGGGTAGTCGCGATGGCCTGATTTCTTCACAAAAAAGGGTTATATGATGCTCGATGAGTCTCCACTAGGCTCCTCTTTGCAGGTGATAGGAAAAAAAAAGAAATTCAAGTGCTACGCCCGCTCAAGTCACTGGACAATCATCGGGACCACAGCTGATATAAATCACGTGGAAAATCCACGAATATTCCTTATAAAGGATCTCAACGGGATTCTGTGCCCGATTAGTCGCGAGGGTTCGATTTCATCACGGAACCTTTGCAAGAAAAATGTTGTATTTCTTGCGGAACGCCTATGTCGAGGAGGACCCCAATGAAATCGTTGATACGCTAATATTCTGTACTGATAGTCCACGAAATATCCTCATCACCTGTATCACCTGTCGTCCCGTTGATCGTCGAGTGACTCGAGCGGGTACTAACAACTCTTCCATTTTTCCCTATCGCGTGCAAGAGTAGCCCAGTGGGTCCTCCTTGCTCTAGGAATTCGCTGAGCATCATATCTTTCTTCCATCGCTTTCGTGAAGAAATCGGACCAACGGGTCAGTGGTCTTCCTTTAGAGCGCTTGACGTCCCGAGGAATCCAGTCGGTAACGGCTCTCGTCCATCGGTTGTCGTTGAAGCGCATCACGTGTCCGGCCCATTTTATTTTCGATATCTTGGCGTGTAGAACGGAATCTCCGATCTCTGATCGTTGGCGTAGGTCGGAACTTCGGATCCTTTCTCTCATTTCCGAGATACGAGATAGAAAGAGCGATGTGCAAAATGGGCGTCAGTAGTGTAACGGATAAAGCACGCATTCTCGGAAAGAGTGAGGTGCGGGTTCTAGACCCGCCTGGAGCTAAAGTTTTGTACATCTCTCTATAACACTAGATACAGGATACTCCTAGCATCGACCTTTCGACTGCGCGTTCAATATCGCCAAGTGATCTCTCATCCGGCTTACGTGGCGACAGGAAAGAATGAAAGTGTTGCTGCTGCACATCCGAATCACTCGACGATTTAACGGGACGGCAGGTGACACGGGTGATGTACGGAGTCTATGGATCTTCCACATAGAGGATTCAGCGGGGTTCCCTGCCGCAGTAGTCGCGAGGGTTCGATTCCATCACGAAACCTTTCTATGAAAAATTAGATTTTTGCGGAATGTCTACATCGAAGAGGAGAACCCCATTGAAATCGTTGAAGATGTCCCACAACGCGCTAGATTATAGGGTTATTTGAAAATCGCGCCAGTTGACGCGGGCGCCCCATGCCTTGGCTCGCGCCATTTGCATTCGAATCAATGCGTATCACACGCAGCACGCTGAATCCGTCGCCGCTCGCACGTCTCTCCATTTTCGACTCGGCAGATCGTCGTTTATTCAAATATTTCTGACTCTTGGAAATTCCTCCGCGTACGTTTCCATTGTATTTCTTCAACATTTCTTAGGTAATTGGCCCATATTCGCGAGTTAACCCTCCCCCCCCCCCTCCCCAATTTTTAACCCTGACCCCGCATAAACCACCGCCCTTCTTTTTCCACTTTCGGCATGATTTCGAAGGAGTTTTTGTACTTATCTAAATATTCCTATTTATTCCCTTTCCCGAGACTAGACACTAATGATCAATCGGGGAAATTGGGAAAATGAACGAGCAATCGATAACCTTTAAAGGTGATGTTCCCACCAGTGGACTAGACAAGGACGGGGAAGGGAGGAGGCTTGAACACTGGAGGGGCTATAGTCCTTCATGTCCGGGAAGTCCACGGGTCAAATTGTCGAGGAGTTCCCTGGAAAGGGAACCCTGTGATCCTTGTGATTTTCCTATGAGGTTATTATCATTGTTCGATAGTTCAATGGAATTTTTTACAATCTATAAGAGTTTTCCATCCGATTTTGTTGCTTTCTGGCAGTGTAATAAGGTATTGTTCGGATACCGAATTGCGCTGACTGATTGCAGAAATTTCGACGCCGCCGGGAGTCGAACACGCGTCTTAGCCTTATTAGAGAAGCGGCTTTTATGGCATTGCGCTAACTTTTACATTAATCTAGCTCATGTTGCAGGGTTTTTCTCTACGTTTAATAAGGATGTACGGTACTTATATGTTAGAAGGCGGCAAATTAAAAACCGATCTCATTCGCTGGAGACGGAATTTTTATAGGAGTGTTAGTAATCATTCGAAAGCTTAAATCTCTGGCTAGAGTCGTACGTGGCCAGTTTTTCAAAACACCCTTTTATAAGACTGTAGTATTCAGAATAAAATTATGTTTCACACCCGCCCTTCGCCTTCATTTTTGTCACGCGTATAATTCGCTGGAGGCACGAAAAATGTATCAACGTGTAGAGGAACATTTGTGGTATCTGACTCAAGTCGTTTTATCTGAAGTTTCTTCAGAAGCGGAGAAGAAATTCCCAATTGAACAGCAAGTTGCATCTCACATATCCAGCGGCCCGGACATCGATTAGTTGGCCCCGACCCCATGGACTAAGCGATAAACAAGCGTGCCGAAAATGTAGAACTCGACCTTCTTATCCCTGCTAGCGATAGTTCCAGAAAATAAGCACAGCGTTGGTATCACGAAACTTGCGCTATGGAATGATTCCTGATATACCCCATAATGTGGAATGCTGTGCAAAGACATTTGCGTCGTGGTGCAACGGTTAGCATGCGCTCCCGGAAAGAGTGAGATCTGGGTTCGAATCTCAGCTGACGCAAATGTTTTGCACAGCTTTCCACATTATGGGGTATATTGCAAGATCATATCACCGCAAGTAGCGGTCAGATAAAAAGAATTCTGATAGATTCCTGATAGTCTAACGAAAGGCTCTGTCAGGCGAGGTGTTTAACACAAATCTTTTCTTTCTCCTATAGCGCAATAATAAGAGCTTTTCCAAAGAGCAAACATGTTTTTGAGTTCTTGGAAACTTGTTCTATCGAATGAATACTAGCACTCTAAAGAAGGCATTTTGTTCAGCGAAATATAAGCGAGATAAGGAGAAAAAACACACGTGGTCGTGTGAAACATACTATTATAAAGGATTTTACAGCGTTATAAAAGGGTGTTTTGAAGAACTGGCGACGTAAGGATATAGCCAGAGATTTAAGCTTTCGAATAATTACTAACACTCCTATGAAAAGTTCCTGTCCAGCGAATAAGGTTGGTTTTTCATTTGTCACCGGATGTGTTTCTATCCATGTTTCAGTGGAATTCTGTGTTTATTATCGCTTGAATCTTCTTAAAGCGGCTGACCATGGATTGACTTTTGCAGGCTTTTTCAAGTCACATGTCAACGGAAGACGGTTTCGACTTCATTTTTGACCGACTTCTCGTTGAAAGTGAGCAAGAAGAAGATGACGATACGGAGAACTACGTGGAATCGCTTGTCTATTCGCTGGACGAATCCGAAGAGAGTAGTGGATCGGACGACGATGAGAAGGAAGCTGAAGATGGTGGCGTCGACGATGGCGATAAAGCTAGCAGCGATGGTGAGTGGTCGACCGACCTCGTCCCGTACGGCCAGTGGATCTTCGACGACAGTCAGATCAGAGTCAATCAACTACTTCTGATCGTTTGTAAGGAGCCCGTACACTTCTATGAGTTGTTTATGATCGGGATTTGGGATCTCGTTGCACGAGAGACGAACCGGTACGGCCAAGAACACGATCAATCATGGGAACAGACATCCACTGAGGAGATGAAGCGATTCATTGCACTCTGCATTCAGATGGGCATTGTTCGATTGCCACGATTGCGAGATTACTGGAGCTCGTGCTCAATTTTCGGATCGAATCTCGCGTCCAGAGTGATGACACAGAGAGATTTGAGAAGCTGTTGGCTAACATCCATTTGGCCAATAGTGCATCTTATGATGGGAAGGACAGACTGTACAAAATCACTCCGCTTGTGGAGGTTTTCAATAGGAATTGTAACAGGATTTACAAACCCGGCAAGGAGGTCTGCATCGATGAGTCGCTCGTGCCGTTTCGAGGCATAGTCGCATCACGCCAATGTATTCCACAAACAAAGCACAAGTTTGGAGTGAAGCTATTCAAATTATGTAGCAAAGGCGGCTACACCCACAGAATTCTGGTACATGCAGGGCGAGGTCCTTCCGCGAACTGAAAGCGAAGCTGAGTCAGTTGTGACGTGGCTCATGGCCGATCTTTTGGATGATGGGAGACATCTGTACACTGATAACTGGTGTACGAGTGTTACGCTAGCTGAGAAAATGGTCCAGAGGAAAAACTCATCTGATCGGCACGTGCAAAACCAAAAGGAAAGGCCTACCTCGACAGATGATTCGACGAAAACTCAAGAAAGGTCAGCTGGATGCTCGGCAAAATCGAAACGGTGTTATGGTGCTCAGGTGGAGAGATAAAAAAGACATTATTATGGTCTCGACGATGCATGACGCAACTCTCTCGGCTACCTCATCGAAACCGCAAGTCGTTGAAAGCTACAACCAAGCGAAGCAATTTTTGGACTCAAGCGACTACATGACGTCATATTTCCCGTATGTCCGAAGGACCAGCAAATGGTATGTGCTCTTTTCTCCTATTTTCCTTTTCGAACTTTTACACAAAAGGCTCGGATCATCGGCTCTGAAGAACTCGAAACCGAGTACTTTTCTGTCAAGCGGCACGAGATTGAGAAACAAGCTCCTCTCGCTGGACAACAACTTTTCATAAGAGTGTCAGTAATCATTCGAAAGCCTAAATCTCTGGCTAGTGCGCTACATGTCCTTTTCTTGAAAAAGTCTTTTTATAACGCTTGAGCGAAGGGAAAACATTTATGTTTCCTACACCCATATTGTTCGCAGGGTAGAGCTCTTCTTTCACACTATCGGTCATCATACAATAGTGTAATTTTTAACGATCCCAATGCTGTACTTATTTTCTGGAAAGACAGTTTTTTTGCAGTGTAACAGGAGAAATAGAATTGACCCACTTATGCGAGCACTTGTTTTTTGGCCAACATGGGGCCTGGGCGAGGGCACGGGGGGGGGGGGGGGGATTCCCGTGGTTTCAAGACGGCGATCAATCGGTTTCGCTGAGGCGGCTCACTTGGTGAAGTGCGATTTTTTCTACTCCACTAGGAATTCTTTTCTCCGCTTTGGAACAAATTTCATATAAATTGTGTGACTCTGGTATCAAAGGATTTTCTCTACACGGTCATGTGCTTCTCCAGCTTCCAGCGGAGTAATAGTGAAAAGGCGCGGCCAATGTAAAACATAATCTTATCTTGAATTTTACAGCGTTATAAAATTATGTTTTCAAAAAACGGCTAAGTGGCGCACTAACCAGAGGTTTGAGCTTTCGATTGATTACCCTTACTCAGGAAAAAATCTGGTCCAGCAAGAGGGATGTCGTTTCTTGATGCTGTGCTATTTAACAGAAAAGAAACTGAAACCGGTAAAGCGTTAGCCGAATTGCAGTTTGCATAGTTTTCGTTTATTGCGACGCATTTTCCAGCCTTTGAAGATATGACCTTTTCGCTTTATCTATACACTTCAAAAATCCATTCGATGGCACATATTTCAGCAATTTTGATACGATAGTTTTGAGTTCGCAAAGCCTTCTTAGAGTGCTGGAGCAAGCAAAAATAGAATTTCTTCGTCTGGAAAGTACTGTAGGTGAAACATATGATTGCAATACTCGACATTAGTAGTATTTTTCAATGCATTCGCATTGTTATGATGTTTTCTATATACCTAAGAGAACTGAGTGGTGAGCAAAAACGCGGCCTCAGGCGGAAATCGAACCCACGTTTCATATACACAAAACCTGGGAATCTTTGCGGAAATGGACAATTATTTCCAAGTAAATAACGAAAATACGCGTGATAACTCGCGCCCGAGTGTCAAACTCGGTATTTTCCATTGCCACAGTGCAGAAGAAGCTCTTCTTCAAGAACCAAGTACACTATGTCTTCGGGGACCATGAGGGTCTTTTTGATGTTCACCGCGCGAGGTCAAATCTCACTCAGCTGCTGTAATGGCGGCGTCGAGTCTCGTGGGAAAGCAGGCAGACAGCCAGACATGCATGCACAAACATGTAGATGCCGCCCGCCTATCAACGCTGGTCCTAAAAGAACTATTGGAAAGGTTCGCACTCATTAGCATAGAAGGCTTGGAACAAAATTCGTCGCACTAACAAAAAAGTATCAACTGCCGAATTCAACCTCGTATAAACTCAGTAGTCTAAAGTTAGTGATTTTTTTTATCAAGGCTAATGAAAGTCGCTTCCTGAGGCACTTTAAACGACTCGGAAAGCCGACTTTCTTTGACCTCAGCATCATCAATCATTTACAAATTCTTTGCTGATCAAAGAAATAGCACGAAGCTGATGGAAATCTGATGTTGGCAGATAGATTTGTTAAAGCGTAGAGAAAGTGGTAGAAAAACATGCCTCGGTAGTGTAACGGGCTAGAGCACGAACCCACGGTTGGGGTGAACTGAGGGCTCGAGTTCCTCCTGACGTAGAATTTTTGCATATCGCTCTACATCATCGGGTATATTCACAACATCGTACCACCTCTAAAAGCGGTTAAATAAAAGGAATTCTGTTTGAAAATCAAATCATTCGGTCAACGTTTCGACGTGTTCGTCTTTTTCAGAGAAGTTGATTGAGTCGATGTCCACAGTCTTCGTTCTCGTTATGGATCTTCGCCTTCCTTTTGCTCGAGTCGATCTTATTCGAGGGAGTATAGCTCGAAAGGAGGACGGACGACTGTGGACATTGACCCGAATGATTGCTAAAGTAAGCGAAGACGTAGCGACGTCAGCCATGTCGGGATATCTTGTAACAAACAGTATTACTTTCTATTTAACCGCTTCTAGTAGTAGTATGATGTCATAGCTTTGAATCTATTAACGTTTATTGATATGCAAAACTGCGGATCTCGGAAGGGAATCGAACCCTCATGTCACCTTTTCCGGGGCAGTGCGACCTATTCCAATACGGGAGGTCTTCTCCTGTTCTCACTCTTTCTGCAATACAAACTGTTGCTCCGTCAATAGTCGACTGTCAACGGTTTAGCGTGGTAAGCACATATCGGCATTGAACTCAGATATGCTGACAAACATCGGAATAAGGATAAAGGATAAAGCTCTCGGCGCTGATCAATTCCTCAGGAATGTGCTATGCATTCGTCTCCAATTTTTAACTTCGTTTGACGTGATCAAATGGCCTTTACAATGACTCGCGGTGGCCTCGCTGCATCGAGTCAGTGCTGCTTATCCTCCCAGATAAGTCTGACTCTAGTCCGATATCAATTTACCGACCCCGGAGGGAAGGATGGCATGGTGAGCTATGAGCGCGAGATTGAACCATGGACCTTGTGTGCGACGCAGAGCACCAACGTCCACATTGGATCTATCCGTAATCAAGTAGAGTTCTTCTTATATAACATATAACCGTTATGATGTTATGAAAATTACTCGGTAATACTAAGCAACATCTTGTATCGCAGAAAGAGTGCTAGCAGAATTGGAGCCCGGTCCGTGCAATAGGTTAGCGCGGTGTTCCAGGAACGGGTGCGATGCGGGTTTGATTCCCGTTCAAGGCTCAAGGTTTTTTCGCATTATTCAACATCATTGGAAATTTATTCTCATCAATCTCGTGCTGGGGGCGGGGAGGGAGGCGACCGAATGGTTGTGATGCTCGCTATGGCTCGCGCGGGCTAAAACTCGTTCCTAACACTCTCCGGCAGTTAACAACGAATGCCCTATGGAACGCCATAGCCGGGCTATCCTCGAAGACCTGAAGTATTGGGATTTGCATAGTGAGATAAGACAATGTGAAGACGGATCAATGGAGTGCCAAAAAATTTCGTGCTATCTGCTTGATCAACAAAGAATATGTGATACTCTAGGTACGTAGTTTGACTGTTCTTTGTCGTAATTTAGGTATATTCGACTCTTCTTCCACCTCGTCACTCATACGTGTTTGGTGAACGCATGGAGGATCTACTGTGAAAATGTGCAGACGGTCGCATTCGATGAGTTCAAGATTCAAGTATATTTTGGTTTGGTCCAGATTGATCGGGTCCCAACACCGACGATCACTCACGTTCTCGAGGAGACATTGGAGAAGAAATGGAGACGTTGTGTTGGCTGCTATAGGAAAGTGGCCAAGTATCACGACTCCGCCTCGGCTTCGAAAAGGCCAAGCAGGTCAGTACGAGGTGCAGCCAATGTAACAAACATTTCTGTTTAGATTGTTTCAATAATAGTCATAGAAAGTGTATAGTGTGAAGAAATCTACGAGTTGTAAAAAGTGTGTACATTTTAACGAAGTTTTTTGATATTGAAGAACGTGTGTAAGTTGTCAGTGTTTAACGGATTATAAAGGTTGTTTATTGTTGAAGACCTGAAAAGTAAACACTCTAGTACGTAGTGAAGACTCTCTCTGATCTACTAAATCTAGGTGAGGATGTGTAGCCTAGTGGTTAGGGGTGTTCTGCAACACACACGTGGTCGATCCATCGATGGTCGATAGTTCGATCCCGCACTCAGGACACCGTGCTTTCCATCCCTCCCGGATCTATGAATTATTGCAGAACTGCATAGGAGGATAACAAGACTGACGTGATTTGACTGTGAGAGAGTATTTCGAAGGAGATCTAACCAATGCATCTCTTTGTCAATTCGCCTTCTGATACACTGCGTCACTGACCATTACGCTATATCGCCCCATATATAAATACAGAAGATAGAGATTATCATTTTCCTCATCGTCTGCAGTTTGTCTCTCATTCCATGTGCTTAGCAAAAAGGATAAAGCACGGCTCAGTTTAAAACAATCGTTGAAGGATCCGCCACTAATTTGACTCCAACTCCATGGAGTTTGGCGGAAGTGATTCGACGCATATTTGACCGTTTGGTGACGACGTGCGCTCTTTCTGATAAAAGGATGATGCTCTCGGCCTTGACCTATCTCTGAGGGATGCGCCATGCATCCGTCTTCAATTTTTAACTTCGTTTGAGGTTATTGAATGCATATCTGGCCTTTACAATGACTCGCGGTGGCCTCCCGCTGAACCGAGTCAGTGCTGCTGATCCTCTCAGACAGTCTGAGACCAATTTGGTAGCAATTTACTGACCCCGGAGGGATGGATGGCTGGGTGAGCCATGAGCGCGAGATCGGACTATTGACCTCGTGTGCGACGCAGAGCACCTCTAACCATATGCGCTCTTCTTTTTCTGATACATAACTTTTTTAAATGACACTTTAGGTGCTACAAGGTTATGGCGGTGACCGTGCCCTATCGCGCGTGCGGCGAGCATGGTATCGGATGCTTAGTGATGCCGACCATCAGGAAAGAGTGATGGTTCGATCCCCCCTATAACGCTTCACAGCAGCTTCTTGTTTTCGGTCCAAAATTCATCGTATCATTAACTCGCCATTTCACACCATATCTCATATAGTAATACTGTAACACAAGAGATTTATTCATTTAAACCATTTATTCAACAATCTAGTTCGTATCAAAAAGTAGTGAATTGTTAACAACTGAAGGTTTCTTTTTGCTATCATAATTACGTATAAAGAAGGACCTTCAATATTGATTGATAGCAAGAGGTATGCTGTGCAATGTCGCGGTAAGATATCGAACCAGCAACTTTCCTCTTAGTGGTCCACATCTAAGCACTCTGCGCAGTGGACTGCTCATTGTGCGCGTGCGGCTGGGCTAGAGCCGTCACTCTGTAGTACCGAAAGTGATGAAGGGCTTTTTCGCCCGACACAGACTTCTCACCAACTTTTCAGTAGTCATTCAGTAGCTTGCAAAACGGCGGTTTGTAGGTGAAAGTTTGTTTCAGTAGGTTAGCAGGTGACAGTAGGTTTGTTCCCTCGAAAAGCTCCCTAGTGCATTGTAGCTACACAAAAAATACTGCTTTTGGCATTTGGAGTTTCCTTTATATATAAGAGTTAAGTATACTGTATAAAGAGCGCATGTGGCGCAGTGGTTAGAGGTGCTCTGCGTCGCACGCGAGGTCAATGGTTCGATCTCGCGCTCATGGCTCACCAAACCATCCATCCCTCCGGGGTCGGTAAATTGGTACCAGACAGGTCTCAGACTTGTCTGGGAGGATAAGCAGCACTGACTCGGTTCAGCGGGAGGCCTCCGCGAGTCATTGTAAAGGCCAGATATGCATTCAATCACCTCAAACGAAGTTAAAAATTGAAGTCGATTACATGGCGCATCCCTTAGTGATTGATCAACGTCGAGAGCTTTATCCTTTATCCTTTATGCTGTATAAGCATATGGCTGTGTGGGGTTAATTTCTAAAGTGTCAGAATGGTACTACAAAAACGAAGCGTTCTCCAAAACGGAGAAGAAAACTCTGATCGAGTAACGAAAGTCGCGCTCTCACGAAAGGTTTAACTCGTACTGAAAGTGGCCTACCTGTCCATCAAGTCAGGTTTTGTGTTTATCCTTTGCTACATAGCCACCACTTCCGCGTCACCAAATGGGCAGTGAGAAATAACGACCTTGTAGGCAAACTCAAACCGTTATAAAGAAGTAATTCGCCGTAGTTGCACCCCACAGGAAAAACGCGTTCTCCATGCAAATTTGTTCTAACTGGCAGCTCTTGTGATTCTGACGAGTAGACTGGCTAAACAGGGGGGGGGGAAAAAAAGAAACGGGGGAAAAAAGGCGGAGTTTTTTATCGTCGATTTCGATCTATCAAATACTCGGGACAACACACCAAACGTTAACTCTACAAATGTAGAAAAGTATATAAAGCTTATTTTCTTTTGAATATGTCTAATAGATAGAGTATTTTTAATTGCACTTTAGCCCCATTGTTACTGATGTGATTCTTTTTGTCTCATTACCTCTAAACGAGAATTAAGGCATTCTGGCGAAGGAATGAATTGGATACTCCGCTTGCCTGCTGGGGCAAAATTTTTAAAATTGTGCTCCGTTGGTGTCCGGTAATCCGGAGCAACACGAGTCCCTCCCCGAATAGGAGAAAGCGGGGTTTTCGATCCCCGCTGAGGCTGCCGTTTTTTTTTGCTCCTTCCACTCACCAATCAAATTCTCTTGTAGGTACCTTCTGATAGATTTAAAATGTGTTGCCCCAGGAAAAAAAGCTACCAGGGAAAATTCATATGGTCAAGGCCAAACAATCGAAGAACCGTTGATTTTGCTTAATTGAGTGCAGTTCCTGTCGTTCCCTTCATAAAAAAGAAAAATGTTATATGGAATATTCCCCGCAATTATCTTTGCTTCATCCTCTAAGCATACAAGCACCCAGCAGGATTAGTGATGACATCATGACCTACATATTCCAAAATATTGGGCGGGATGACTGTGTGGATGATGATTGTGTGTTGGGATAGGCAATAGTATGGAGCTCGGAGCGAAGGCAAACGATGAGTTCGAGAGAGGTTCTGGTTTAGCGAGTTGTCGCCGAGAGTTGAGCTAAAGTTAGTGTGCGAAGTACCAGTACCACCTTTTTGACGAGGGGCGCCAATCTCGATATAGTTTAACCACCTGCACTATCGGCGACCGCTGTTCTCGCCATAAGTTTCTGGAGAAAGGTTTTCTTTGGGTTGGGTGGTTTGCTGGCCCCAGAAGAAGAGCACAGAGAAGCAGAACTTTGAGAATCAAATACCTTTTGCACTAGATGCGGAACAGAAAGATAATAGAAGGAAAGAAAGAAGACAGAAAGCAAACAGAGGGACATCCCATATAAAAAAAAAGGGACGGATGCATGTGTGAGGCTTGATAAGGGGGGTGTTGGTGGGTGGCTGTGATGTGAGATTTTGAGGAACAGCCGAACAGCTAGGGAAACCTAGAGGAAGGGTGTGTTAGTTTCCGTGAGATCATTGTAGCCTGCGGTGTGATTGGGATATTGATGTGTGACTTGTGATATTCGATTATACTCAAAGTGCTCTTGTGAAGGAAAAAGGATTTTTTTCCTTGTTAACTCATTTTCCCACGTCACGAGTTGTATTAATGATTTTCGATGTCTCTACGGCTGGTTTGCGACGGCATTGATTGCCGCGACGGCATTGAGTCCCCTCAGTACAAGCCTTTTTCTCTTCGACGGAAGTGCCCAATAAAACGATTTTCAATTTTTGATATCAATAAATCCAAACAAACGATTTTTCACTAGATTTTTAAATTTATTACAAAAAAAAAAAAAACCGGTCAGAATTCTTTTATTTTTGAACACGCCACTGCATTAGAGGTTAAAAGGACACCAGAGAAGTGAAAAAAGCATAAAATCTCCGTGTGGTGTGTGTTATGATGTTAGAGTATTTATACCAAATTGAGATAATGCTGTAGATTAAATCATTTGCGTCACGCGGGATTCAGAACCCAGAGATCTCACTCTGCGGGAGCGTCCGGTGGTTT
>JAHQIW010000331.1:0-24928 GCA_019055375.1 Parelaphostrongylus tenuis
AAGAAATCGGACCAGCTGGTCAGTGGTCTTCCTGTAGTGCTCTTGATATCCCGAGGAATCCAGTTGGTAACGGCTCTCGTCCATCGGTCTTGTTAAAGCGCATCACGTGTTCAGCCCACCTTATTTTTGATATCCTGGCGTGTAGGACGGCGTTTCTGATTTTCGATCGTTGACGTAGGTCGGATCTTCGGATCCTTTCTCTCATTTGCGAGATACGGGATATTCCTGGCATCGACCTTGCGACTGCGCGTTCGATAACGCCAAGTGATTTTTTATCCTGCTTACGTAGCGACCACGTTTCTGCTTGCATAAGCTAAGGCAGGATAACTGTCGATTCGAAAGGGTGGGCACGGAGTCGGATGTTTTTTGTCCTCTTCACTACATCTTCGATACTCTTTAAACGTTCCCCATGCCGCTCGTTTCCTCCTGCTCAACTCTGGAGCTAGGTCGTTCATCATGTTGATTTCACGACCTAGATAGACGTAACTGGAGCATTCGGAGATTGTCGTTCCGCTGAGCGTGAATGGAGCATTCAAAACCCATCCGTTTCTCATGAACATCGTTTTCGTTAGATTTAGTTGAAGACCAATCTTTCCACGGGCGTTATCGAAATCGGTCAACATTCTTTCCGCTTGGCTGATATTTGGTGTTAGGAGAGCGATATCGTCAGCAAAACGAAGATGGTTTATTTGTCGACCGTTAATTTTTTTGGTTTAATTGTCGACCTTCAAAAAAAATATTATATACTATATATCATATATTATGTATATATATCATTTATTATACGATATATTTATTATTATTATTTCGCTCACCACTCAATCTTCTTAGAGGAATATTATTTGTCTTCATAGCCTTAAGAGTGCAACTGTCCAAAAACGAAATCCGTCTGCTTCTCTACTTCCACTACAAATTGCGTCTCAACGCTTATGAGGCTCACCGACAAATCTGCAAGGCGGATGGAGACGAAATTTGCGATATCACTATCCGTACACTTCAGCGTTAGCACAAGACGTTCCGATTTTGATGTGGAAGGAGACTACTTGAACTATTGATTTGTCTTTTATTTGAACTTAATTGATGTATATCTTATTTATTTCACATTCTGAAAATACGACAGAACTTTTTGTGCAACCTTTTATATCAAAATTTGAGTTGAGCTGTGGTTCTGTTCGCCCAGGTCAACGCTAGCTTTCTCAGTCCGGGTTTCCATGAAGTTCCGCATGGAGAGGTATCATTGGACCAAGGAGAAATCCCTTAACACGTGCCAAGGTTCAAAGTTTATATAAATTCAATCAAAAAACAATTTATCCACGATCTTCTGCCAACAGTCTGCAAGCTACCGGATTTGATCGAAATACTACTCCTTGGGCTTTAAATCAAAAAGATCCTGACATCCCTCATTTTGATCAAATGTCTCGAGTCGACGTCTACGCAATAAATGTTCCATGGAGCAGAAAGCACCATGATCGGACTGCGCGGCGTCTAGACTACAGGCTGGGTGAGCAAGACCTTGACATCCTCCACTTCATCAAACTATTCCTTAGCCTCTTTAATGTGTGAGATTTGACAATGCCTTGATGAAATAGCTCACGTTTACGACTAATCAATGTCAGGTACTTCTTGTTTAACGGATAGTTGACGTGAGAGTCTCTATGGAAACATTCCTGAGCCTTTTTATGAATTTTCAATAACGGGATACTGTGTGCAACAAACATGAAATTTTTTTTCCACAAGTATCAAGGAACTTTCTCCTCAACTCAGCAATATTTGTAATTTTACAAACAGAAAATCTACTTTGGTGAAAACTCATTTTAACATCAAATGACCCTCAATGGAAAACACTCAAAAGTGCTAAGTACAAAATGACGAAATAGCTCTGCCGAGGAAGTTTACTTCACTTAGGTAGCTGACACCCTCTCTCCACTGCACTGAATTCGGCAGTGCCTTTTGTAAAACTCTTTTAATAGCATTGAAAGGCTCCCAACGATCGTTAAGAAGCATTACTTATCCATAAATACGCTGTCAAAGTTTACATAAACTTCATCTTTGACACATGTAAGCAAGCTAGTCACCGAGTGACGAGTCTAGATTCCAGTATACTCCCCTCCCCATCAGTCCATATCACGAGCAGGAGCAACTGAGTAGATTGTGAAAGCTGCAAGAACTCGACAAGTATCAAATTCTTATCTTTCGAGGCCTACAATCTCATTGATTCCGGCATGATTAATCAATTGACTTTTTCACATGATTTGATGCAAACGGATGTTAGGATAGAAGCAAAGCCGTCGAAATGTCAGCCTCTGAACGACAACAGCTATCACCAGTCTCGTTTCCTTTTGGCACGTAGTAGTTGCCAAGATCCTTGGAAAAGCGGTAGCTAATCACGAAGAGACCACATAACCGTTCCGAGCATGTGAAATTTTTAGAATGTGTCTTAACTATGATAGTGATAGTAGCGCAATCGAGCAGGAGAGTCGCATGTCTTCTGTTAGGCCTTCTTCAATCATACACACTGCAGGTTCTTTCCGATTACATTAATTCAAAGCATCAGTCCTCCCCTGTTCGTTTCTTTGGTGCCAATAACTTTCGCTGCAAATTAGGCTTTATAAAAATTTAGAAGTTCCTTCTCTCCCTAGTCTTTTTGATAAAAATCGTTGATTCTAATGTAGGATCTGTCTTTCATTGCATGCCATGATGCGATCAAGTAATAGGTCATTTTTGTTATCAATCAAGTGCAGGACAAACCACGCAACCACAATCCCGCTGCCTTTCCTTTTGTATATGTCAGTTATCAATTGAGTTTCTCCTCTTTTCAATGTCATGCAAATAGCGAGCAATGTTGAATAATGAGCGCATAATTCTCCCACAACATCTGCAGTTATATTTTTTTGAAAAGCAGTTCTTATAATCGACGCCAAATGATCGTCGTCATCTGAACCCACATGACGTGGTCCCTCAAGACTCATATTCACTATAAGACCTTAAAAACTGCCTGGTGTGCGTCAAAAGACAGATAGATGTTTTGGTGAGGTTCAAACTGTTACCATCCATTCTTTCATTATAAATTGCAACTGAAGAAAAAAGATACAGTTATCATGCAGACCTCACTTTCCAATCGACTGTTTTTAAACATCGCTTCAAGTATTCTATACAGTTTGTGAGTATGGATTGATACGTCATGGCTAACGAACATTTCAGCATTTCGGCGTTCAAAACAGTTGATTAGAAGGTTAGATCTACATATTCACTATCACCCAAAAATCATCCATTGAAAAACTGTTGTTTCACAATCATGTTCTATCACAAAAAGCGTCGTCCTATCCATCTATACCATAAAGTAGGATTTGGGATGACGCGTGTGGCTCTGATGGAGCGGGCGATACCGCCGCAACGTGCGTAAGCCACTGACGTAGCAATCTTGAAAAGGCTACATTCTCAAAAATAATTATGATACTGTGACAACGTCATCTCAACCAGACTAAAAGCATTATAATCAGAGTGCCAGAAAAAAGCTACTACGTGCATTATTCGGACAGAAAATTTCAAAATGCTTTGCCTCACAAAACGATCGCTTTCTCGACGGAGGACACGTTGTGGACTCTCAATCACTCCGTATCAATCATGCCCGCAGTCGACATGAATTTTTTTATTATTTAGCGCTTTATAGCAGTATTATGACGTCATATTCGATAGCTACATATCCGAGATGCTGAGTGGTACGGAAAACTCGTGGCCCCAGGTGGGAGTCTAACCTGGGGCACCCTACACCAGCGGAGCGTGCTACTACGACATTACCGAAGCCACCGCACTATTACCTCTCTTTCTTCGATATGATGCATTGAAGCTGTGAGCAAGCAACCCTCAACGCTCCCTTTATGTGAGAGGCTCATCCAACTCCGGCTTGAGGCCTATCACTATCACCCAAAAATCATCCATTGAAAAACTGTTGTTTCACAATCATGTTCTATCACAAAAAGCGTCGTCCTATCCATCTACACCATAAAGTAGGATTTGGGATGACGCATGTGGCTCTGATGGAGCGGGCGATACCGCCGAAACGTACGTAAGCCACTGACGTAGCAATCTTGAAAAGGCTACATTATCACAAACAATTATGACACTGTGACAACGTCATCTCAACCAGACTAGAATCATTGTAATCAGAGTGCCAGAAAAAACTACTACGTCCATTATTCGGACAGAAAATTTCAAAATGCTAAGAAACAACTATACGTATCGCAAATATTTATCGCAGTCTTTTTACAAAGTGTGCAACAAAAAAGGCCATTACAATTCCATTGTATAATCAAGGAACTGCCTCACAAAACGATCGCTTTCTCGACGGAGGATACGTTGTGGACTCTCAATCACTCCGTGTCAATCATGCCCGCAGTCTACATGAATTTTTTTATTATTTAGCGCTTTATAGCAGTATTATGACGTCATATTTGATAGCTACATATCCGAGAATGCTGAGGGTACGGAAAACTCGTGGCCCCAGGTGGGAGTCTAACCTGGGGCACCCTACACCAGCGGAGCGTGCTACTACGACATTACCAAAGCCACCGCACTATTACCTCTCTTTCTTCGATATGATGCATTGAAGCTGTGAGCAAGCAACCCTCAACGCTCCCTTTATGTGAGAGGCTCATCAAACTCCGGCTTGAGGCCGGAAGTTTTGCTCACCACTCGGCATACTCGAACAGTCAATGGTCTAAACATGCACAACAATAGTATTGTGATATAAAGTACCACTATCAATATTTATAGCGGATGAACGTGAATTAGAGGCAACACATTAAATAAATACCAGTTATCAATAAGTACTAAGAAGGACCAGTTTATAATGAAGTAATCAAGTATCCTTAGCGGACTCGATGCCACGCCAAAAGTACTCAGTCAGAGTACCAACTTATGGAATATATATACAAAAGTAAGTGGAAGTAAAACAAAGTCGCGAGAGAGAGAGAGAGAGAGAGAGAGAGAGAGAGAGAAAGTGAAGGAAATGCTGAAGAACAAATGGGGATATAAAGGGTAAGAGGTTGCAATTGATAAATATCGAGAAAGTGAAATAAGATTTGATAGATAAGGTGCTATTGAAGAGTCAAACGAAATGCACTTTTGAAGCTAACTGAAGACAATATAATGAGAATTTTTATTCCATTCAAGAGACGACCGAATACGCAATGATCGCTACCCATGTAATGAATTTTTGAAATTTCTCAAATTCTTTGTTCTTTGAAATTTTGCTTTTGAATAGTAATCAAAGTATATAACGACAAATGTGTAACAAAAAGATGTCACCAAGAACCTAAGGACGATTTTCGACACCGATAGTTTTCAGGTAGTTACTTCTCTCCTCCATGGCATCGCTGTCTTTACAGCGAGCGTATGATTTCCACTTAGGACTTGATCGAAACAGACGTATGGCGACAACATTTTCCTTAAAGAAGTATCGTAGAGCTAAAATCATATTCAATAATTCTCAACTGTTTTGAAATTTACTAAAGATTTTCACAATGACTTAAGTACACTACTGCTCATGTAATCGAAGAAAAACAAAAAAGCAACTGAATAAACTGAGCTTCCGTCAGCGTTCCTGGCCCGAATATTGATCAGTCACTGGTTTTCATTGGGTCCATAATAACCTCCTAAGGATCTAGCACAAGCTTTTCATATTGTAGTTCAAGAAATCCAACCTTATCATCGTGCCTACTTGCTTTACATGTACCTTGATAACAATAAAAAATATCTAGCCTTCAACCATTCAACAACGTATATCTGTCCTGCACTATTACTCATAGAATTTTTTTTGTTGGATAACGTACTTTCTTAAGAATCTCAATAATTTTTCAAAAGTCGAAATCACTGCGATTGCAGTTTTCTGCTTAGATTCTAAGAAAGCTTTCTCAGTGCTCTGTAACAGCGTAAAATGTTACTTGTTAAACCAACAGAGACGACACATTTTAATATCACTACTGCGATTGAGAATAGATATTAAGTAATTTCAAAAAGAGGATGCAGGTCGTAGATAGCAAATATACTTGAGAAGAGGAAACATTTGCCGGTCTCTGGCTTTAGACGAAAATAGCTGAACTGTCACTTAAGCTTGACTAAAGAGATTTTTGATATAGTTCCGCATAAAAGCCTATTGGGCCCAAACTAGTCGCAACAGACCAATTTCGATGATTGTTAACGCGCTTCTATTTCACCGATATCGTGATCTATCACAGAGATGACATGGCATGGGAAAAATGAATGACTACTACAAATGACAGATTGTGGAATGAAGAAAGGCAATTGTACGTCGGTCAGTGCTCAACGGGGCGGGTATTCCATTTGTCAAGCATATGAAGCAAGGGAAAACTCATTTGACTGGCACACGTGAAAAGTGACCGGAAAGCATTCATTTAAAACAGGCGGAAAAACAGTGCTGCTGAAGACTGACAAAAGATTGGCCACTGTCATATACGTGTTGACCTGCAATGTTGAGCATTGACAAGTTTCATCTATCTCCAAAACCACTTTTTCTACATATGCAAGAGATAGCGAGAAAAATATTGACATACGAGTTTGATCCAAGGTTATCTCGATTTAGTTCCAGTAAATAGAATACCTTCACCTCCAATTAGTCGAACGCCACTAGAAAAATAGAAAAATCCAAATCACATATATTGAAGATTATAGAGATTGTACCTTGCACGCGAAAAGCGTACGGTGAACGTGTAAGCTGTGGATTCAGTAAGAACTTTTTCTTCATGACAGTTCTTTCTGCAACATCAGTGAAAATTTATGAGAATAAGAGTGGACAGCTCAACGTGCCTCCGTGAAATTGTATTGATGAACACGGACATAACAGTTATTATTCCTATTAATACATAATTTGATCTTAGTATACTATCCATCCAACTATACAACTACTTCATCAGTAACTGATCATCTCATCGTGACGAGGTGCTCTTAAGTAACGTCTCACCACAAGATTATCTGAATTAAAATTCTTTTTACTGAACCACTTTCAACTGTGGTACGATGTTATAGATATACCCATTAGTGAAGAGCGATTTCCAAAACTTCTGCGGCAGGCATAACTCAAACCCACATTTCGCGCTGCTCAAGGGCGCATACTCTAACCCGTTGCACTACCGGCATCTGTTCTGTCACCACTCTTTCTATCCTACAAACATCTATGTGTTAGCAAGCAACAGTCAACGATTCGGCCTAGGTAGTCAGTCCGCATCGATGTTGAACCCAGTCACGTTGACAGATATTATATATGACAGATATAGATATAGATATTGTGTATTGGATGATCAAACACAATTCTTTTTATTTAACTGCTTATAGTGGTGCTATAATAATATAGATATATCCAATGCTGTAGAGTGAACTTTTGCACATTTTTCTAAGTTTTTCAAGTTTTCAGTCACTATTATAACTTTTGCGTGTTTTATATAATGAATTCTATCAAAAGTGGTAGATTTATATCCTTAGATTTTGTACAAGCATTACAATAGGCAGAATGCCAACGATACTATAATTGTGTAGTTAAAGAGTTTTTATCTGCACATAAGCGTTGTATTCACACCGAAAGCATACGAGTGTCTATAAGAATCGTCAGGTATCGAGATATAATAATCAACCCTAGAACTATTTCCAAAACGATGAAAAAAACCCTAACTAATTCACACTGATCGCGCAGCGGCTTGAATTGCGCTGTGCGCGGGAATTTCAACTGTCGTCCCGAAAAGGTCGATGCAAAATGTATCGCAGAAATTTTGCACAGCAAGAGAGGCTACTGCAGTTGAGACATCGAAAACTGCAGCAAACTCGAGACATATCGTTGAACCTAACAAACAATAGGACTAGCGAATATCATCCCGAATGCTTCATTAATAGGTAAATCATTTATCAACATTTGACAGAGTCTGCCCTACTCTAGGAAGAACTCCTTTCATAGAGAGTTTGTAAATTCATACGGAGTAACAGCTTCACTAATAAGCAAAAAAAGGGTCACCGAAAAAGATTTAGTGTCAGGATGTTACAACGTGGAAGGAAATAAATTCGATTCGTTGCAAAGATGCTTAACAAAGTAACGTGTCTAATTTCTACTCACGTTCCGGTCTGTAGTGAAACGATGGTATATCCCAGCCGGAAGGAATAAGAAATCACCGCTTTTCACTGGAATACGAATCCATTCATCATGAACGATAATGTTTTAGTGGATAAAATTTGCTAGTATTGCAGACCCAAAAAAATTCTTGCCTCAATACTGCGAACATCGAAAAAGCCGGTGCCAGACTTTATAAATCGGAGTTCTGGATCTTGATGTAGATGCTCTTCGAAGAACATCTTCAACTGAATTGTGACTTTTTTCTAAGAAGTTCATTACTCGGGATTGCATCTGAAAAACATGCATAGTAACGAACACCAAAAATTAACCTTTTTGTCAAAATCGGGCATAGAGGTCCTGTTGATCTGTATCTCATCACGGTGATTCATATCGTATGCAGCTATTAGATTATCCAAGTGCTCCTCCCATTTAGAAGTCATATCTACCTGCAACTAAGGTAGATATTCGAAAATTAATGACTTGAATATGCAACAAATGTTCCATAATATTTATAAATTCGTATGTGGATTATGAAAACTAGTAAGATTGGATGTCAAGATTTTATATTAAAAATTCATTCAGTAACAATGAGTGCGAAAAATGAGCATAGAATTAAAACTCAGTTCTTATACAGAGAATTTTCATGAGCTGACTGGTATCAATATGGCAGAGAAAATCTCTTGAGTAAATCTTGAAAGCCAGCCTGTCCACATGAATCGAAAAAATCAAACATGCCGCAAATCTTTTCTTCTTCCTCAAAGAAAGACTTATTATGCAAATTGACATTGCATGCATATGATAATGAACAATTTAGTTGTCTCGCGTTAGTCTAACTTAAGGTCGTCTTATGGGGATTATGAAGCCGAAATTGTGGAATACCTACTGGAATTATTCACAGTTTCACTACTACTTTACTCACACTAGACATCTCCACACCGATATTAGCCAAATCCACGTTTGTAGCATCTCGATTTGGAACCATTCGACAGTCGTTCCTTGGATCCTGTACGCTTCCCATGAAATACGCACTAGTCGCCATGTTCTCTACACTTTCAACTCTGGAAATGAGAGTAAGCATTGAGAAATTATAACCGCATCAATCAGTTCTTGATCACCTTATATCAAAGTAAAATATGCCGAAATAAATGTCACTTCAGATTTCAATTGATTTCTATATAACTTATTTTGGTAAAGATCACAATAACTAACGAATTTTCCAGAGCGCCAGTTTTTACGCTGCACGCTAATTTAGCTAAAAACCGAGATTCAGGAACTAGAAAATGCGTAATAGTCACAAATAACGGCCATTAAACAATCCCTACTCCAGAAACGGTTGATTTCGAGTGATATTGTCGGGGCCACTAAAAGATGAAAGGAGTAACAATTTGCTGGAAGCATAGAAGAAAAAGGGTGGTGTGTGAAATGGGCGTCAGTAGTGTAACTGGTTAGAGTACGCGCTCCCGGATAGAGTGAGATGTGGGTTCGAGTCCCGCCTGACGCGGAATTTTTGCACATCACTCTGCATCACTTGCTATACTTGTAACATTATGGTACCGCAGAAAAGCGGTTGAATAAAGATTTCAGTCCGCTCATAAAAGAAAAACTCTTTTTCAAGAAACTAGGACGTTGTCTGTTTTACGCATTGATTGCAATTCACAAGGCAGTTGTGGCACACAATAACATTACTAGACATTTGATAGGTATCGCCAGAAGTGCTTCAATGACTAATGCAATTACAACTGAAATAAATTCGCCATTTCAACAACACCCGTCACGATGACAAATGTGCAATCAAGACATAATCGGATATATTGTACGGCATTTACGCGTATGTATCAAAAGAAAAAAAAATGGGACGACATTTCAGAACAATTATGCTCGCGACACTACAAAATTCGATAGATTTTTCAAGAATTACGCGAAGAATATGAATGTAACAGCAATCGTCATAAGAATATTGAGGCTGGAAGTAATGAAAGAAGAAACTAGACTCGATCTTAAGTAGTGAAGAGTCGACTAACTTTATCTACTAGGTTGAGCTTCAAAAAATACTCATTTAGAACATTAGTGAAGGGGATGACATAACAAGGAAGGAAAGTCAGTGATTTTTTGATGGTGAAAAAACATTGTGCACTACAAGGCATCGACAGCTTAATGAAAAACTATCTGAAAAGATGGGAACAACTTATACAGGTAACTTGTCAGTGCTGCGCTGTTTTCTCAAGTTTGATAAGAATGAGCAAAAGCAATGACAACGACAACGTAACGCATGACAAATACCAGCTGATAACACACTGAAAGATAAAAAACCAGTTCGCAGCCACTGGCTTAGGTTCAAAGCCCACTGGAACACAGTCCACTTCTTAGAGTTGATAAGCTAATATATCTTTTAAATAGTAGAACGGAAGGTGAGACAATACGTTGTTGACAGGAAACTGTTTTTTTTTTCATGCAGACAGACGATGATTAACGTTGCGGCGATGTTGCGGAATAATTCGTATTGAAGAAATCGCCGTGAGTAGAAGCGAAAATATTCCCATATATGATCGCATATGAGTTATAGCTAAGCTTATTTGTTTGTGACCACAACCAACAAAGACAAATTAGGCAGCATGTCAGCTCAGAATTTTTTGTTTCCATTTCACGAGAATAATCATAGTTGCTCAAGAAGAAAAGAATCACATAGCGATCGCGATCGGTATTTGATAGGATTTCGATTTTTATTTGCCGATTGAGACTGTGACAAAATTGCTCTAGACGGACTTCTATGGCCACGGTGTAGTCGAGCCCATAGGTCTCACTTCAGAAATTTGTTGATTTGTGATTGGGCTAAAGAGGTAGGCTTGCGTACGTTATTGCTTATTTCTTTACTGAAGAAAAAAAACTGCATAAGCTTTTAGGGGTTGCTGAACAATAAGAAAATGCGCAAGAAATTTTTAATGAGAAGCACTTATTAATCACATTTATTTTCGTTAAACTTTGATCAATTAACACTTCTCTTCAGGTTTCTACTGAGTAAATATAAAAAGCGAACAGAAGTAATAGAAAAAGCGAAACATATGAGATGTGACGAAGTTATTTTAGATCATCCAATTCATAACTTATAAAAATGTTTATTATGGAAAACATTTCTAGCTGACGTTCTTTATCAAAAAAACCACACAAGGTTTTAGAACTTTTCTTTCTTGTACCACTGCGTCAGCTCATATAAATATTCAAGTAAAAAGAAGCGATTGGAGCAGACGAAAACATGAACACTAACATCAAAGAATTGTTGATCAAAAGGGGATATGCTTGAAGCTATGAATCACATAAACATAAAATTTGGTTTTGACAGCAGATTTGTTAAGTAATATGAGAAACAACGGCTGCACTTTAGAGGCGATGAACGAGCTATAAACAAACGTCTGTAATCAAAGCGCTCGTGAAGGTGATTGATAGACCTACATCAATCTTTCTGCAGTGCCTATGAAATGATGGAGACGTAGGCAATCGAATGATCGGCAAGACCCGACATTTGGTCATGCAAAGCAGACATAGATCGGCTAATTGGGTGGTCGAGGTCTGTTGGCCTTACAATTTACAAATACTTTTAAATGATGCATAACAATATCTCTTGTATAGGCAATATTATGGCGCTTGTAACATCATGAATCATGGATCAAACATGGAAACATGAGACGTGCATCACAGACAGAGAACAACTCATAAGAAATGTTTTTTGTACACCCACGACTATGTAAGCCCTTTAATGTGCTTAGCGACTTCTCAGTACTTAAGCATGATTTGGAATAGAGAGTACAAGTAATTTCGCAGATTTGAAAAGAAATGCAAACAAATTATTATACAGCAAACCAAAAACCTTATAGACTATGCAGACGTTAACGTGAACGAAAGACTTGACCTTCTCCAGATTTGCACAACCGACTTCCTCTAATTTGACACCCTCGCGATCACCAGCAATTTTTGTGGCGTGCCTATGAGGCGGAACTGATAGTCTGATGTAAGCATCTCAAACCTACTATGTATCACATTTATCCGATAAGCAACAAGATTGCATATGACAGACGACATGTAAGCTTACCTAGAAGCTCCAGGATTCTCTAAATTTTCTTTCTTCTTTAGACGTTCGTGCCATCACCAAAGCCTAAAATAGTGTGCACTCGTTTGGTAATGGTAATCATTAATTGCAGGACAAATGGACACCCAAAGATCATGATATCATCCAAAATATTTCAGCGCTCTTTCATATATTCATTCACCGCAGATGCCAGACCTGTGCCTGTCAGATTTATCATCCGTTAAGTTGTTAGTCGATGACTCGAGCTGACACCAGTAAAACTTCCATTTTTTTCCTAATGCATACAGGAGTGGTCGAGCAAATGTGCCTCAGTGTTGTAGTTGTAGAGCACGCGTCTTCGGATAGGATGAAACGTGGGTTCGGTTCACGCCTGAGGTCGTGTTTTTGCTCACCACTCAATTCTCTTAGGAATATAAGAAACATCACAGCAGTGCGAAATGCACTAAAAATTGTCAATTTCGAGTCTGTCAGCTCAACTGGGTCTATAAAGCGAAATCGTATACCCGACTAAACCTGTCAAAAGTTGGTGGCTGATAGCTAACAGTGAGATGTTGAAGAATGAGTGGTCGGGCAAATGTGCCTCAGTGGTGTAGTGGTAGAGCACGCGTCCCCGGATAGGATGAGACGTGGGTTCGATTCCCGCCTGAGGTCGTGTTTTTGTTCACCACTTAATTCTCTCAGGCATACAGGAGTATTGTAACAACTACTTTTCGCTGCAGGGTTTCAATGAGCATTATATTCTCTTGCTAGACTTTCCGTGAAGAGGTTGCAACATCACATTGCTGGCCTTCATGGTTTGCTTGATTTCTCAAAAAATTCAGTCGGCAACGGCTCTCGTCTATCGGTTGTCATCTTAACGTAATCCGCGTCCCAGCGAACCTTGACCCTGAAAGCCTGACATGTAATGGGTTGGGAAAAAAGTTCTGAGAAAATGCTCGCAATTTTTTTGGCTGTCAGCCATTTTTTGTGTTTTTGGGCTCATTTGAAAGCCCGTCTTTCTCCCGCATTGATTGCTCATGAATTTATCTTCTTCGCTAGATGTGTTGATGATAATGATGCTGATGCATCTTGATGTGTTCACTTGCCACAGTTGCATTTGAACCCAACAGCCATCCGTGCATCATCAACAACGTAATTTGCTCGCTTGTTAACTCCATCTTGAGTTAAGTAGATAAATTATGCACCAATCAACGAGAGAGAAGACGGGCTTTCAAATGAGCCCGAAAACATAAAAAAATGGCTGACATCCAAAAATTTACGAGCGTTTTTTTCAGAACTTTTTCCCATCATATTAGAACGGCATCCATGATTTTCAATCGCTGACAGGTCGAAGCTTCAGATCGTTTTCTCTAATTTTCGAATTGTGGGATACTACTGGAACTGAACTTCAAAAAACGTTCGCCAACGCCAAGCGCTCTCTTACATAGCAAGTAGATACCAGTTCATATGTTAAGATATGAGATAGTCGCTGCGTCGATGACGTTGGCTTGAGTCGATATTCTTTGTTATCTGCACTGCATCCTCGATGTTCTTGGATGTTCCCCAATCCGCCCTCTTACTACTGCTCAACTTTGGGGCTAGGTCATTTATTATCGACTTTCCGACCTGAATAGAGGTAGCCAGAGAAATCGGAGATATTCGTTTCGTTGACCATAGATGAGGCATCCAATCGATCCGTTTCTTATGAAGTTTATTTTCTTGAGACCTAATTGAAGACCACTTTCTTCATAAGCACTGGCAAAATCGGTCGTCAGCAATCGTCTTGCGTACCTGGTAGGTGTTGTTACGAAAGAGATGTGATCAGAGAGTGGAGACGGTGTGATTGTGAGCTTTTCACTCTCGTGATCGCCCATTCTAATGTTCGTATGTTGTTTAGGTGGGCACCAATGAGCATCTTCGAAAAGATCGGTTTACCTTTGTTCAACTTCTTTTCTTGGGTCAATATCAATAGCACTATAGAATGATGTACTTTTTTGATGTAAATTATGTGTGTGTTTCTGCCTGAACTGAATTAATGGTCTTTTTAAATGATGGAAGTTAAACAAAGAAGTCTCTTCCCTCTTGTTATCCTTCATGTCTCAAAATCATGTGAATGTGCTCCACAGTAATACGCCGTTTTCAGATCTCTGATCGCAGTCTGTTCGCAGAGCTGTTCTTCGTGCAGTGCTTCTGTCAATCCTCTTTAGGATGACTCGTGTAAAGAGTTTATGGACTACAGCCAGCAAGCGGATTGGGCTATAATTGACGATGTCGTGAAGATATTCCTTTTACAAGAAGACGGTTATGCTGATTTTTTCAAAATTGGAGGGCTCAAAATATGACAGGTAGCGAGTGGAAAACCGACTCAGGTAATGAGTATAGAGAAGTGGCGGAAGTTTGAAGTGTTCAATCTCATCTTCAGGATCAGTGGTGTTCAATCCCTTCGAAACACTGATTAACTAGTTACTGGAGATGACACTGTGCTTAATCCGACATTGCACCTGACATTATATTGTTCTTCTTATTGCGTCCTTTGCAGAAAATATGAGCGATGCGGCGGAAAAACTGTACTAGAATATATCCATGGAATGATATGCATGAAACAAAGTTTTGTGATTCATCGGTCAATCCAGTGGTACCAAGATACAAATGTTATATTAGGTCTTCTTATAAGTTTTCGCATTAGAGCAATATACACCAACCTTACTAACCAGAAGTATTTATAATTGCTTAACAATACTATTCAAAGTATGAGCTGGCAGACTGAGCACATTTGTGACATCTCTCAGGCAGAAAATCGATACCGCTCTACGCAAATTTTTCTAAGCTTTCTTTCGGTAATAAATCCGTCCATAACTGCCGCATCAAGGCCGATCAACCAAGCCTTTATCGCAATTTGCTGTTTTACGACTATGAATTGGGACGTGATGCACAGACCACCTTCAGCAACATCAATGGCCAAATGCTCGAGGATCTGTGCTGCAGGCGAACAGCTTTTCGGTTCCTTGTTAAGTTTCGCGCCGGCAACATCAACTTGAAGGGCACTTGCACTTTCATTCACATGAATCTGATCGAGATTTGTCCAAGCAGGCGATCTATGTCGAAATTATCAATGAGGCACACCCACCCGGCCTGTATAGGTCTAAATTTCAATCAAATAGCTTGAGTGGACCAACATTTACGTAAAACAAAAACCCGAGCAGCCCTAATCCAATGTGAAGACGACTGAAGAGCTTACACGATTTTTGTTCTATTCGAATTCATCTTTGTATCTTCAGCAACACAATCGGATTCTCATTCCAAGAATAATACCAAACCAATGAAATAATACTGCTTACGCTCGAATCTTCTCTCTTCCAAACGGTGACTCACGTCAAAACCTCATTTTTTTCTTGATACGCAGAAACGAGGTTACTAACAGCAGTATTCATTGAACACAGCGTAGTACATCGAATGAAATTAATCCGACCCTCTATTCTATGTAGGAGAATGGAGCACCCAGAGAGAGTTGACTAAGGACCAAGGGTACTGCCCAACTGACGAGGCTTCCAAGGCCGAAACACATGTAATGGGTTCTATAAGTTGCCTATAAAAGACTGAGTACTCTAGTAGCTTGAGTTGATATTTCGATACGGCCGTAGCAAAATCATTCGTCAGGTAAATGAACTTGACTACTGCAAAGTGATGCCTCGATTGAAGCCTCATGCACTTGGCATACCTCAACATCTCAAAGTCGACCCACCACATCTCCGAGATGCTGAATTGAATTAGGACACCGCATACACCGTAAAGCCTTGATATTGCTCCATCGGATTATCATCTCCTTCGCGCTTCAAAGCTCCATTTGCAAGGTGAAATATTTTGAATTGAGGCCAGCTTGAAAGTAACCTTCTCGACTTCTGTTATCGTCGGCCTCATTCTTTCTGAGAGAAAGGTATCCAATTTCTGTCTAGCAAATGGCTCCACATCATTGATCATGATAGTGATTATATTGCTAATTAGTTGATTTCTCGAACTAAAATAGGATTAACAAAGGTTTCAAAGTGCGGCAAAAGTCTAAAGACAGTCAAGTAGAAACACTCCTTTCCAATATGATGATTTTGTGCATGTTAAAAACTTTCGGTGAGATGCTTTATCATGCTTGCACAGATGCCTTTCCCGTCCATTACAAGTGTCCGAAAGACCAGCTGGAAACGAAGCCCTATGCAGAAACACCAATTCGTACACGATTTGCTTAATCCGGTTGAAGGTTTTGGTACCTTCTAACTTCAGTGAATCATGGAAAGGTGCAGGCTCAAGCTTCAATCAAAAGTGAGCCATCATATAATAAGATTCGAGATTTGGCGTGAAAAATTTTTTAGAAATTGCTTATCATACCTATTTTTAAATTCTTTGAGAATAAGCCATTTATCCCTCTTTTCTCAGACTTAGCGCATTCAACAGTTTCATTTTCGATAAAGCCCACTAGTTTTTGATAACCATGAGCCGTGTAGCTAGTAAAGTGATTCCCACTCTGTATATTAAGCGCTTTCGCTACATAGCTTCTGTCAAGCTTGCAACAATCTACGATTACCCATTCTAGACGATTTCAGTAGCTAACTTATTTCTAAAAATGCCTCTTTGTGCGCTGCAGCAGTGATAGTAAAGATCAGCTCCACACTTGGTGTAATTCGGTTCATTGTTCGCAAAACACAGTTTTTCTCCTTGGCTATCAGTATTCTTTAGATGCCTCAATTCTCAGCAATTTCAGTAGTGAGCTTATTTCCTAAAGTGCGTCTTCTCGTGCGTATAGAGCGAAAATAAGATTAAGTTCAGCACTCGGCGCGCATTTCTTGCCGGCTATATTGTGTGTGATTGACTTTGATTCTATTACGTGAATAATCGATCTCACAACGCAAATCACACATGACGCGCATTTTTTGTTATGAGATCACCACTCTGAGGATCAGCCCTGATATTAATTAAAAATTTCGTAAGAATGCTATGTATGAGGCACTTCTTCTTCGCTTTCTTCTTCTTCTTCTTAGATGCATATTTGTGTTGTGGGAGTACTGAGTATATATTACGAGAATGGTTAGAATGTGATAAGGTTGCTTTCGACGAGAATCCATTCTCCATCGCTTCAACCGCGATCGTCCGATCCGCGTTGTCAGTTGATCAAATGATTTGTTGTTTATGGTCATGCACCTTTTTATTCAAATAGCACCGCTGGCAAACCTGTAAAATCGCATGTTTCGAGAAGCAAATCACTTGTGATGTCATTGACAACATGGTATGAGTGTCATCTTCTCTTCTCAGTTAGGCCAATGGCATCGTACCTTACCCTTCTTGCTTTCATCTATATATCTTCCACAGAGGATTCGCATCCAAGTGCACGTGGCGCTACACTACAGATTGCACTTTAGTTAATTTCTTTGTTCGATTTTGTTAGCCTAGCTTGGCCCTGAAATTTTGGCAGCCTCTCCTTACTCGCCCTACGCGACGCTGTCATACGCGGGGACTCTTTCACAGACAGCTGACTAAGACCCGCTTCTATTGTTTTTAGCATTTTTCACTCGATGTATAGCTTTCTGAGATTCGAGCTCGGGGCTGAGTACCCACGGAGAGCTTGCCGTCTCTCCCGGAGGAACAGGAGGAGCTCATTTCTTGGAGACAACCCCAAGCCGCCTCTGACGATTTACAGTGTCGACAAGTGAAGTGAATCACTAGATCGGCAGTGTTATTGTACACTCGATTGCTCTTGACTGGAAATTTTTTGAGATACCATACCGCCCGCTTCGAGTGCTTTCTTGAGACCACGCTCAACTTTCAATATACCTATTAGTAATTTTTTCAGCCGAAAAAGTCATGTGGTCTTTTATGGGTAACTTATAGAGCCCAATACACGTGCTGCGGCCTTGACAGCCTTGTCAATTAGGCAGTATCCGTCGTTTTAGCCATGCCTCTCGAGGGTCCTCATCCCTTTACATAGGGTAGGCGTCCGATCCTTACAGTCGAGTGTACAACACTGCTAATCTAGTGATTTATTTCAATTGACGGCACGTGCAGATTGTAAGTTGTTGTCTACTTTAGGTAAGGGAATGACGGCCCCCGAGAGGATTGGCTAAGGGCGAAGGGTACTGCCAAAATGGCGAGGCTGTCAAAGCCCAAACACGTGTATTGGGCTCCATAAGTTGCCCATAACAGAAAACATGACATGTCGGCTCAAAAAATAATTATCGGATATATTGAAATCTGACCGTGGTCTTTGAAAAACAGTCGCACCAAAGCATAGAGCAGATGTGAAGTTGGGCAGGCGACATAAGACGATTGGAATTACGTGACAAAACTTATTAACAAATTCATAAATGCAGTCGCAGTAGTGAACATTATGGCTATCCTTATTTCAATACAGACCATATAACGCTGCATTTCTGGTATGAAATTTTATGTGAAGATAGTTAATTCAACTTCAAAGAATTGTTTAACGATAATTTCAACATGTTTATTTAAAGACTGCTAACAGTATTTACCATATAAGATACTTAACATGAGCAATTCTCAGATTCTACCTTGAAAAAATAGGTTTTCTTGGATGAAACATTAAGGAGGACTTGATAGCTACACAGGTGGTGCTGAAACGAATTATTGACTCCTACTTACTGTCAATTCACCTTTGAAGGTTGAGTGCGATACGTGTTATAGCCACAAGAGCGCTCAGATATGAGCAAAACTTAGAATTTAACGTTTTCGTGTAACGGAATCTAACAGCGGCAAAAGCTTTCTGAAGTATAGAGGACACGCTCGCACTACACCGTTGAAATCCTCACTCTACTTTTCTCTCAGCAGTGTTTCAGGCGTAATCGGTGGCTGTCAGCAATTACCCATTAAACCGCTGATTTCGGTTGAAACACTGCCGACAGAAGGACATAGCGAAGGACTTGATAGTGTGAGAGTGCGATGCTCCTTAGTGGTAACGCCGAAGCCTAATGGATGTGCACTGTGTGACCGTCGGACCTATTCTGAAAGTTTCTTATTAGTCCTCATAATATTGAATTAACCCACTGCAAAAGCTTTCCTATATTATTACTGATAGTGGGCTCTAGTTGTTGAGTCACCTATGCGTTTTTTTATTATTGGGTTCTTTATGTCATTTACATTTGGGAATTATAGAGGTTTAGTCATCAAGTATGGCGGTTGGCCAAGGCTAGTACCTATCAAAACCCTATCAAAATTATTTCTTTTGCTGTGATTCAGTTCGATACACAGAAGTTGCATATACAGCTCTTGTAATGAATTGATGGCTTGTCCAATACAGATATTGAAACGTAGCTTGCCCAGAGATAGGTATCCTCCTGATCTTTCCTTTTTTGATGGTATACTCTCTTTAAGTACGAGTTGATATGCGAGGCAAGGAGCCTCAATTACTTCATCCTACATTAAATCTTTATTCGCTACAAAAGCAGCTAAATTGAAGATGAGAATACTAGACCAAATTTACTGATACGCGTCAAAAGTGGTAGTTCGTTTCCATGAAATTCAACTTAACAAATTAGCCTTATTACTTATATATACTGCATCAGAATGTCTCTGAGATGGGGTAGATGAGAACTGTGACTCATGACTAAGAGCCATTTGCGAGCTCTTCGGTGAAAAGTCCAGTTATTTTGTCACAGTGGGTCAGTTCATTTACTCAAATCTAGTCATTTATTCCACTAGTTCAGTTGCCGCTTATAGCCTTATATCGGATGAAATGCGTACATATCCGATCATCAACAAAATCAATCGCACTGAAATGTTGACGGAATATGTTCAAGAATTAGTTTATTGTTGAGTCGAATTTTCTCTCTTCTTCAATGCGGATAATGCTATAGCTTGAGTTCCCGAAAAGATATGTTTTGTTTGACGTTTGCACATTTTTGAATATTTGATGTTTTACTCGTGTTTGTTTTGGGAAAAAAATGAATTTACAAACAGTGACTATGATAATTAATTCACTTCCATATATTGTGATATGAGGAATAACATGAGATTTCGCCAGCGTAAATGTGTTTTGGTCAGATTGATATATTAGGTGTTCAATTATGACTCTGCCGTTTTTTTTTTTCGCTGCAAAGATGGGAAAATAAAGATATGCAAATTCTTTTTTTTTTAAATTGATACTGCGTTATAAACGATACTTATTTACATAGTCATATATAAAGTATTCTATATCACGGACTTTGCAGGGTTCAAAAAATGACGACTTTTCCACTCAAAAACGCAATTTTTAAAATCGCTAATTCGTAGTTTGAACTTGGTAAATGAAGTGGTAATCTGACGGTGCAACGTCGGGAGAGTAAGGAGGGTTAAGTGGAAGCTTTTAAAGCCTCCCGCTTCAATTCTTTTATGACGTTTCGATCGGTTTTCTAACATGAATCGTGTTATCTTCCAGCAAATTTGCGAAGTTCGTGCCATTTTCGTTCTAGTATGATTTTCTCAAGGAAATTGTATGGCATCGCTACCGTTCAGTTGTGCATTTTCATGCTAACATTTTGGTATACAATTTTCGTGCATGAGTAGCAATCGAATTTGTTCCCACGACAGCTCCATCTTAAAGCAAATATAAATATGTTGTAAGTAAAATGTTTGCAGAAAAAATAATTGAACGATTGAGCGATGCCAAAATCAAACAATTCAAAATACTTTGCTCAATAAATCTGCAAAGTAATATTCCCGCAAATGACGTTTTTCAGGGTACAAATGTCGTCATCATCAAAGTCCTATAGAAGCTATCATATGAAATATTTTCTAATAATAAGCATAAAAGTAAACAGTGTTTCTAACGCACTTTCAAACAGAAAAAAAGAGACAGCAAAAAATTAATTAACTGGCGGAGACATATTTGTGTACCCAGTACAAAGCACAGCATCCATTTCTCTAATCGCGATCTTCTTCAGCAGTTTCATACTTCACAGACTGTCGAATCCTGATCGGATGTCAATCCAGCTAAATTCAAAAGATTTTGATAAAATCATTCTTGGCGACTCTGGTACTACTTTCTGAGCTAAGCCATTCATGCAATACTGACAAGTGAACTAGAATTTTATACAGATTTTTGAAAACGTTAAAAACAATAACACTTAATATATTAACACTATGATTACTATGCTATTCTGCTTAATTCTGCTTACCACTAAAAGATTTCTTGATAGAGGTGGCAACATAAGTAGAAGTTTTAGGCAATTCTGTCATTGTGAACTATCCAATGCGTTAAACTTGTTGAATAGGAAAATATTCGTTGTGTCACTTAAATGAGAAAATTTCTGCAAACTTGAAACATGTTTTTGAGAGTCAAAAAAATTCTCTAGAAAAAAAATTTACAAGACCACTTCTTTTTTTCCTGACGATGTTGAAAACCTGTGAGAGAGTGCAGAGATGACGTGTTGTTACCCATTTATCGCTGAGTGTATTCCTGGATCGGATCCATTAATCTTGACGGATGGGATAGAGATGAATAAATGTTGACCAAACAGGTCGTAAGTTTGTTCTTTGCCTTCGCTCATTGCTGGTGTAATCCATAGAAGCTTTCAAATGATTAAGCCTCTATGTTTTTTTTTCACTATCCTGTGAGAACGGGAATCCCATCTAGTGCTCATTTTCAATCTCCGCCCTTTCTCCTCGTTGTCCTATCTGTCAACATTTTCTATTTTCACCCATTCACCTTTGAAAGGCTACCCAACCGGTCACGTTCTATTTGCTTTGATTTCACAATTTAAACGGCAATTCAAAACCATAAAACCATAAAACCACCTTCTAATATTTGATTCTCATTCAGATTTGTGGAGACTGTTTATTTTTTCAAAGCTTTACTAGGAATAGCCAAGCATCCACAATTATGGTTCTTACTTGATGAGCTGTTGAGCACTTAGTTCATTTCGTAGTCAAATTTCCGTCATCGATTTTTTAAGCTGAGATGAACACAATGATTTTACGACATATGCATAGGCTTCAATGTGTAAATTTCCAGGAGTAATCATTTATAGGCATGCAATGAAAAGCTATTTCTGGAATTATTTCGTATATTCCAACAGGGATGCTACAAACTCTGTACAAATCTCTCAGATTTCTATCGCCCTGAGCACTCTTATTATAGAGAATTCGTTTGCATTTACCGAAAAATCAGCGCGACTGTGAATGTGTTACGACCTATGAACACTGCTCGTAGAAGTCAACAAAGGTCTTCGTCGCACGCTTTACTTCATCCCTTTGTAGATATATAGTAGCGACACTCAACGTCGGTAAATAACGCTCTTATTTCCATGAGTGATATGAAAAGTCGATTGTCGATCTTTCAAAATTTCATCGATAGTTATTGTAGTAAATCTTCTCACTTCCTAAGCAGCTCATTAGCCATTCGTGTTATCATGATCGCTTTAGGACTCATAGGATTCGACAATAAGATTCGTTTCTTAAGTTTAAATCATCGCATTTCACTTCATCGTGATTTTTATTTATTGAAATGAAAATTATCAAAACCTGTACTACTACTACTGCTGTAGTCATCAGAAAGTTGTCGACACTTACTGGAATTTTCTTCGTCGGTGATGTTTCAAAAAGTCAGATTGAGTTACCAAGAAATGAGAGTCGTTTTAATATTGTTCTATAGTAAATGACGATCTTTGAATGCCGCAGGATTGGTGACACTAATCAATGAAAATTTCGAAAACAGTTGCTCATTTTGATGCTAGAAAGAAAGAAATGGTGATTGGATTTTACTATAAGTGTTGCTTGACTGAGATCCTTTTATGATTCGTCCCCTTTTGACACTTATTCCATTCGTTTCTTTGCCTTACCACTGCCATTCATCCGTATATGGGTTTCGCCACAGAACGGATGAGCCATCATTTTTTATCTTTATGGTAATACTATCATACTGAGTACTGATTGCGAATTTACCTCAAACGGAATAGTTTCTGATGCCCTGGTGACTTTCCAAACAACTAATGTCTTGTTGATCGCTGTTTTGAGTAGAATAGTATTTTTTCATCTAATAAATCCAAGAGCAATGGAACTACAGGTAATTACACTCAGATTGCCTCCAAAAGACAATGTTGACAATATTTAAAGCGGACTAATTGATCAAATAATGAACGACTTCAATTCAACACGTCATAGGATTATTCAGAGATATTCAGAGACTTGCGCGGCGCTTATTCCTTAGGTTATGTTGTATTACCATGAAGCTCTGAAGTACAGGACAAGAGAAACAGAATTGTAATTCATAACACAATCATGAAAATATAGAGTAATGAAAAGAAGTTTCTAGTCTTCAAGCTTTTTCCTACTAAACGTATCCATTGTTCCTAAGAAGTATCCTACATAATGACCATAGCGTAGTCTTCCTGCACTTACTCTTCATCTACAAACTAGAAAGGCCTCCGTTTAAGTTTCTCTTTCAAAAGTCTTACATTGCACAAGATGTGCTTTCAAAATGATAGTATGTTCTTTTCACAATGATACGGTATTTCCATTGTAAAGTGAACAATTTTATATCAAACGGTCGATCAGTTTTACTAGAAAACCTTTGCAAAAGTTCTCTTTATTTCAAGCGACGCTGATTACTTCACGCATAAACGCTTTTTTTCTCGCTTCTAAAGTGCTCTATGACTAAATTTCTAGAATCTAATATTAGCTTCGGGTTTGTCAAAATTTGAACTATGGAATGACCACAGTTACATGCCGTTCCAAACGGGATAACATGAATAAATCATCACACATCCGTTCTAGTCGTGAAGATTCACTAAATGCTATGCTACTAACTCAAAAAAAAAGATTGTGATCAACGTGGCTTTAGAGGCATAGGAGCTTTGCAGAGTGCCGTCGCATCTAATTGAATGGAGTAGCACACTATTCAGTAACTATCAATATGAGACGGATTTCAGCTCAATGATATGAGTCTACAAGAACTGCACTTTGCACTACCGTCGAAATAGCAGCTTGAAATACATTCCTCTTCTCCGATATGGTTTTTTCCCTTGAAAAAGGCGAAATTTTGGGAAGCATTAGCGTTAATTTTGCTAAAATCATTTATACGTTAGTCTCATCAATGATGCTTTATCGTTTTTTGATGGAAATCTTCCTCTGAAAACTTAATCAACCTTAATTGCTATTGGAGCACTCGCCACTCTTCTCAATCGCCCGCAAGGCGCACGCCGTTGTAAGTCATAATGACCTCATCATCTGCAAAAGGATATAAACATATTTACATATATTCACATATATGTAATTCACAGATTCATGCATAGTATATATTTATCTTTTGTGGGCTCATATATATAAATATTGGTCCATGGCATCGACTGTTTTTAAAACCACGCAATAAACATTCTATCTAATTTTAATATATTACATTCTTATAATACATTTTTAAGAATGTTTGAACCCTTACCCAAGGTTGATACGCCAGGGTCATACACGCGTGATCCGAAGGTCTCGCCCTCCTCTTCAATTACCCACGCCCCACGTTAAGCTCTGATAGCAAACAAGAAGAATGTGGTGACGGCAGAATGTGCAATGACACTATGCCATCACCACTTCTCAGTCTAAATATGTATATGTATATATATATATATATACTATACATACATATATATACACATATATATATACATATATATATATATATATATATATATACATTGGATTGTCTCGTGTTTTTAGCACTATTATTTTAATTCCTAATTTTCTTCCTTAAGCCAAACACGAGGTGTTATATTAAACTTTATTTCACA